>JANIJU010003062.1:64893022-65474541 GCA_025504685.1 Leucosticte australis
ATTATATTATATTATATTATATTATATTATATTATATTATATTATATCATATTATATCATATTACATTATATTATATTGCATTACATTACATTGTATTACATTATATTATATCATATTACATTATATTATATTGCATTACATTACATTGTATTACATTATATTATGTTATATAATTATATACAATCTTCTGTGATGCACTCAGGCCAGTAAGGGCCTCACTGCTACAAAGCCTCCTGCAAATATCTGAGCCAAACCTAGAAAAGGCTTTAGACACTCTTATTCTTAGCTATATAGTTAATTCCAATTGAACAATCACTGGAGGGAGATTCAAAATTAAAAATATTGTGAAATAATTAGCTGATGCTCAGCAGCCTCACTGCTGAACCAGTGCCCCTCTGCAGGATGTGTCCTTAAACATGCAGAGAGTTCATACATGCTCCCTATTTCCTGAGAACACAAACCCACAGGATCTTGTCTCTGATTTGTCTGCCAGTGGAGCAGACTCTGCTTTCTGCTGCTTATTTGCCACCTAAATTAGTTAAATGATACTCTGGTGTAAGGAATGCAAACATTTTTCCATGATACCTTAAATGCCCAGAACTGTGGTGTTCTGAGCAGTGCAGAAAGCCTTTATCTATATGTACACCCCTACCTACACATCTATTCCAGGAGAGAAGCATCACCCTAAATGAGCAGGCTGATCTATAACAGGCACTGATACTACTGATTACCAATGCAAAGCCTCAGAACAAAGGATCTGTTTGGAAAGATTGTGGTTTGTAGACTTAAGATCTTTGCAGTGTTTCAGTGTGTTGAAGAACCTCACAGAGTGAGAACAAAATGTCTTATGAAAGTTTAAATTATGTAAAATACTGAGATGTATTATATGAGGCAGTTTAAATAAGGGCAGAATAAAGGCTAAATACTTCTGAACTGTCTCAGAAAAATTAATCCTTCTAAATTCATGCACCATTACCAGACTCCCATATTAAAATGCCTCCTGCCTTTAGGCTGATGTGGTCATAATTATTCACTTGTTTTAATTCATATTTTATGTACTGTATGTATTTTTATGCAGCACCAGTTGTGGTGGCATCCAACAATTAAAAACAGGCATAAATTAATCTCTCATTTACAGGGGAAACATCTTCAATTAATGAACTAAAGGACCTTCTACAATTTTTAATTAAAGTTCTGAATAAGCCAATACGTATATAAATCTTATGAAATGTGAACTTTTCAGGAGGATCTTTTTAACAATGCCTTGGAGGCCATTTCATCCCTGCTGCAAAAACAAGAGCCTAAGCTTTCTGTCTCCTTAACTACTCCTGGGTGCCCCAGGACCAGGCAATATCCTCCCAGCACCATTTGAGCAGTGGTGAGTGCATTGACTTCTAGCCCCAGAAGAGTTATGTGCCATTTTTAGCACTCACTCCCTGAATGACCCTGGGAAAGAAAACTGTGTGGTTTCTTTGTCTCACAGAGGTGCCACCGTGCTGAGCTGGGGAGCCAGGAGGAACTGGCTGTGTGGAAATTGTGATGTTTTTTCTATAAATGTTATTACAACCACCAGGCAGCACTTTCCTTGGCAGCACCTGTTCTCTAACACAGTTCCCATCTTGGATCCAAAGCTGCTGATTTGGATATAGATCCACAGAACAAATGGGTATTTGGGGCAAAACCCCCAGGCTTCTTTCTGGGGTGGGATGACTGTAAGAGCACCCTTAATATTAATTAGGTTTTTGCAGATCCTGAGTGAGAAACAGGAATAGTGTGGTGCCTATTGCCAAAAAACCATAAATGTCACTACACCCAGCAGCCCAGCAGGCTTTTTCTTGTAGCCACTAACATGATGGCAGCTGAAAGGAGACTCTAGAATATATAAATCTCCCAAGCAGTCTTGCTCCCAGAAGGCACTCAAACAAGAACACGTAATGAAAATGTTGAAGTTGAAACAACAGAATTCAGAGCTCATGGCAAACATGCCCCAAAGGAGAGAGAAAAAATTAGAAATAGAGGTATATTTCTAATACATATATGTGACAGAAAACTTTCTTTTTTTCAGACACTATCAGCCCCAAGGCATCCTTTTGATAAGAAGGCAAGAGATTGTGGCAAAGATCCAGCTCCCAAATAGTTGGGTGTTAAATGGACAAGTGGTTGAAAATTAAAAATCGACATTGCTTTTAACTTGGTACCGACCACCACTTTTCTGCCATTAAGTAAGCATCTGCTGTACAGATAGAGACATCATCCTAGGAATATTTGACTGGTGAATATCAGAATTATCAATATTTAATGTGAATACTGCTCCAGAGTATGTTGCACTGCATAAGCTGTATTACAGACTGAAGTCCAAGAAGGCATTCATGACTTAATTACTGTGGAAATCTGTGACCATAATAAAATAATATGTAATATTTTGTGTTTAAATTCAAACATACAGTAATAAAAGCATATGTATATAGTACTGATAATTTTGAAAAACATATTTTTAAAATCTCCTTGTGGACTGGGGCAAAGCTGCCACCTTTCTTTAGATGTAGAATGGCATTTCTATTGTTACCTTTTGTAGGCTAGGAATATTCATGTTGAAATGATTGAGAGCACTACTCATCAATATTCAGATCTGAAAGACACATGAGAAGGTTATCTATCTCCTCAAAGGATCTAAGACCACATTTAAAATTTTAGAAATAGAGCTAATGTTTGCAAACCTAAATATAGATTTGTCCTATACATCATGAAATATGTCCCTATTCTAAATCATGAGTAGGAAGTCTAATCAAAGATTACCCAACTTTCTTGGGACAGCCAATTAGAATATTTTGAATAATTAATTTATACACTGCTCCTTGATTACCCCCTGCACAAATGCATATATGTGTATATTTCTATAAAGAGAGTTTTTGTACATAAGGGAGAAGTGCATTCTTTTAATCATAACCATCCTAAAACTTAAGGGCAAAAATAAATTGCTCAGTAAAGAGCTGGGTATGTCTCTCTCCAGTGAAATTCTGTGTCTCTGCTTCATCAAAAAGGAACCACTACATGTAGGCAGAAGGGTCCTGGAAATTAAATTAATTGTGCCATGCAGAGGAAATAAAACCAGGCAGCTCCATAGCACGACAAAGTGAAATGGTGATAAAGGCAGATTTTACAGTGCTTCCATCTGTCATACACTTGTCATATGTCCATTGTCATATACTTGCCATCCTGAATTGTATGATACCCTATAAATCTGCTTTTCAGTTTAAAAGTTACAGTGTTCTTCTAAAATTGTCTCAAACCAAGATAGGGACATATGTATAAGTATTTGTACAACCAGAGCTAAAGAGAAAGGTTATATTGCAAACTTAAGCACTGAGATACTCATTAATGTCAGAAATATTTCCATTTAGAATCCCTGACTATATAACAGTGTTTAATTCCATTTTCATTTTATTTTCTAGAACCTCTTAAAATCTTACTCCCTGTTATCTTTAGCCCATTGTCCTGATAAGCTAAGTTCCCAAGGTCCCAGACCTGGTTTATCTGATCTAAGATACCCTGCCCAATTAACTCCCCTCTGTTTGGCAGGAGGATTTATTAGCTGAAGCATAATGACACACTGAATGCAACGCCTGGCCAACTTAGAAATGAGGCACAAAAACTTGTGTCTCACTCCAAAAGCTTGTATGGGCATACACTTTTTTTTTCCCAAATTCTCACCACAATATTCTCTGCCTTGGGTTCCCACTCCCCAGCTCTTCCACACATTTGAAACTCCATTATCTTTCCTGGATTCTATCTTAATTTCATGCATAATGAACTGAATAGAGGGCTGTGATTTAATTTCAGTGGACAAGTAATCAGACCAGAGATATCATTCCTGCAGCAAACTTCACTGTGAATTTCAATGGGAGGAAACTTCCACAGTCCAATGTTAGACATTGTTCTGGAAATTGGTTGGGGACAAGCTACTCACGCAGCAATGTGGTAACGTGGAAGGAAAAAATGGGATGTTATCACTTAAAATAGGAGCTTGGTATCTTCAGCAACACAAGGCACAAGCAGTCCAAGGTAATGCTTCCACCTTGGTCTCCCCTGTGCTAATGTTATCAGGATTTCTAGATGGTTCTTTTTATTTTAACTTAAAATAAAGTAAGCACAGATGCAGTGCTCAGTCTTGTTCCTGGGACCTGATCTTGCAAAAAGCTGAAAATCCTGAACCAAAGTAAAGCCAAAGAGGTCAAAACCCATGGAAAGCTCTTACACAGCAGGCTTTTAATAACTCAAATAATTGTGTTTTCTTGTTTCTGTTCTGCAGGAGTCACTGCTTGAAAATTATGAAGGATGCTAAACACAACTAGGTATTTTTTTAAGGCTTTTCATAGGGTGGTTTTCTTCACAGAAATTGCTAGAATTTGGCTGAATATGTCAGGCTTATGAGACATGTCACTGACTCCAGCAGGGAGGGTTAGATGCAAACCTTTATGAACAAGCCCTGTAGATACAGAGACAAGTTTCTCATCTCTGAAATATTGCATATCCTGTGTTTATCCAGTCTTTTTCATTCTTTCCTGAAAAACTAAAAAAAAAATAAAGAAAACTACATTTCACTGGAGTGTGGTTTACTTTCCTCCCTTCTGACTGATATCTAGAGCCTAAAATATACCTGGACCACATATGAGAGGTATCTTTGAGTTTTAAAAGAGCCCTGCATGTTTTTGGAGGCATGATCTCTGTGGTGATCATGCAGTATTGGTACTTTCACACATCTTTAAGCTTTCTGCCGGGAAAGGAAAACTTAAGATCACAGTTTGGGTTCCACAGTATGCCCAGGAATTTAGTATGAAAAACAGCAGCTGGTTTTTTTCCTATTATAACTTCCCAGTTGGCAGATTTTCAGCTTGGAGCCCCTACAACCTGGGCTTATGCCAGCAGAAGTACAAACAGTTGATTACAGAATAAATTCCTCATCCTACAGATAAAAAAGTCTGTATTTCATCAGAAGGGATATTCACAGGCAAGGCACGACAGAGACAGGTTCTCACACTTGGGTACACTGATAACACTTTTGGAGGAGCCCACCTGGCAAGCTGTGGGTGGTGAACACAGTCCCCAGCACCAACATCACCCTGAGGCTGCTCTCAGCTGCCTGAGCAGTAACTCTCCTCAGCTCTGGGCTCTCATCACCCTAAATCTAGTCCCTGTATAAATCCCAGACACAGGGCTTTACTCAGGGCTGCTCTTTGGTGACAGATTTTGATTTTTGGGACATTTTCAGGCATAAAAACCACATTTTTCTAGCTCCTATAAGCTCTAACACTCATTACAGACATGAACCAACTCCCAAGATTCTTTCAGCTGCCTTCCTTGTGGTTGAGATCAGGACCATGAAACACAAATATTTCTAAAAATCACTGTTGTTTTCAGTGAGAACCTGTTTTTTTCTATAGGAAGTATTCCTAAGAAAATCTCAAACTGCACTTCTCAGTGACTCAATAAATAACTCATGCCATGTTCAGTGCTTTTGGGTGGTAATTAAAGATTAAAGACATTCAACAAAAATGCCATTGCTTAATTAAAACCAATAAAAATTATTCCACATTAAAATATTTACCTGTTGCCTCTCAGACTTTATTCTAGGTATATGACAGGATTTTTCCAGCTAATCTTACCTGAAGCAAGCAGGAAACTTTTTTTCCCTGGATGAAAGCTTTAGGAAAAAAACATATTGTCTTAATCTTCACACTGTTAAGAATTTTATTGTGTATTTATTCTTCAAACATGTGGTCCCACATGCATTATTTCATTTCATTAGAGATAATGGACAAATGGATACAGACTCTGCTTTCATACTGCTTGTGTTTCTTTGTTGGAATTGTGGAGTCATAATCTGTTTATTATCCAATAGAGGATAATAAAGAGCATCAGCCTCTCCAAGTGGCATTCAGGTCCCTCTAGTGCAGTTTCTTAGTGTGTAAAACACAGGTGAGCTCTTAATACCTTCAAAACAGAAACAAAAGAAAGAATTACCTCCCTCCTCCATGTCATGTGTCCCCTTCCCCCAATTTGCTTGATGAATTACACTGCAGTTATCCTTGCAGAATTCACTCTTTTGTCACATGCTGAGCAGCCACAGGCACAGTGAAGGAAAGGAGGGGGTGCCAAGAAGGGAAGAGAAACGTGGAACCCACCCACGCTGTCACAGTGATAAATATGAAGCAGGATCCTGTCATGAGCCAGGTTCAGAGAAACTGAGTGATGTCTTCAAGACTCTCAGGCAGTGTGTTCCTGGGGATTGGTCAAAAGAATGGTTTGGAAGCTCAGTGTGGGTAACCAGAACAGAAAAACCATCACATTAACCTTACTTTATAGCTTAGGATCTATACCTTTGCTTTCTAATTTCTGGGTTTGGAGCAGTGGACACAAAAACAAATGGCAAATTGTGTTGAAAAGCACCTTCTCAAAAAAATATTTGTATATCTTACTTATTTTCTGGATGAACAGTACTTAGGCCTATACTGAGGTAAGTAGCAGCAAGGGAAAATGACAATTTTATAAAACAAAGCTTTGTAAAATCACCTCGGTGGACCAAAATATTTTCACAGAACAGATTGTTTCTAATGTGGATTTTTGTCACCACTATGATTACATCATAAACTATTCCTCTAGCACAGTTCCATTTGAGCTAGCTCTAGCACTGGCATCAATATAGATTCTCCAGTAAAATGCTTAATTCCACTCTCCTGAATCCAAGTCAGAGACTTTCTCACTGTTTATCCTGTCCTTGATTTCATTTTCTCCATTCCTTTTATTTTCCTAATCAAGGAAGTTTAAGTAATTATGAGTTAGTCTTTTTATTCTGCATAACCATGATGGCAAATTCAACAATATCATAAATTTTCAGGTGTTATGCATATTTTAATTTCACTTAATGAAAGATGAAAATATTATTAATACTAAATATTTTGGCTTACCCTAGAATACTGTATTTGATTTTCCACTTTAAATGGTGGTATGTACATTTTCATTAACTGGCCTTTGCTTCTCAGCATCCTCTTTTCCTCATAGGCTTCACAATTTTGATACCTTTAAAAGCCTTTGATCTGCCTTGCACCTTAAAATATTTAAACTCTTTTTTTATTTGATGTAATCATTCTTGTGGTGTTCTTTTGATGTCCTCATTGTATTCATTGCATTGCTATAACTATTTTGGCTTTCAAAGAGCCCTCTTTGTTCAGAGACAGACATTAATTTACCAATGCTATTTTCCTGGCATGACCATCTACAAAAATATGCATCCTTTATTTTCAATTTGAGTGGCTTATAGATTATGGCAATTCCTAATACTTACCTTCCTTCTGTGACATCCACGATTGCCAAACACAATGAAAATGCCTCCTCTTATATTTGGCCCTTTTCAAGACTGCTCCAACATCAATAAAGGTTAAATAAAGGATAGTCTCAGAGAGCAGTAGAGCAAGAACTTCTTGAAATATTAATAAAATATTTTGCTGATTTTTTACACTGTGCTGTTGTCTGGTTGACATGCAGATACTTGAGCCTTTTATGTTTTGCCGATTTTTTTCTGCCTCTTAAAAATGAACTAAGAACTTTGCAGTGCACTTCAGCTTCTTAATAATGTGAGTGAAAAGAGTGCAGAGAACTGATGGCAGCAGGCTGGCCATCTGACCTCTCTGTGCACTGCAAACTACATGCTTAGACCAAAAATTTTCAGTGGTGTGATACTTTCCTACCAGAATTTTAATTATAGGTGATTGTTGCTGTAAGGTAGAAAAATCATAAAGAAAATATTAATAAAATCAGGGCTGCTCTCCTGGAATCAGTGGCTGGCCTTGTCAAAGCCAGCATTTGCAAGCTCCCATGTGAAAGCAATTCTGTTGTGAGCAATTCATTAACACAACAAGGTATTCCTGGGTAAAAACCAACTTGCACCTGTATAAACTGGTTTTGGGCCATTAGATAGAAAAATGAAAACTATCTTTCACAAAAAACTCCCCAAGAGTTTGAGTGACCAGTCAATACAGAACAACAACTTGTTGCTAACCAATAAAAGGAATTGGCAAGCAACTACTAACCAACTGGAGTCACACACAAGGCCTGTAAAACTGTATAGAAAGGAGATATGTGAATAAAGAAGGGCCTTTTTCCACCATAAAGTAAATGGAGTCCCATGTGATTTATTCCCATAGGTGGTGGTACATAGCCTTCCAGGAACAGTATGATTCCCTGACTGCCTGGTCTTCTGCAGCTTGTGACCATGTGGGAGTTACTAGAGAACTTTTCTAGGATGCTCATTCCAAGTGTCCTGTGTGGATGATAAAAACTTTGTACCAGACGCTCGATTAGAGGAAGTATCTCACGAGTGCCCAGCATGCTGCAATAATGAATATCTGCTTTCTGCTACTCAAAACTATCTTAGAAAGTTTCCATCTGATCAATTTTGGTATCAGCATCCATCTGTGACACTGGGATTCATCCAGAGGAAAGAAATCCCAACTCGTTCATTATAGTCAATGGTTATGAGAAGATCAAAACAGATTTAGGACAACACAGAATCTGTTCTCATTCACTGGGTCATAATAGACCAGAACTATTTTCATTCTCACTGAAAATGCTTCAACAGAAGCAGCCATATCTGTTCTAGGGATTGGATTATTAAGTATCTCCCTGCAGTTGTGCAGAGTTCCACTAGAATCAAGTGACTGGATAAGAATTTCAGCCTTCATGTGGAAGAAACTGAAGGTTTTTATCTGCCATGAATGTCAACACCAGCAGGCAAATAAAACACCCTAACCTCATAAATGGAGACTCAAATAAGACACAGCATGAATTAATCATTTTATAAGTGTCCACTTTCAAAAACTTTGCACTTTTGGGAAACACTGAAGAAGTGATTTATGGCAATAAAATCTTCCAGGACACCAAAACCCCTGCACTTTCACCTCATTTTTGAAGTGATGCTACAAGTCAAGATCAATGCATATTCCCCATGTTTTTGTGCTGTAGAAGTTCAGTTTCCAGTGCCTGTCATTCATAATTCCCCAATGGATCACAGCACAACACAGAAACTTTGCTTTCCCCAGGCAAAGACATAATTTGCATGAGAGGGGTCACACTCGGATTTTATCCCCCAAAAAGAGAGAAGACATTTCTTTTGTGACTTTTTTTTGTGACAATAAATACATGAAATAAATGAAAATTGAGGGCTTTCTTGAGTAAACTATTTGTGCACCTTTCAGTCATGCAACCCCTCCCTCATATCTTGTTCAGTATTAGTTTTTCATAAAAGAAATAAGATAAAGGACATTAGAATCCTGTGCCTTGCTAAAAGTAAATGAAATTGGTAAAAATGCTTTGACAAGATCTTTACATCCTTCCTCTCCATACAAAAAAATAATCTTCACATTCTGTATGTCTGCCAGCCAACACTCTTCTATAATTTCAAGGTCATTATTCCCATTTTAAAAGAACTATCTGTGAAATAAAGAATATGGTGGAAGTTTTGCTCTACTTTTGCAGCACTGGGTAAAATGGATGTTTTCAAGGTTCAATTATTTGTGTGACTGTATCTCTGCATTATCTGGTTAAATAATATTGAGAAAGGTTAACTACTGCATTAGTGCTGATTTTTAAATAAATGTAATTTTGGGAAGCTGAATACAGGGGATGAAATTACCAACAAAGAAAATGTCCTTTCCCTGAAGTAAGCCCCACAGACATTGTAATGTAATTTCTTGTTAATGAAAGCATTAATAGAACTTTATCACAGAAGAACCCTCTGAATTTTAAACTATCACAGATCGTTGTTCAAGCAGGGTATGACAAAACCATTTTATATTGATTATATATTTCATTTGCACAGCTGGATGCACTAATGAAAGATTCTGAGTATATTTCCCAGTAACTCAGAAACAATAATTAAAATAATTAAAATTCTTTCCACGGCATAAAAATTCGACAAGTATACTGTCATTTTCAGATCCATCACAAAGACCTCTGTGATGTGGTGGGGGTTTTACATGTGCATGTCTGCTGAAATCAAAGGGCTGAGGCAGTGAAAATATATACAGTGAGAATATTCTTTGCCTCCCTTCTTGCTCATGCACCCAAGAGCTGAGCATGGAAGATGACCCAAAAGGGTTTTTACTGGACTCCCTGCACTATTATTAAGCAAAGAGCAGCCCAGACTCACTGCAAGGCAGCCCCTAGCTCCATGCACTCATCCAAGAGGATTCCCTTCTGCAGCCCTGAAGTGTACACAGGTCCCTTGTGAGGAACCCAAGCACCAAGACCAGCTGGCATGGGAACATTAGACATTTATTATAAGTGCACACAACCATATTTGCATGCAGATGGAAAATAGTGTATGGTGGCTCAAGCTCATCAGCAGCACCAGCCAGCAGCTCTGCTGCTCTGTCCCGTGCCTCAGATACAGGGAGAGGACAGCTGGACACCACCTCATGTGGCTCAGCAGGTCTCACCTGGCCCTTGGGCTGCACATTGCATGGCCCCACTCCACTGTTTGATGTGCTGAACGATCTCTGAGTTCTTACTGGGGATGTAAACTGATAATGGGACTGCTTTGGTGCTCCCAATCTCAGCAGCCTTCTCACAAAGGCTATTTTCTGGCTTTTGCAGTTGCCTGAAAGGGAAAGGGATGTAAACACTAGAGGTGAAAACAGAATTGCTGTGTAAGTTACAAGACAAACAAAAGCTGCTGATTCAAGAGACAGTGTAAACTGGTTACAGTTGAATAGCAATTTTGTTCTCTTCTGATACATGTCATGTCGAGTATTTATATAAAATACTCTTCAGGTGGACAGGCTTAAAGAAAGTGGCATCATATTTTCACCTGAGACTTGAGAACAGCAGATAAACACTGCAAATGCCTTGCAAACACTCAAACAGCACCCTGCACCATGTGATCTTTCTGTGTACACAGCAGGCCAAGAGATCTGCTTTACACCAGCCTCAAAGCCAAGGATCTGTTAAATGCACCATCAGGCAATGCAGCACCGCTTCTGTTTTCAGGTCTTATGACAGTCCATACTTGCTTCTCTAATTCTCACCCAACACTTGGGCTATAGCATAATTTCTAGTTGTCAGGCATTGTGTAATTCTATTTTAAATTTTGCCAAGTGTAGTCTTGAGAAACTACAAACAGCAGGGGCCAGATTTTAATAAGTGTCTCTGTTACCATCACTTCAGCAACATGATTCCCATTGCTGTAATCACAGGGGGCCTTCAACATGCCTTCAAGGACACACAGTTAAAGCCAAGAAAAATGTCACCATTATTAACTGATTACAAAGAAAGAAAAGTAAGGAAGCTGTTTTAGCGTTGCTGAAAAAGTACTCTGCTAATGAGAGCATCAGAACGTTGCCATATTTCTCTCCATCAGTACCAAATGGTGGTGACATCTGTGTTTATAGAGGGGTTAAATGACAAGACACTGACCTTTATTACAATTTGTAGCTGAGGATTCTCCTGCAATGCCCAAGAACTCCCAAGACATTTTTCAGCTGCTGTGCATGCCCTCCCTTGTCTCCTTTCCCATGTCACAGCCCCCTTCCTTAAGCTGTGGGTGCACCCCCATCCTGTGACATCCAGCAAGGCACCCCCACTTTATCCTTTTCCCTTCTCCTGCCCTAAGAAGATGGTCCTGTTCACCATCTTTGCCAGCTCTATCCAGCTGAGCTTGAGCACCTAATTACAAACACATGCAGCACTTGGCAGGCTTTGACTGGCAGTAACCAGGGGAATCTTTTTTCCCACAAGCCCCCAATAAACACAATAGTAACCCACAAACCAAAAACTTGGGAAAATCAAAAAAGGCTGCTTGTGAGCTCAGGGGGTGCAGCTGCATCACTAATTTAGTTTGTTGTAGGGTTTCTTTTGAGAGAGAGGCCGTCTTGTGTCCATACTTGATGTACCCTGATATTCCATAGCAGGAGAACCATCATTCCAAGCCATTTCCCTCCTGGTGGAAACAAAAAACATGGAGCACCCAGGTCTGTCTCCAAGGCTTCCCAGTCAATCTCAGAAAGGAAACCAGTGTGAAATTCATGCTGAGAAAATGCAGTGTGGATGCAGGTTTAAGGGACATAACTAAAATAAAATCTAACCCCACACCTCTTAGTAAAGCAGATGGACGCACTGAGCAAATTCCACTTTCCCCTGTTCCTTAAAGAATTATTAAATCACTCCAGAAAATTGTATTGAAGTGGGAGAACAAAGTAGAAATAGGAAGTTAAACACAGTAATAGATTCTTTCTCATTTTTGCTAATAGTTCCATGAAGAACAAAACTGATAGTTATGTCATGAAGTGGGGAAGAGGAATACTGTCACCTGAGTGAATCAACCCAATGTGCCTCAGGTTGAGTGGCTGCCCTAATCCAATGCAAGAGCACACAGCCCTTTGGGGAGGAAATACTGAAAAATGGAGCCCTCTGAGCACCCATACAATTTAATTTTCACTGATCTCTGAGTGGTGTCTAAAGCCAATACTTATTACTTTACTCTAGGAATTGAATTTGGTCCTGTTACTATTAACCAAATCAATCCATTTTTCCTAACCCAAAGCATAATAATAGTTTAAAGTCTTTCACTGTTTCCCTGGTGAAAGAACTCTTGAGAGCACTCACTGACTTCCAAACTCCTCTTGGGATATCAGCCTGCAAATTTTGTTCATAAAACCATGGGGCTTTACTGCCTATCCAACCAGGTAGCAAGGCTGTCCGGTATTCTGCCCACTGTCCCTCTTTATTTATTTCCCCTTCTCTGCATGCACACTGCCAGTGTACTCCTTCCCTCTGAGCTGCCAGGAGGAGCCACTCCTTTCCTTTCATCTTCCCATGGCACCTAGGTGTGCCACCATGAGCAGAATGGCATTTACACTGGAGGGTGTGCAAGGTTCAGAGAGCAAGAGACACCTCAAGGGGGAACTCACTGTGGAAACCTGCAGCCTGGAAAATTTCCTGGGAGACATGACCTGTGGATGACAGCAAATTGATCCAAATCTTGCCCTCAGTAATTTGGATTTTACTTTCAGCAGGCAAATAAAAAGTTATGAAATTTTATGTGTCTCTACCAATCATGATTCTAAGGGCCTCTCACATATGAAAACAAAATTAAAACAAAATTAAATTCACAGCTGCTATTTTTATGTAAATAAATATGGAATTTTATAGAAACACAAGCACTATCCATACCTTAGACTCATTATTCTGCGTCAAAAGATTATTTAGGACTTCTCTCTTAGCAATAGGTGTTAATTATTCTAGATTTTATTATTATGAAAACACTTGTGACTACCTCTGAATTTCAGTAAAAGTGTAAGAAAGTTTTATTTCAATTTGTAACAAAAATATCACCATAATGAGCATATGTATTAAAAATATATTCCTAGAGCAGTACAGAAATTTCTGACCTCAGGAATTGAGATAAATAGTGGGAGTAACCTCTTAAATCATTGGTCAGTTATCTGCTACTAGTCCTAAATTAAACAGAACTTGCAAAACAAGGATTCAAAAGAAAAAAAAAATTAAAAATTCATAAAAATAACAGGAAAATGACCTTAGGAGCAAGCAGAAGGGAAATGGAGTCCATGTGAATTTCCAGCAAGGAAGGACTCAGAGAATTTCACTGATTAAGAAGTTACAGTAAGGTACTGTACAATCATACACAGGAGTGAACTTTATGCAGGTCCCAAAGGAGAGTCAATATTGTAAAATACAGTGCAAGAGAAAAGGAACTTCTGCACCATCTGGAAAGGACCAGTTTTGCTCCCAGCCCCTGTGAGCCCTGGTAACCTGACTAATGTGTATTTTGGGCAACACACCCCCATCAGTCAGTCAGGGCCAGGAGAGAGGGAGGATTTTTAATCCATTTTATATCCTGTGTGAAAGAGAAGGACAGTGATGTGGCATTTTTCAGTTCTTCACATCACAGATCATATACAAAAATATAATTCATCAATGTTGTTCGACAAAAGGCAAGACATTGTAGCAGAAAATGCTGTTCTATCTGATTACAGCACTGGTTTAATTAATGTAATATGTTGCCAGGACAGTAGCAGGATAAGTAAACAAGCTGCTACACTCAACAAGACTGTGTTTTGAAAGTGAAATATGCTTCCAGTGTGCTAATGATTTTTTGTTTTTCTAAGAGTAACGATGACACGTTCAAAAATAGTTTTCTGTGCGCAGTTTTGCTTTGCCTTCTTTATATAATTATCCTTACAAGTTCATCTAAGTTATTATTTAAGCAATTACGTGGAGCACACCTTTCTGGAAGAGAGTAGTTTACAATCCAGGGCTGTGTAGATCAAATTAGATCTCAGCTGCATACATCATCCAGGAAATTTCAGCATTTGCGCAACACATTTATTCAGGTGGAATTTAATTAAAGCGAGCAAATTAAAGCTGACTACTGACTCATTTCAGAGCATTGGAGCAGAGACAGAGACAGTGACACTGGAAGAAATTTGCAGCCACCTAGGACATTGGCATCTCTCAGTAGCCCTCAATTAGCAATTAATAATTTTGTGAAATTTAAATTTGATTTGCACTGCGCAAAAACCAATTTGAGAAGGGAGACCTGTTAAGCTATGCATTCCAACAAGGCTTGTCACTATCATATTTTCTGCAAAATCCTCTTTGCCCAGGATTTTCTCCTCAGCTTCTCCTGTGTTTGTTGCTCTGGAATGTGGTCTGGAGATTGTTTATCCAACATGTGAATTGTTTTAACTTAATGGCCAATCACAGCCAGCTGTGCTGAGGCTCTGAGGAGTCACAAGTTTTTATTGTTCATTCTTGTTAAGCCTTTTGTCTGTATCCTTTCTCTTTCTTTAGCATAGTTTTGGTATAGCTTTCTTTAATATGATATGATATGATATGATATGATATGATATGATATGATATGATGATATGATATGATATGATATGATAGAATAGAATAATATCAGAAAATGATAAATCAGCCTTCTGAGAACTTGGAGTCAGATTCTCTCACCTCATCCTGAGCACCCCTGAAAATACCACAAAGGCTCTCAAAATGTGCAAGCACTTAGGTACACACATTTTGAGCCCCACAAGCAAATTGTAAGCACACTGTATACTTTGTATATGTACATGTATACCTAACCCAAACTCCTTTGATGTAATTTCAGGCCATTTTGTCTTTGCATCCCCATGGACATCAAAAATAATTAATTCCTTTAAATCTTAAAACAATCTTTGTATTTTGAAAACTATCACTGTGCCTCTCTTTTATTTTCCTTTAAGAAAAATAAAACAAACAAACTACTTCCAGGAGTCTTTTCTCTCAGTGGAGCCCCTCCTTGTCTTCCCTCTGGAGCTGCTCAGTGCTGCCCCAGTCTGATTTTAGAAGCTTTCCAGAGTAGCTCAGAAATGCAAAAAATTGTCTTACAAGACTGAATGGCCAGAAGCCTTGCCTCATAAAAAATGAAGGTTAAAAGATCTTAGGCTCTGGCCCATGACAGGATATCACCAAAATGCAGAAACTGCATTTATGCTGCAGTAACTGAAGAGGAGAAATAGTTTAAATATTCCACATCTTTCCTAGAGAGATAGATTATACAAAATAGCCTAGCTATGTTCCCATAGGTTTAAGCATTTAAGCATTTTCAAAACAAAATCTGCCTCAAAAATACACCTTTTGAAAGCAGAGGGAAACATAAATCATTGTGGTTGCTAAAACAAGTGAAAAATAATGGATGAAACTAAAAATAAGTATCCAATAGCACAGAGAATTTCAACAGAGTAAAATGGTGCTCAGTAAATGTTCACAACATTTAAATAGCTGGGGATGATTTTCCCTTTACTGAAAAAAAAACCAACCCAGGCCTGTATAGAAGAGATTGCAGGAAGAAAAACTGGTAATTTTTAATTTATAACCAAAATCACAGCAGAAGGAAAGAATCAGAGTTGGCATCACCAAAAACCTATGAAAAAAAAAAAAGTTTTGATTTTTTTGAAGATGAGGAGCACTTAACTAAGGCAGATAATAAACAGATATGTCCCAACATGAAATTTTTCCTACATCCCAACAGATCCATCTTCTGTGTGGTTTTATCATCTCATGTGCAAAACCACAGAGGCTGCTCATACAAACACAGAGGAAAAGCACAGACATCCTCTGCTTTATGTGATGGAGGGCTGTGGAACTGCTCTGTGTGCTGGGAAGTTGGGATTCAGCCTGGAGAAGAGAAAGCTCTTCTATTAGGAGACCTTTTTGCAGCCTTTCATTAATCAAAGGGAGCTTGTAGGAAAGCTGGGGGAGACTTTTTAGCAGGGTCTGCTCCAACAGGACAAGGAGAAATGGTTTTAAGCTAAAAGTAGATGGATTCAGACTAGGTGCAGAAAAAACTTTTCATTAGGAGAGTGGTGAAACAGTGGCAACTCCTCATTCCCAGAGAGCTGGTGGATGCTCCATCCCTGGAAACATTTGAGGCCAGGTTGGGTGGGGTTCTGAGCAACCTGGTCTAGTTGAAGAGAACCCTGCTCATTGCAGAAGGGCTGGATTAGATGGTCTTTGAAGGACCTTTCCAGCCTAAACCATCTGTGAGTCTATTTCTAGTCTATTTCTATACTTCATGAAGCCAAAAAATGCTCATTACATGAAGAAGAGCCCTGGGCTACCCAGACAAATTATAGACCAAAATCTTACATTTCAGTGGTAACTTCATTGTGCAGAGACCAAATAAAGATAGAGTTGAAGAGGTGGGTAACATGCAAAATTTGCCATTTACCTTGCTGGCTGGAAGGTAACAGAGCCATCTCTTTCTTTTGCTTGGATATTCTTTGGTACCACCTTAGTCCTATTAGATTTATGAATTGTTCATAAGCAAGGTCTTATTTTCTTTAATGCATTTGCTATGTGGAAGTTCTCCTGAAACAGTTCAGAAAACTCATCTGCAGGCTATTTTTGGTGAAATGTTTGCTTTATCTGTTCTGAAATCTGGTAGTGGGTGCTTGCTGGACTGTTTCAATTATTATACTGGCTAACAATCCTTCTGCAAATAATAACAAATCCTCCTCCCACCACATCCCCTCCCTGGCATGTCCTGGAGTAATACTTAGATGCATAATTGCTCCATTTCAATTAAAATGTCTGAGACTTGTGAACATTTGTGCACTTAACCAGAAGATGCTGGGAGACTGATGACGTGTGATCAGCAGCTCACTATGGAACACAACTGTTCCAAATTTGACCCCTGTCCTCAGAAACCTACTTGTACTTACGAATTTGATTTAAAACCTTTGCTTACTTTTGAAGCAGCTATAGAAACTAGCTTGGAAACTATTTTTACTGCTGCATCAAAGGACAAAAAGCAGTCAGGGCAGGTGCAGGTGCTGATGCTGCGGGCACCATGTTTGGCTGGGATAAATCAACAGATTTCACACAAAGCTGGGCTCACTTTGACAACTGCAGAGATTTGGCCAGAGTTATTGATCAGACAGGTAATAGATCTGAAACTTGAGAATTAGGCAGTGTCTCCACCACTTTACTTTTAATATTAATGCCATAAGGGCCTACAGAAATAAGGCTATAATTTTCTCAGATACTGCTAAGCAGAAAAAGGGGCAGAATGGTGCCTGTGCTTGGACCTAGGAAGGAGAATAGGCTGGGTCACTTCATTTGGTAACTGGGTCGGAGTTAAGAGCACAAGAATACTTTGTAAATGAGGCATACACATCAAATTATTTACTAAGAGAAGAGTGCATTACAGCCATCAATAAACGTAGATTTAAGAGTTAAAACATTGGCAAATGGTCATCTCTAAACACTGCATAGGTTATGGAAAAACAAGCTGTGCAAAAGCTACAAATCTAAACTACTGAACCCCTCACTAAATTCTGGAAATGTCCCTTTTCAACTGTGTATTCTCCCCCACAAAAAAAAAAAAAAAAAATTATATAGGCAAAAGTGCACTTATTTAATATTAAACTATGTGAAAATAATAGAAGTCTAAGTTTACAGAGCACTATGAAATTTTTTAACTTAAATGCTTAAAATTTAAAGTCCTAATTTTACAAATAATTCACAGAGATTGTTACCAGGTACCTTACAGCACAGTTAACTGAGCTACACAGAATAAATGATGCCTGATTGTAATTATTTGCAAAATTATCCCTAAAAGATGTGACAGGTTAGGAATTCAGTGTTAAACATCACCTAATCAAACAATGAAAAAATGTTGCAATTAATAATTCCAAGTAAGGAAGGAGTAGATGACATTGTTCAAGATAAATTCCATTCAACATACGAAAATAAAATATTAACTTGAGTTATGCAGCACAGTACAAGTGACTGAGTGTAAAAATACCAATCAAGGCAAGCATTCAGGATTTAAGGCCAGAAGAATTTAAATTAGAGGACATTAACATTATTTTGATAAAGGTTTTGCTATTTGGGCTGTTCAAAAGATATCTATCATTTTCCCCACCTACTGCTATGTCTACAATTCAGCACCCAGAAAGATTTTATTGAGGTTTTTTTCCCAATATCTACTCCAGTTATTATTTTTTAGAGAAAGACTGCAGACACAGGTGTCTGTCTAGACTTTCCATGGGTCAGATAAGGGATTTTTCCTTGTCTCATACACATTAACATCCTTGAAAGATTAACAGGTTTGTTAAAGAGTCCTTACAAGGTGACACACTTTAGTATTTGGTCAGTTATTCCCCAAAGTTTAAACATTAGAAATTACATCCACCAACACAGTGACTGGTAATCCTTTCATTTTTGTGGCCATTGACAAATTCAGATTTATCTAGGTATTTTTCAAAATCTACTACCATCTACATAGAGTTTTTTTGGAAGACAATACTTTTTTCAGTAGATTATCTTGAAAAAAATGAAAGTGATACAGCCAGCTTATAATATCCACTGAGTTTTGAGGTACAGCATGTAGAGATGCAGCTAGGAAATAATTTCTCCTTTCATTGTTAAAAAGCCTACTTATTTTTTTCCATTGAAAAACTGTGTGGTTGTTTCCCTTCCTCTTCTCAGTGTAACAGTCTAGTCTTGCCACTCGTGTTTTCTTCCCTGCAACAGTAGGAAGAAAAAATTAGCCAAGTGTGACTGTAATTCCACAAAAACTGGCTGACAAGACCCTCTAGGAGGCCAGATGCTTCGAAAACTTCTGAGAATGAGATTTCAAGTTGATGGTTTTCTCCTAATGCTTGTAAAAGATGTAGCTTTGAGAGCCTGCAAAGCTCAAATCTTTTCTCATTACCTCTGTGGAACAACTGCAGCTGCAGCACAAGACCTCCCAACTTTACAGACAAACACCTCATCCTTTTTCAAAGGATCAGTTCTATTGGAGTGAAGCAGCAGTAAATTGTGGCATTATCTCCTGGGATGACCCTGCCAAGCTGCAGTGCTAAGTGGCACATTCTCTTGGCTAGCTGGAGAGACAGAATGCACACCTCAACATCTTCAGGAGCTGGAAAAATGGTTAAAGAACACTGCAGAGATTACTTTACCTTGAAATACAACTGCCTTAGATCTTATTTCTCCAACTCTTTGAAGGCTCAATGGGGAAAAAAAGACACCTACTGAAAAGGAAAATTGATTATGTTGAATTTTCACCTCTGATCAGCTATTCCCAGCTGCTGAGAACTCCAGAAGCTGACATAGCTTGCATGCAAAAGGGGAATACTTTGGCAGCTCCTTATCAGGGGGCAGCAAATCTTCTGCCCTTTCACATCTGTATCCTGGAGGTAAGAGAGAGATTGATGTTGTCCCCCAGAAAATATTAACAAGTAAATTATCAATGTAAGTCTGCTTTCTTGCTGCTGCTGCCAGCAGCTGTGAGTTCTTTTCTCCTCATAGAAATTTATGAAAATTTCTTTTCTCTACATATTTTTTGATGGGTAAGACAGCCATAAACACAAACAATTTCATTGTTCGAGAGGACCAATATAACTTTGAAGTTGCTTTAACACTGACAGAAAGTTGGTTTATTTTTAGTTTCTAGTGAGGAGAAAAATGTCTATCTGTAGATTCTGAGTCTTGAGCATAACATGACTACCATTTCTATTAGCAGCAAATCTAGAACAGGCTGAACATTTCCTTCACCAAGGATCTCAGGACAGCACCAGGTTGAAAGATGGAACAGCACTGACATTAAAAAGAAGCTGCTGTGCATTGATTTCATTGACATGTCAGTCACTGATTCTATTTTGTGACCCCAGACAATTAATTTACTCTCTGTTTTACTCACTGTCTCTGTTGTGAAATGAGTCCTTTATAAGATTCAGCTGTTGGTTGTTGTAGGACTCTGTGAAAAGGGGGCCAGAAACTGGTTGGTTTTCATCAAATAAATAAGGCAGGCTGATATTTTTATTTATTTAAATGCATAACAATTCTCAGTGCTCTTTACAAAGAATCAAGAGGGGAAATGTCTTCCAATGTTCTGTCCTTTCAAAAGTATACTCAGCAGAGTCCATAATATATTTAATTGAATAAATCACCAATCAAGAACATATAAAAAAAGCACATAATTGCACTAGAAATATTTCATCGCATGTTTTGCCATTTTTGAAGTAAACCTCTGAATTTTTTCACCCTCTGTAATCATTGCTCCTCTTTTATTCAATCCTTTACATTTTCAGACTTAGCAAGTTTTTCACTGATCATACAAGCTCTGATGGGATGCCAGGTTTTCTTTAACTTCGTGGCTCACAAAGCAAAATTTCACTGGCCTTGCTAACTAACATTTGGACAGAGAATAAAAAAAAGAGGGAAATAGAAGAGCATTTACTTGCAATTTGAAACTTGTAACCTGCAATCTTTGGCTGTACTGATCTGAGCCCAGTGTGCCTACAAGGAAAGCCCTTTAGAGTGCATTGCAAGCCCCAGCTCTTCCTCTGATATTCACCTCTTTTGGCTATGCCTGTGAAGACATTTCAAGGGATACAACTGAGCAAGAGCAAGCCTTGGTAAAGACACAAGGCAGGCCCAGCCTGGGGCTCCAGACACAGCTTTACAAACATGCAGAAACACCACCAGGTTCTTTTCTGCAGCAGACTGCATCCTTGTCCCTGCAGATATGACTAAAAGAGGATAGGACAATTCCCAAACAGGAATATATCTCATAGAGTGTAAAGAGCCATAAACTGATTATAAAGCTCCAGCTTCAGAAAGTCCAGGTGCAGTGTGGTGTAAAAGCTGACAGTGACCCAGCTTCACATAAGCAACATTAAAATCAACAGCAGTTTCAACATCATTTGGGATTACAGCTTTCAGTCAAACAGCTGAGATCCCTCACATTGCCACAAATCTGTGGTTAAATTAAACTACCAATTTATCCACAATAATTTGTAACATTACAAATCTACAACAAATGCTGATTTTACCTTATATTCACCATATTCCTGCTTCCAGGTTCACTGCCTTCTATACTTTCAGGTTCTCTGGAGTAAATGCATAGCAGGCTTAATTCTGCAGTTTCTCAATGAATATATTAATTTTGATCTCTTCCTTCTCTGGAAATCTATCAGTGAGGCATGGCAGTGTAAAGAAAAACAATGTAAAACCATTAATAGCAATTTTTTGGTGAATACAGCCTCAAAATGTTAAAAAGTAGTGGCTTGATCAACAAGCAAATGCCAGTTGAGAATTCTACAAGGAAAAAATTCCAGTTCATTACAAATAATATAGAGAACTAACCAGCATTTTTTACTGAATGTAAAGGAGTGAATTCCAAATATCTGTTCTTTATGTATTTATCTGGATTTTCACTTTACCACATAGGATGCAACATCATACCATAATGACCTAAACCCCAGATATTTAAGGTCTACACAGAGAGAAGGTGGAGAACATGGGAACAACAACTGAGCATTTTCCTTGCTTGTCCTGCCAGCCTTGGAGACACAAGTGGAGTCTAACACCCAGTGATTCCCAGGCTGCTGTTTAAACCCAGAATATGGAATGATGGATCCAAATTTTCCTGTGGCAAGCCAGCAGGAGCCCACATCTTGTGTATATCACCAGCCTGCTGTCAAAATTGCATTTCCTACTGCTCTGCAGAGGTGTGGATATCATTGCCATGTCTCTCAGAAATTGTGCAAACAGTCCTTTGCACCCCACAGATGTGAGAGGGGTTCAACCTTGCTTTGATTGTATCTTGGAAAAAAAATTTCTGATTACCAAAACCACAAATAGACAGCACAGGAAGCTTTGCATTCACACTGATTCCAGCACCCCTACACACAGTGTGCTCAAATAGTACAGCAAGAACTTTTCTTTGAGCAAATTCAATCTTTGCTGAACTCTCCTTCCTCTTCCTTTCAGAAGTCCATAAAGTTAACGATGAATGGAGACAACTAAACCAAATAAAAATATCATTTCTGTTTTATTAAAGGACAGGAAATACAGCTGTTGCTTTTTAGAATAAAGTAGACATCCTAAGCTCCTTGTGCATGCTTCCTCCACAAATACATCTCCCTAAGGAGACAGACATATCCACCACAGACACCTACCTTTTGAGGCTGGCTCTGCATCTTTTGCCTTTTAAGCCTATCCAAAACTGATAATGCAGGGAAAGAAGTGGATGTCAGGGAGGAGGTCTCATTTACATCTGTTCTTGCCCAGCACTGAGTCCAGCAGAGACAATATGTCACCAATGTAGATTTGACAAGCTCTCTGGCTTTTCCATTTCTGCCTGCAAGTGATTTGGACTATTATGCAGGGTTAGAAAGCTGTAACTCAGTTTCCTCCAGCCACAGGATGAAAGGTTGCTTTGGATGGTGATTTGCATTGAGATTAATCACAATCATGGCCATGGCAAATGGTTATCCTTCTGTGCTCTAGCAATTTAATTTTACTGCACAGAACAAATCGAAGACAACTGAGTTTGCACTCTTGGTGCACTTTGGAAGTGTCCTCAGTGCTGCTATTGCACATTGGCTGCCCGAGTCAAATGATTATTTGGTTATTTTTTATGGTTATTTTTTTTTAACATAGCTGGGTGGTAAGCCTTGTGTCATCAAAATGAATCAATTGTTAAAGAAAATTGTTAAATAAAAGTGGACAGTTTGGACCAGGAGCCTGAACATCTGATGGGCCATGGGGTGCCTGGATCCAAGGCTGTGTTTTAGCATGGGATGCACACGTGGGCAGCTGCACCATTTAGCTGTGGATCCAGGTTCAGGCTGAAACACCCCAGGCTGGTTTGAATGCTTCCTTCCAAAGTCCAGTGGGTGTCAGCCTGCTGGTTTTCACTTGGGCCCATTTTTTAACAAAAGCAAATGCAAATGAGAAGCTACCCAGAAATAGCACTGCATAGCAATTTCCTATATAAATGTGTAATGCAATGGAAACAGATGGGACATTCAGCACTGTCAGAGGAAGCCATTTGGGTTTTGGTGACTATTTCTTTCTTTATTTTTGATGGTATATTTACTCTATTTTCATTGCTGAGTTGTTTCAACACCTGTATAAAACAGAAATCCACCCTAAGTGAGAGCTGTGTAAACTAACCTTGGTAACAGATGCAGCTTTGTCAGTCCTGATGCGATTTTCTGACCAGTGATGTAAATTGTACAACACACCACTTTTTGATGGCAATCAACAACGTTCACTTGGTTTCTACTTCCAGAAAGAGGGACTAATTTATGAGGGATCATTAGAAACCATTTCCAAAAGCATGAAAGCCTCCTTCAATTTTTATGAGGAAAATTTTGTGCTAAAGATGAGGCAACAGATAATTTGTTTTGATGCTGTATTTCACATGGTGTTTGTATTCTACATTTTCTACAATATTTACAGGAAAAGCCACTATGGTGATCTAAATTCAGGACACACGGCTCAGAGATTAATTTAGACCAGGCTTGGGGCAACACACAGCACATAGCTTATGCAATTTACTGTCACCATTCCCACTGAATCTTTGCTGATTAACTCAGCTACAGGGGGAAAAAAAAAAAGAAGTGACCACAGTTTTTCTTAAGGGAGGAGCATGATCAAGGTGGCTGGGTTGTACACCGATGTTGTGCAGCTCTGAAGTAACCCCCTCTGGTGTCTTCAGCCAGTAAGAAACTCTCCAGTTAAATGTTTCCATCAGAAATTGCTCATTCACACAGAGACTCAACCACCAAAATCCACCAAACATCTCATGCCCAGAAGAAAATTTATGGCCATGATGAACAAAAGCAATGCAAAAGCCCAGCTGTCTATTGTTGGCACACAAAGAAGCTGATTTAATTTTGAAGAATGAACTTTTCCATTTTCCAGTCTCCCACACTCAGTGTTTTCTCTCACATTCTGTGAGTCTTATTCTCCCTTGCATGTAGTGATTACTTCCCAGAACAAACTACTACTTAAATTCCAGTCTCAGGAAAATAACAAAATTGCCAGGCTAGAAAGTATTTGATCTGCTCGGTCTTCTTTTTCCTACCCTCAAGCCCACTGTATTGAACCTTTTAAACAGAAAATTCTCTCAGAATAATAAAACCATTTTCCTTCAAGCATAGTTTCTCTTTGGACAAAATGGGTAAATAAATATGCATCTCTTCTGAGAGAGCACTGAACACCAATTTTTACAGTATTTATCTCTCAGTGTTCACTGTACTGCAAATATCTACACTGGATAGATGGATACAAGGTTTTTTGTCATGAAAGGGTTTCCCTGTATCCATCAAAGTAAATTAAGACTAATGGGAAATATTGTAACAGTTCTCACACCAGCTCAGACACATAATAACTTTGATAACTCAAAGAAAGAGCCATTGCCTTGTGCATGACATCCTGGAAGGCAAATCCTGAAAACTAGGGGTGGTGGGGAAAAAAAAAGGGGGACAAGCAAAGAAAGAGAGCAAGAACTCGTGTTCTGTGCTCCTTAAAGATGAGAGGAAAATGACTGAGTTCAATGTAGGGAAAAGGAGGGAAAATATCTGAATTAACAGTGTAGTTAAAAATAAACAAGTGTTCTTCTCTGGGATGTAAAACAAATTATTTATATTTTATAGTATTCTCATAAAATGGGGAGCAGACATTCTTGTTTTGCTTGATCTGCTTGTAATGTGACGTCTCCACAGCAGGACCTGTGGGACCTGGCCCAGTCTGATCAGATCACAACTTCAGTCTTTCCATTCTACAATATTTATAAATTTTTTTTGTATTTATGATAGCACAGTCTTCTGGACTGCTGCTGCTAGTAATAGCATTGAAATTAGGAGCAATATATTTCAATTGGGCTGCTGTTGGGAATCAGTATGGAGAGCTCCATAGCAGCCATGGGAAGACAGGAAATCCCACTGGAAATTCGTTGCACAGCCACTGTTTGAGACAAAAATAGAAAACTGAGAAGTATTTACTTGCCAGTGCAGGATGTGATTAAAATGAGATTTCTATTGAGAAACAAATTAGTACATTGTGTTATTTTCATGTATCCGAAAAATGGATGACTGTAAAAAGACTTTGTTTACATACTGAAATCTGTTTATCTGACATTTACAGATAAACAAAATAGACAAGAATCTGGAATTTATCAATGCAAATCATGTTTTTATTCATCCATTGAACATTGGTTTTTGTGAATTTGTTGATAACCTATTATTTCAATAATGAAAAACAAGTAAAAACTTCCCCCAAATGAGCAAATTCCTTTCCTACTTACTATGCAAATAGAAACAAACTATATTTTCCATTTCTAATTAAACCTCTACCTGTTCCTCAATCAGGTAAATTGCTAATAGCTTCTTGCTATATTATTTTTGGGACTGAGCAGAACTATTCTGGTTGCTATAATTAAGACTTCTAAAATTAATATTTAAATTTTATAAATGCTGGACTACGACATCCTGAGAAATAATAAATACAGGTCTGATTGCAGGCCTGAAGTGAGCTGTAATGTGCATTTGACTTTCCTTTATCCTGCAGTCTGCACCCCTGTTCACTTGAATGCTATTAAGTTCTGAAGCTGATTACATGGGTTGGTTTGTGACTCACCCAACCCTTCAGGCACCTAAAAATAATGTTCTGTTGCTTTTGTTAAAGAAAAAAAAATGCCTGTACCACTTCAAGCAACCTGAGCTGGACCTGAGAGTGAAAGCCCAGCCTGGTCCAACCAATTCAAAACCCTCAGATCAAAACTAAGACACCATTTTTTCAGTGCTGAAGGCAGGGAACAGAAAATTTGTGATCTCACCAGCTGAGCATTCAGCTGAGATGGATGTCAGTGTCTTGTCAGGTCTGTCTGCAGTTCTGGTCTTCAGGTCTAAGACTCTCTAGGCTTTGATGCCAGCAGGGAATTTGAAGTAGGGAACACAAGAAATGAGTAAAGTAATAGCTCAAAAATAGCAAAGGAATCCATCACCGGTCATTATCTGCAGTGAGGTTGTGTTTGGGAATGGGAGAGAGAATTCAGCCTGCATGTAAAATCCAGAATGACAAGATTCCTAGAAAAACAAGGAGACATACAAGTTACTTCAAGGAATGTTATGAGAGAGTTCAGTTCAAGTTCGAGAGCAGCTATCCATTACCTTTCATGCCACTGTTTAAAGATCTCCAAGGAAAGGCTGGACTTCTTCAGATGTTTTAAAGGACCAATGTTGTAACATTTTTTAAGCTTTTTTTTTTTCTATCCTCAGAAATCATGTTCTGAATCAGAGTTTTGATTCCTGTACATTCACCCAAACATTAAGAGCAGGTCAATATAAAGAAGGCTAGAAAAGGGAGACAGAGGAAATAAAAAATTCTGCCATGGCACAAAAATGAAAAATGAACCACTTTAAGAGTCTGGTTTTCAAAACTTTGAACCTCACCCCTATAATGTGAAACAGCATAACAACCATTTGTTAGTAAAAAGATGATTAAGACTTAGTGGAGAAAGGCTGCCTGCCGTGCAGTGACAGAGTTAATGGAAGGCCTGAATTGCCTTCCAGAAGCTTCTCTCCATTGATTTATACAGGAACCTAGAACAACTACACTGCTAATTAGGATCTTCAATTAAGTACTCAAAATTTGGTGGGATTTGTGCCAACCACAGCAATTGCTCTCACCTTTTTGCACAAATAGAATGCTACGTCATGTCTGGAAGATTCATCAGGGAAGGTACGGATCTTGAACTGAGAAAAAATGGGTGTTTGCCACTTGGTGTGTTGTCTTCATTCAAGGACCTCTTGGGGAGCTAAAATGGTGTTTGCAATACCAAAATCAGTACAACTGGGCAAGGACATTTGCAAAGAGTCCCCAAATGCATCTGCTCATGTCCTGCCCTTTCCTTCACTAAAGAACTCTAGTCTCCTCCTGTTTGAAACCTCTTCTTTTGCTCTACCTTTTCAACTCCTCACCAGTATTTTTACCACAGCTTTCCTAGAGGATGGGCCCAGAAAATGAATGATCATTATGCTCCCTACCATATATTTGTAAAATTTCACAAATCCTAATTTCATTTTCCTTCTGATTGCCCTTTCCATTTCCTATGCTTATACTCAAAAGTTAAAAATATAACATATAACAGCTACTAGTTTACATGTTGCTACAACCATTGCGCAGCAGTTCCATACACAACTAATTAGGCACCAAGCATCAGTCTGAACTATAGCTCCCCAGTTTTTTTTAGACAACATTTCAAAAGAACAGAGAATTCAGCCAGCTCTTACTTTATGTGATTTAGCTTGTCAATAAGAGAGGAGGTTATGATATTTTCACCTTAATTATCCTAATTTTAAAATTCCTCTTTCAAATAAGAACAGTATTGCAGGACGGATTTCACGGTTTTAATTATTCCAAAATCATGCACAGCTTAGAAAAATTAACAACTGCCTGTAATTATGGTTGCATAGGGGTTTCTCTGCTTAGTGCAAAGTGCCCTGTTCAAAGTCAAGGTATTTTAGTGGGAGAAGGACATAAAATGTCACAGGATGTGCTGAACAGAAAACTTTGCTCTTCTGATAGAGAGTTAGATCATTTTCTTTTCAAATTACAGTTTAATTTATTTTACCATCTTTAAAAAAAATGCCAATCTATTCTAAAACCATAGAGAAGCATGTAAAGATAGACAGTGTATTTTCTAGAAGTGTAAACAGGATTATTTTAATGACAGTCTACCTCAAACTGTCTTGTTATTGCTGAGAAAACAACAACACTCTGAATGCGTGGTGAGGTGATTCTGGTGACCACATTCTGTTATTTTCAGAATCAGGAATTCCAAACACTCATAATATTTACATCTGGTAAACAGGCATCTAAGGAATTAATAACATTTTCAAACTGAGAAAGAGAAGATTATTCTGAAAGTGATAAGCCACCTTTTTTTTTACTTCCCAACCAGGAATCTTTTTTGCTCTAAATATAACAGTGCTGGCATTCAGAATGATCAATGAGTTTGAAGTATTTTCTTAAAACAAAATTTGAAAATCAGTCATCTAACATTCAGTTTTCCATTAAATTAGGCAACAATCCTTGTCAAATATATGAATTATTTGTGAATGGGGTTATATTTGATCTTGACATGTTCATGTTTTTAGTGTTCATTTTTTGTCTATGTAGATTCATCTTTCCTAGCACAAGAAAATGCATTCACATACAGATCTATTCATCTTTCTTTCTCAAATAATAGCTAAGCAACAACACTATATTTAAAAATGTTTTGTCCTACAAGCTTTTTCTCTTTTTATTTTTTTGTCAGTTGACAGCTGGAAGACTGCCTGCATGGGTGTGTGCACACCCATGTATATTCCCATGCCCTGTGTGCAGATGTATTTCTCACTCTCATCATGGGATGGAGATTTCCCCTTGCAGCTTTTGTTCAATAAAGAGAAACAAGGTCTTTTGCAATCAGGAATCAATGACCATTTGGAACCATTCAAGCTGGACTTTTTCCTCTTGATTGGTGTGAACAGCAGCACTCCCAGTGAATGAAATTTTAGTTGTATTAAGTAGAGCTGACAAAAGTCCATTAGAAAAAATGCACTTTGCTATGTTTTCCTATAATGCTACTTCTTAAAAGAAAAAGTGCCATATTTCTTTTGTCAATTGGCAGGCAGAAGCTGAAATTCATCCCAAGTGTCTCTGTACTTGCTAAAAGAGTATTTCATTATAAAGATGCTGCTGCCATCTATTGGGTGACATTACTAAAAGAATTATGTCTTTTCTGGATTCAGCAAGGACAAATAAATTGTGTCATTCACCTTTTTTTCCTGTGGACTTTTATTAGCAAGTAGGTTATAGCAACCTATATTTGGTTTGTTACATATCCTATGTGAAGAGTTTGGTCCAGTCTTTGTCATCATTACTAAATTTCATGAAGACATTTTGGAATAGCAGTGAACTTAACTTTAATAATGTGGCACTGGAGCAATGGAAAAATTAAAAAATCAACAACAAACCCACCATTTAATACTGCCTCACATCTCAGAGAGATTTTACACAGATGTTTTCATGCTCAGTGTCACTGGTGGAACTCCATCATTTGCTGTGTTTGAATAAAAACCTAATTTCCATGTAACTGGCAATCTTTTGCAACACAAAGATATTTCTGTGATATAAGAGAGAGAGAGAGACTTCACAGTTGTTTTTTTGTTTTTTGGGGTTTTTTTAAGCAACTTAGTGAGGCTTCAAAGAAGTATTTTGCCCCTCTAAGACTGATTTTATTTTTCCTATAAAATTTTAATTGAAGTTCTGCATCCTTTTGTGACATCCCTGCATGTATATCTTTGGTACATAAAATGTATTTTAATGAAGGATGCAGGCATCAGAAGGATGAATGCTAAAAACACATATTTGAGTTTTGAAAGTTGCAGTTCAGTCCATAGTGGCCACATGGGAGGTAAGCACATATGGTAAAATAAATGCAGTAAGTGGTTGAAGTGCCCCCCTGTGCTCTGCCAGTTCTGGCAGAACAGAGGCTTTGGAAGCACTGCTCTGCTACGGAAAACAGCCAAACAAATAATATTGACAAGATAAAACAGTGGCAAAAGAATTAACAAATCTCCTTTTCTGATTTCATCTCTTGCCACATCTTTCTGACAATGAATAATTGTGTTTCTCCTCTCTCCTAGCTCTCAGAAGAGCAAGGAGGCATTTTACCTTTTGTGGCCCAGAAGAAATTAGCTGACTGCAGAAAGTATCACACACATTGTTGATGCATACACTCCCAGTAACCAGCTTGACTTTTTATTGCTAAAATGGACTGATAAAAGGCCAGCAGCCAAAAACAGCAGGAAGAAAACTCCTCTCTATTTTTAAACAGAATGGATATCACTCACAACATTGAAGCAACAGCAAGCTGGGACCTCACAATGCTAACTGTACAGGCCCTGCTGAATTGCACTTTGCAACCTCTTTGATTTTTTTATTACTGAGTTTAAGCCCAGAAAAATTTAGCTAACTGTGTGCTGAGGTCGAGAAAAGCCATCACAGACAGTACAAAATTCTTTTCTGCCATTCTTGGAAAAGAACCATTTCTTCAGGCTAGTGTTCTCCTAGGTAAGTATAAATGCCTCCCATTACCATTAAGAGCACAGAAAGGATAGCTATTAAATATTAGACTGGAACTCAGGAGATCTTGCATCTAATTATACTTCTGCTAAAGCATTTCTACATGACCTTGGGCCAGACACAAAAATCTATCTCTGCTTCAGGCTACCACTGGTAAATGGAGATAATGATATATTTGCCCCTTCCAGCAGCGTTCTGAGGTTAAACTCAGGTTACTGTAATATTAACATTTGTTTTTCAGTATTGAAACATAAAAGCACTTAAAGGCCTATTGCAGTAAGATTAGAGGGGATTCTTCCTTTTTTGTGTGCTTACCTTTCCATTAAAGAAAGGTAAGCACATATTATTTAAAGAAAAATAAAGGGTGCTGTTTTGGAAACAGTCACTGTCAAGCAGCAGCAGGAAGATTTGTGTGTGGAAGAGCAGCCACAGAAAAAGAATGTGCAGTAGAAAGGGAAGAAAGATCCACTCCTGTTCTGTGGAAGATTGCAGAACCTTCCAAAAGAAGGGCTGAAAATGTGAGCTCAGTGTATTCTAACAGCCAGAATTTCTCCATTATTAAAGGGGAAATGTCTGCAGATGGCAACAGTGTGAAATTACAGCCTTTGCTCTGCCACCTCCAATTGCAAAGGAGATTTGAAAACGTGGCACCAGCATGATATCAAAATCATGTTGTGAGGTTGGAAATTTTGGTGGTTTTTTTGTTTTGTTTTGTTTTTTATCATTTTTATTTTGGGTGTGGATTTTTTTTGTTTTGGTTTGGTGGGGTTTTTTTGTTCATTTTTAGGTTTTGGTTTTTTGGCTTTTTTTTTTTTTTTGGATGGACAGAAAGTGAATTTACAGAAAATACAATTTAGATTTGCTTTAATAATAATTTATAGCAGCAGTACAATTTATGTTATATTTTACTCTGATTTTGATATTTCTACTGCCCTAACCAACTGACCTTTTTTATTCAAGTAAGGAGATGATTTCCATAAGGATTCTTATCCTTTCTCCAGTATCTATAGCTCAGTAATACTTCACAGTTCCCTGGAGGGGTACTAGCCAAGTTCTTAATTTAAAAACCTCTTGGCCTTTGGTTTCACAGAACCTTATTTTTTCAATCTTAATCCTAACTTGGCAAAGTATCTCCTGGTGATACAGTAAATATGCCATAAGAATATGTTCAAAAGAGAGGAAAAGCCAGCATTTCACTTTATCCAAGCTGGTTTTCCATCTAGACCAAGCCAAATATCTCACAGCCATGGAATGCTTCTCTTGCAGCCATAAAAATTGTAAAGAAGAGGTCAAACATTTTCTTCCCTTTAAACCCAAGGGCTGCAAAAGCAAGGAATGCTGTAAACTGAGGTGGCCTTTTAGCTGCTCTGCAAAATGCTGCTTGCAGCCCAATGCCTAAAAAAGCAAATTCTAGCTTTTAAAATGGTATTTTGAATGCTTTTTTTAGTGCTGTAGAGGCTGTATAGACACAAGGTCGAAGATGAGGTTGCAGACACCTGTTCAATCTCATTTCTGCAGCAGTTAAGTCTGGTGATTTTGAAATGCACTTTTTTCTGGATTGGAATCTTGTTTTTATTTGTCTTGGAACATGTCTATTAATTAAACCCATTCCATTAAAATTACTAGAAATGTAAACAACTCCTTATGTGTTAAGCTGGCATCATGCTACTACCATTCACCCCAGGAACTGAAGGATAGCTTGTCAATGCAATGAAAAACAGGTTTTTTTCCATCTCTGACCTGAATGGAGCACATGAAGAAATAGGACACAGGAATGTGATGAGCTAGAGAAATGGTTTTGGGACAGTATTTTTGGTTTGGAAAAAGAAAGAATTAACTTCTGGTTAGATAGCAATGATGAAAAATATGTGTGTGTGAGTGTGTGAAATGCCTTCTCTCTGTTGTACAGTTATTCTTCAGTTCAGGGAATTAATTTAAATCACACTTTTCCTCTAGTGGCTACTTCAAATGTCTCCTTTTACTCTGCTTCAGAGGTTTGAAGTCTGGTTTTCTAAAGATCTAAAGGCCAACAGCTAGAACTAAGTCAAAACCACTTGTATCCTGAATACATGAAAGTCAAAATACTGACTTTGCTAAAACAGTGTGTGCCAGGCTTGGTAGGCAGCTGTTTAGATCTGAGGACCTAACATCAACCACTTCCCTCCTTGGAGAAGCAGAGAGCTTCTCATGAAAGGAGATTAACCAGGGAGGATTCCTCCACAGCCTTAAGTACAGCAGTTTATTTCTGGCTGCTTGGGCAAGCATCAGGGAGGCAATCTGGAGCCAAAGTTTTGCTTTCCCGTGGATCACAGGGTGAAGGGCAGGGTTTTTAATTGGGAACTCTAATGGCTCAGCAGGTGGACCACAATCAGATGTAGAAGGTTTTTTGTACTCAAACCAAGGCAGTCTGTAACTCAAACAGAAAAGACAAGAGTCCTACCTGTCCAGAAAACCAGATGTAGCTGAAAGCTCATTAGCATGGCATGGCATGTCTAACAATTCAGATCCTGTTTGTCTCAGGTCAGATATTTAAAATTATTGGAAACATCACAGTTCCAGCCTCAATCACTTTGAGCCACCTTTAAGGAAAAGAAAGCAATATAATAATGGATAAAAAAGAATTGTGCATCTATAATAATGGAACTCAGGATGATGAACCCTAACAATCCTGTCATCTCTGTCTTATGCAATGCACTACACAACATAACAAATTTGTGCAAAAAATGGCAAAGACTTAGTGGAACTAAAGAGCAGACCACATAGCTTTGACATCAGGAATAGTGCAACTGCAGATCAGCCTTAATTCTTCATTATGATAATTCATCAATTTCAGTGGTTGAATGTGTTCATGGAACAGAAATTTTGGGAATAATTCTGAGAAGAGAGAGAAGTGTTTTAATAATTCACACTGACATCGATGCACTCCTGACTTTTTTTTTACCTTGTCTTCTTAGTGTATTCCTCTCTATTTTACTTCATTTCTTCTCTCTTTCTTGCCTATATTTTTCCAGGCTCCTCTTTTTCTTTCCAGGGTCCCGAACTTTTAAGTCTCAGTAATCTGTACTGAACACAAATAAAACAAGGGTTTATTAACTCCTAAAATAAACAACAATGACCTTCTTCCCTCAGTTCCCTTTCCCCAGGAAAAAAAGAGATTGAGAAGGTTCATCTAATGGTACCAGCTCTTTTTATCTACTTTTTATTTCAGCCTGTAAAGTAGTACTATGGATGGAAGGAGATAACTTATATGACAGAGGGTTTCTGGTATCAAGGGTTTTTGCTTCCTTTTGTAGCAACCCCTCAGAGAAATAATAAGTGAGGCAAAGAGATAGATATTCTACAGTATTAAGTCTCTAAAGTGCAACCTAAAAAATTTACTTGTACAGTTGAATAGTACAGCCTCCTCCAAAAAAGCAGAAACAAGAGGCAGATTCTAGTTTATAAAGTCACTGAAATTAGAAATGTTTTTGCAACTTTTACATTTCTGGGGTTTTATGCAAATGTCTCTGACTCCCAATTTCGTTTTAGATGTGTGCTTCATTTCTCACCTTTCTCCTTTTCCCTCCCTTGACAGGCACCAATTATTTGTATGCCACACACTCCTGAAGAGCACGCACTTTTTCACAGGCGAGCAGAGACAAATATTTAAAGCCGGGGTGAAAAGAGGAAAACATTTATCAGCCCCCAAAGTCAAGGCTTTGCAGGGCAGAGCCAGTAGTGCAATCATGCCTAATAAGCAGAGATCATGGCAAAAGGAGGAGCAGAGGACAGCAAGCTTCTTCCAACATCCCCAGCTCCACTCATCGAGCAACTGTTTGGGAAACCCATTAGAACAAATCTATAGCCATTCCTGCAGGTGCCAAATGCTCCCTAATAAACATAAATAAGTCTAATAAAGGAGAAGATCAGCTATAAATGTTGGAAAATTTACAGTCATATTTTCTGCCAGCTCAGTCTGATGTCACTTCAGAAAATTCTCTGATCCCACTGCATAGAGTGGACACCTCCATAATTTAAACTGTAGGTATCCTTTACAGAACCAGCTTGAGACAGTGGAATTAACTAAACTGAAAATTAAACTATGAGAAAGATAAGATAAAATTAGAATAATATAATCAAGATATAGATAATTGAAATTTATTTAATTTCAGATTAAAATGAAAAATTATTTTTCCTGTCTGCTTATGGTGTTGGCACCTGAGACATCAGTCTAACAACAAAGAAAGAAGTGATAAATTGTGACTGGATTGAAAGAAAACCCAAGCTTGTTTTATATTGGAGTCCTTATGAGTTAGTGAATTCAAGCAAAAATTTACATCAGTCAGCTCAGATCCTGAAGGATTCATCATGGGAACTGCAGATGAACAGTGTGCTCCCAATTTGGTGATTTTCTCTCCTCCTTTGGGTCCAGGTGTCCCTAAATCCAGGTGAGGCATCCCGCTGAAGATGCAAAGGAGCAGTAGCAAGATTCCCCCCAGCTGATTCAAAAGCCACATTCACTGAATGAGCTGAAGCTTCACTACAACAATAACAAATATTTGCTGTATATCTTATGTCTGTGTTCAGCTAATTTTTCCACATCAGCTCTCTACAAAAATCCTGTATGGCCTACAACAAATAAATCTGTAGATAGCAATGCAACTGTAAGGATCTATGGATTTGCAGATTGTTTGAACCACAGCAACAGCTCCTTATGTTCACTACAATAACATTCAATTAGCTCTAATAAGTGTAAGTTTTAATGTTTAACCCAATGCCTCTCTAAGGATGTGCTTGCAAGGAGGTGTAGCTATTAGCTGGTAAAATATAACACCATCTGATCAGGACAAATTATTTTCAAAACATAACTGCCATAAAAAGCTAGAATGAAAGATAAATTGACAGCACAACTGCTGCTATATTCTATTTCCAGCATTGTAAATGGGATATTATACCATAATTTATTTTAATGAGTAACAATTAAGAAATGGTCTCTCAAGTTTCATGTCATTTCTTTCAGTTATTAGTTATTAGTTGTTCATGCATAAATGTGTTTTAATATTGGTTTAACTGAGCTCCAATAGGTGATTAAAGCCTATATCAGTTGGGTTTTTTTTTAAGTTGAGCATTGCAGAGACAATTCTAAGACAAGGCACTCATAAGAAAGAAATCAGTAAAACTTAGAGAGATATTCCTTAAGTATTACAAAAAATTATGTAGAGCAATATGAGAAAGGTGTCGGAGAAAATCCTGATATGCTTAGCACTGAGTTTTGTTTTATCTAACTGCAGGTTCAGTTTAATGGCCTCTGTCTTAATGAAATATTTAAGTTAACCTGGCTGTAGAGTGACTAGCTATACTAGATATTCTTTCACTTTATTAGAATAAAGAAACATTATCATGGGAGGCTATGCTAACAAGCCCAGACATTGCTTGTATTGCTGAAGAATAAGGTCACATCTCAGAGGAGCATGAAGACCTGGAGAAACTGGCACCTCTTTGACTGAAAAGGCATTCTACTTATCTCACAGAAAGCAGCCCATTTTGTGCTAAGAATGGCTTAGAACAGCCTCTCTGCTATCAGCCTCTCTGATAATGCCCAACACTTGTGCTTGCTCTTATCCGAGCTGTGGGGGGTCACAGGGGGGAAGGAAGCAAGTGCTGAACAATTCTCTTCAGAAGGCAAACACCAACCTGGCCTAACGTAGTGCACTGTAACCCCATCACTCTGAATCTCATGGGAATCAATGCCTCTTCTTACAAACTCATCCATGGAAATGTTTTTAACCAGGATATAATGAATTATCTCCGTGTAGAGAATTTTCTTTCTTTAAACTTACAGTATTCTGTCGGGTTATATTTATGTTCTCTAGGACTCTATGCATCCAGAAACTTGAAAATCATAAATAAACCTTTGAGGATTATTTTGGTAGTTGAACTCTAGGTCATTAAACTTAGATTAAATTGCTTCAATAGATGTGGGTATTTCTAACCGCTGTGCATATGTTACTTTTGCTATATTTTAAAACATATTTCTTATTCCAGTTACGTTTGGCTGTCTCAAAAGAACATCTCACTATAGTTATTAATTTTCTACTGCAACAACCTTTCAGGCTGGTAAGAAATGCGCCGTGATTTACGAACCACTCTTAATTACAAAGAGTCTTTGTGGCAACTGGAAATAAATAAATGTCAATTAGGATCACACTTCAGTGTCCTATAGACCTGAATTTCAGTAGAAACCAACAACTTTGCTTGTTTGAGCTATGCAGAGAGGCTTGGTACCTGAGTGATTTTTAACTATTAAAAGAATAGAAGGCAAAATAGGAAGCTATTTAATTTTACTGTTTCTAAACAAATTAGGTTTTGTCTGGGTAAGACTGCTGTGATCAGCACGAAGGTTTCCTGCATGCCATTTCTCAGGATGTCAGGGGTGCTTTTGTGAGGATTCTTCACTTGTTTTTCCATTGCAATGAAGCAAAGCCTGTTTTGTGGAGATACAAGGTTGACTAAATCCTTCTTAAGGCAGCAGCACGGAGTACATGAGCAATGCAACACAAGGAGTATTAGAGTCTGCATAACAAATTTATTGAAGCCCTTATTTTCCTGCACATTTAACATCTTTTCTTTTCCTGCTGAAGATTATATTCATCCTGAAACATTACCCTTCAAGTGTTAAAATGACAAGTGCTGATGAAGGTAAAGCTGATCAGCTGCTAGACTCCCACTGCTGAACATTATAAAGTTTCTATTGTTCAAACAGCTCAGTTAATTATCCGAATGTGAAGGATATCAGAAGGGGACCTGCTGAGATTTACAGCTGACTTCCAGGGATTTATCCATAATAGAGCTGTTATAAGAAAATTATGACAGACACAACGTGCAGGGACCTCTGCTTACCTCCCCTGAGGATTTGTGCAGGACCTTATAATCAAACAGAGTTAGGACTTTCCTCAGAATCAAAGGGAAGCCACACTTTGCAAGGGAAAAGCAGTCCAATCAACTTCATGGTGTTTTATCTCACAAACCCAGAGAGGATTCTAGACTCATGCATTTTAATTGCCCACTGCAAAAAAAAAAAATGACTGGCACTCCTCTGGTGCAAGGGACTACTTGCTCAAATGTAGGTTCTCAAAATTGTTATCATGCCTTGCCACAGTTAAAAATGTAGTCCTTGCTGCTTCTGTGTGAGGTTTTTGAGAAGCCATAATGTTCCTTTACAACAAGCACTCATAGTGGGTCACTATGTGACAACAGTTTTGGCTTTTCGAGCTGTTACGGTCAACATTTTGTGAACCTGGGACATCTCACAGCAAAATAATTCCAAATAATTGAGGAGGCTTCACTGGCTACTAAGGAGTGCAAAAGAATGAGCAGAACTGAGGTGAATTGAGTAAAACATGCTCAAATCAGAAATGCCAGACCTTGAACAAATCTGCAAAGCACTGGCTGATATTGCAGCAGATAAAGCTCTGTGGCATCTTCATTTGATGGTCACAGTCACTTGGGCTAAACCAAAAGACATCAAACTCTTTCTTATCCTCCCAGAAACCATGATTGGTGCACATACCACAGTGCTGAACCAGAACAATGCTGCTTAGTAGTTGTTATTTTCTGCTGTTTCCAGCATTCACTCTCCAGTACAATTGCAAAGAATTTAATTCACCTGTGTGGGTGTGACCTGGCTAGGGAAAATTGCATGGACTCATGTTCAAGCTATGAAAGAGAAAACTGAAAGCACTGAGGAAGGTTTTACTGAGGAGCTAATCTTTGAAAATGAACTGAATTAGCTTACCCAGGTTAAATAATTAATTTTCCATGACAAACAGTGGGAAACATTAATTCTATTGCATCTTACACCAAAGTTCACCATTACAATGTGAGAAGCCTTTTTGAGTGGCCTATCACCATTGCATCTAGACACTAATTAATCATCTCTAGACATTCTTAATTTTTAATCTCCCTTTGAAACATTAGTTAACTTTGCAGTATACCTTCTTAGCAGGTGTCCCTAACAGCTTCTATGAAATAATGTACAGCAGAATGAGCAATTTGGGGTGTGATAATACCAGTGAAAATTATGCCCTGCAATTATTACCATAAAGTCATAAATAGGATGGTATAATGATGGAATCATAATGGAAAGCACCTTGCCATAATTAAGATAATCCACATTCTGTAGTGCCACAGGTTAATTTGCACAATTAATTTGATCTGATAAATGGTCATCAAATTTTCATTATAATAACCAAAACCAGTGAAAAGTTTCCCTGAGAGAACCGTTTCCTTCCTTCCTTCCTTCCGCCACTTCCTTCCTTCCTTCCTTCCTTCCTTCCTTCCTTCCTTCCTTCCTTCCTTCCTTCCTTCCTTCCGCCACTTCCTTCCGCCACTTCCTTCCGCCACTTCCTTCCTTCCTTCCTTCCTTCCTTCCTTCCTTCCTTCCTTCCTTCCTGTGTTTGCAGACTTAGATACTGAAAACTACATTTTTTTTTCCTACCAAAGACTTCACCATCAATATTGGAAAATCCAAGATGCTTTCCAGATTTTATGCTACAAGCTCCAGAAAAAAGATTTTAAGAGTATTGTTCACTATCTGTGTCAACTAAAATGTTCTGTTATTGGGAATATCTCCATTATTTTGAGCATGTCTAATTGTAATTTATGTCTCTTTAACCTTCAGGTTACTTTAAGGAAATATGATTAGCTGTTTGTTCCCTGAGCCCTATACCTGAACTGCTCCTCCTCTCATTTAGAATTGCCTAGTCAAACTTCTTTAAAGTTGCAAAAGCGAAAATCTTGAGATATGTGTACATTAATGTCCTGCCAAAAACTGACTAGGAAGCTGATGTAATTTTTAATGTGAAATTCCTCAGATGTCACTGTGGGCTGAGGCCAAAGTTCCAGGCAGCATTCTGAAAAAGGAAAATGGCTCACAGCAGGAAGATTTTGGTTTATGAAAGCAATAATTACACTCTACTGTTACTGAGAAACTAAATTAAAATTAAATTTGTCTTAAATGCAAAAAGCACACTTTAAATATTTGGACTATAAATTCACAGATGAAACCTCTCCATTCCATGTTCTCTCCAGATCAGTGTCTTGGCAGCCCATTAGATTTAGAGGATCAATTGATTCTTCCATTCAACACTTAAAATAAAAACCCCAAACCAAAGTACACCCACCCCCGAGCCTACTCTTCTTATAAAGAAGAGGGATGTGTGTGCATGGATGTCAGGACAACTGATTTCAATAAAATGCTATGTATTGTTCCCTAAACATAAGCCATTAACAGGAAAAATACATGTTACAGAAAATACTCATATTACTTTAAAATTTATTTTCCACTTCAAACACTTTTCAATAAGGAAAAAGCCACTTCCACAGAATTTCTTGAATTTCTGGAAATGAATCCTTAGTATTTCTAATGAATAGCCCAGCAATACAAGGATTCATTCACTCAGAACAAGAGGCCTTAATTTCTATCATCACTACTGAAATAGAGCAGAATTTTCCAGTGGTTCATGAAAGTGTTTTAACCACTGAGCTATTGCTTACACACAGATCAGAACACTAGGAAATATTGTCTTAAAAGGTGGAACACAGGATGTCTCTGCATAATAAAGCTGCTTTGTAGTTCTGAGAGAAAAAAGAAAATTTTGACTCCACTACCTGCAGTCTGGCAGATTGCACATTCCCTAAGCAGTGTCTCTTACTAAGATCACTGAAGACCACAGAAACAAAGCTAAAGAAAAAAAAAAAATCACAGCAAATACTGCTTTTAATCTTGACAAGCCCTGACAAACATCAGCCTTCCCTGTCCTATGAAGTTATGGTACCATTTTATTCTAAGAGAACCCCCTCTTGACTTCCACATGATATGCATACCTTACTACTTTACTCTTCTCAATCTGCTGATTTAACATGACTCAAGATGAGTTTAATTCTGGGAGGACAAAATTAATCCTATTCTAACAGGAAGATCTGCAAAGTCATTAACATTTTCAGTGAATGCACCTTTTCCCCCCTGTTTTTCTAGAAGCAGCATTCTTTATTGTAATCTCTCCCCTTCTCACTGCAATGTCTCATTTAAAGAATCATTGTAAGTATAGAATGTCTTCTGAAGCAACAGACAAGGCTTTCATGAGAAATAATTGTTTGACTGGTACATTTCCCAAGGGACTACAAATATTATTTCCAAACTACACCATCCAGGAGAATAAAAAATCCAGCCATTTCTCATTAAACAAGGTCTCTTGAGGGCCAGCTCCCAGGGATGCTTCTGTGCTATCTAGATACTTTTTTACACTAAATTCCCAAACCCCAAATTGATTTCAATCAACTTTTTTTTTCCCCCCAACTCATTCCACATGCACTCACTCTCTATTTTTATTTATTTATATTTTAAAGTCCAGTGATTTTGAGATATTGTCTTTCATATTTATAACCTCAAGGGCATTTGAAGTTCTGATGACATTGAGATCACTAGATTCTAGATAACTCTCAACTTTTATCTTATTTATCATCCTTGTCTTGTTTTCCAGCAATATGAAGAGCAAGTAGAAAATAGCCTGTGTTTTTACTGAGTAGCCTGCAAAATCTTTCAGAATGGAGTCCTGTCCTCCAGGAAGAGGCACCCCTTATCAAGTCCATAATTTCCAGCCAGTCAATATAAACTAATTGAATTTCCAATGATTAATGATCTATCCTTTTTATAGGCTTTCCTTATCTTTCTTTTCTTTTTAAATCTTGCCTGGGAGGTCTATAGCAATTTTCAGTGATTTTTAGGTTTTAATTTGCCTATCTTTCTTCTTCATCTAAACTGTCCCTACTCAGGTGTTCAAACTACATATGCCATTTATTTCTTTTGTCAAGAAAGCTTCTTTGTCCATATTGCCATATGTCTTTATGTCCTGCTCTGTCTATGCCTTTTACTGTATATATTTATCAAGGTGTTTCAACCTTTATTCTTGGGACATATTTACAAAATGGGTATTAAGAAAAAGATATATTTGTGTACCTAATTAAAATGCAACTGGATCTGTTTTTATAACAGAGTTGGCAGCTCTGCCTGCATGGCACAAGAAGCACTCTGAAAATGCATGCAGTCCTGAGGAAATGAGGTATTTCAATGAGTGGCTTTCCTGTTTAGTGCCAGTTAAATCCAGATATTTTGTTGTTCAGCAGAAGTTGCAAATATCCACCTTACCTGAAAAATCTGACCCTCAATTGCTGAAAATTGGGCAGTCATATACAAAAATCATCATTTCAAAGAGTCTGTGCCACAGGATCCACGTGTGTTTATGAATCACCTTTAAAGTTATGTTTACAATTTTTACAGAACGTTGAAGACTCTTTCTACAAGACAGCAGTGCTGTTTATTGAGCCAAACACCTACACAAATAAAAAAGCAGCTATTGCAACCAGGAATGATTAAACTGTAATCAGACATAGACTGAGCTGGGAAGCTCTGACCCTTCTGTGTGTTTACACTGTTTGGTGCTAACTCTACTCTAATGGTATGAAGCAGGATTAGGTCAAAGATAAAGATTTCTCACTATCAAAACTCCATTTCATTCAGAAGGTCAAAAGATAATGGAAAACCGAAATCAAGTCCGTGCTGCTGTACGTGCATCAAGCAGCCTGGGGCAGTCAGGGCTGCTCAGCACTGTAACTTCTGCTTTAGTGCAGTGTCTGTGCTACCCTCTGTGATTTTAACTTGTAGAGCTCAAGCAGAGCAGAAACCTGAATTTCTGAAACTACAGACTTACCCCTTACAGAATTTTTTTGAATGCCATGGAAAGGTTTAGGGTTACTTACCTAAACCACTTACTTAGCATAGCACAAGAATACCTTGATTTGCTTAGTAGAAAGCTTTGATTCTTTTTACATCCATCACCTTGGGAACAAAATGTGAATATGTGAATTGTTCCCTTCACAACCTGAGAAGTGCTGGATTTACTGCCTTGACAGCTGATGTGCTGCTCATAGCCACTGACATGCACAGCTCAGCAGTGAAAGGTTGGAGCTTTCTTTTACTTTCTGCCAAGATGTCTCAACCCTGATTGGGAAGGAAACTGCAGGTAAAGACACACACATAGCTCCCACCTTCCCACAATTTCTTCCTAAATAGTGTTATCTGCCATTCTTCTTGTAGATTTTGTGACTCAGGGAGAAGGCTCCTAGTCCATACTTATGGTATGGTTGAAACACAAGTTTAAAGAGTTTCAGTATAAAGACTTTTTTTTTAATTAATATATTTTCTATCTATTAAATAAACCAAAAGAAATCTTCTCATGCTGGCTAGTTATAATGTCATTCATGGTCCTGCTTTCACCAGGCAATATGATGCTAATGGAGAAAAACACCTACTAATTTTGCACATCATCAAATTATATTATATTCAAACTGACAACTAAAAATTTAAGAAATACTTAGCCTACACTCAGGCCTCAAAGTTAAAACTTACTTTCTTTTTGAATGATTGCCTTAATTGCAGATAAGATTCAAAGGGAAGATGTCTTCAGTGTTTGCTACTTTATATGTTGTGCAATAGACACTGGAGAGATAAACACATCCATGGAGAAAGAAAGGGAAGGAGTCATCGCAATGATTATTTTGTGCTGTGTGGTTATTCTTGCTAAATCTCTTGAGATGCCTCACCTTAGAGCTTTTCCTGGAGGTTTGTCACTTCTTCCTTCTGTTGATGTAGTAAGGCACACAAAGCACAGCCACATTCCTCCTTTGCCAGCCATGGATACATTTTCAATTTCAATTACTTTTGATCTCTATATAAAATTTTTAACTCTGACTTGACTTTTAGGAGCAGTTGCAAAAGAGTGCAGAATAATAATCAGGATCCCCTTGAGCACAAACACAGACTTATTTGGGCACCTGTACTCACTCAACTGCTGAACAATTGTTGCCTGCTTGGATTCTTGTTACTGATACATATGTGAGGCTGGTTTAGTAACAGAAGAGGTTCTAATAATCCAGCTGCTCTACAGTAAAACAACAAAAAATGGATTTGAGTGACTTGGAAAAGTCTTCAGTTCCCTTAGCAGAACAAAAATCTGATATATGTGAAAAATTACTCAAATATTACTCATGTAAGTACTCACTGAAGTACCCTGACCAACAGCCCCTTTTTCCAATGTTCAGCTGTGGTTTTATCCCTCCTTAAACCTATCAGAAAAATAAAATTAATGCAAAACTGCTTGTTACTAAATGGGTTATATTTGCAGACATCAATCCATGCAGTTCTGGAGGCCTGGCAACAAGTTAATGAGGTTTGAGTATTCAGCAAGTGAGATAAAACTGACCCAGAGAAAGAACAGAGCTGTCAGGCTGTCATTTCTAGCTGGCAGCATAATGAAACCTACAACAGAGGGCAGTTAAGAATAAATGCATAATAATAATCTGGTTGGAAATAACACTCTAACAATCATTTTCCTTATTTAGGGATAACCCTTGTTAACTCAGTAAATTGTTTGTGTATTTATTTATTTGACAGCTATGCAGCAAAGGCAGTAACCACATGGAATAAATGTGTATGTATTTAGCAATTTTTTTTTTTTTTTGGCTAGGCACACAGACAGTATTTAATTTTAAAAACAATTCTCCAGGAGAATAATTAAATCCATGTAACTCAAGTATTACTGCAAAAATACCTCTCACAGGGTTGAGCAGCATTTAAATATATACTGCTTGAATTCTGATGTCAGTGCTCCCAATTGCAAGATGACAAAAACTGAAAACATATTATTGCTGAATATTAAATACACTGTTTGGATATACTCAGCACACAAGAAAAGTGTGGATGTTCATTATAAACACCTCCATCAGAAATAAATTTCTCCTCCACAATCTGAGTCAAGAAGAAGAAATGAAGCTAACTTTCTCCTCTCCCCAAAAAGAAAATTTGCCTCTATTTCCTCAGATGTGCTCAGCACTCTTTATCTGTATGCTCTAGGGTTTCTGATGCACCCAGCCTGTCTGCAACAAAGGAAAACAAATGGAAGCTGTTACAGCATTCATCCCCTAGTTTCTTGCTGTAAACAGATATTACTGATTGCAGTTGTTCACCATGGACTGTGAGTAACTCACATCCCTGACATCCCTGCCTCTGTGCCTTACACTGGATCACAAAGGCACCCATAGAGGGAACTTTGCATCAGCTACTTAGATACAAGTTGTGCCAGATACAAAAATAAAAATCACTGCAATTTGGAGCCTAGGACATTCCACCAGATAGGTGAAACATGATGAGTAAAAGCTGCTGAAAAGAGAACTCATAAGAAATAGGAACCCTAAGCTATGGGATACTGAGGGAAATGAGGAAAAAATGCCACTTTCATTCTATAGTAGCTTTTTGAATGTGGTGCTTCATTACTCTGGCTTTTATTGCAATCATTGAAACACTTCCGTGTTTCAGAACTACTGTTTCAGCATTGCATTCTCATTCCAGCACTTCTGAAAGTGAATTTTTGAGGAACAAGTAATGTCAAAGGAAAATATAATTCAGCTCTAACTTCAGAGTGATCTGATTGCCTTGTATCTCTCCATCGTCTGGTCAGCACCTACAAAATATTTCCCAAGTTATATAGTTTGGTGTGCATTGCAAAAAGTTGGAAAATGTATTCCTTCTTGTATTTAAAACAGAAGTGAAACTGAAAAATATCCTGAAATATTGTGGAAATGGCCTCCTTCTCCAAAGATTATTAAAATCAACCAACAAAAAATCCTTCTATTCTTTTCCAACATAATAAGACAACATAAAACTGACGTGCTCCCTTTTCTGTCTGTGAAGTCTATTGTTTAACAATTGTTTGTCAATTAAAAATTTAAGTTTAACCTTGCTGAAGCTACATCTAACTATAAATGTTTAGAAATATAGGGAAGTCCTTAATTTTAGGCTAGAGCATGTGGGTGATGCTCCTATACAAATTCTAGGAACGTAGGCATTTTAATTTGCTTTTTTGCTTGTTATTCCATCTCTTTTGCATATTCTGTGACTGTTTTCCTCTGTCATCTATTAACTTAAATTTTTTTCAAGTTTTATTGCATTTTTTCTATGCTATATTATGTGCTAAATTCTCCTTTAAATAAAGCTGGAATTACACTTTAGCTCAAGATCAGGAAATAGTAAATTTTCCTGTCTGGAACCAGGCAGTAAAACCTGTACATCTCTCTCATATATATGGCATGCCTAAGAGAATAGAAAATGTTCCAGGATTAATTTTTTTTTTTTTTTTGAACAGTATTGGTAATCCAACATGAAAAATCATGCCATTTAGGATTTCCACAGCAGCAGATGATACAGTTTCAGGGGAGAACACAGATACTTTAAAAGTCTATAACTATTTCCTCCTCATTGACCCAAATTTGCTAAGTGTCATTTAACACTCTGGGTCAGTGATCTTCAGAAGGCATCATGGAAGGAGTTAAAAAAGTGAAGAACTGTTCTTCTGCTACAATCTTGGTACAAAAAGGAGAATTAATTTTCCTTTAAAGGCCTTTTACCCTGTTTTGACAAAATCATTCTCGGAACACTATTGTCAATTCTATTTTAAAAATATCTTACTGCTGGAAAGGTAAAAGAAAAAAAAGTAATTGCATTGATCTGAGTGCTGGAAATTTGCATGAGTTATGAATGACAGCCTGAGAAATCCCAATCAATTAAAAGAGAGAACTTTGGAGATCATTGAATTGAAGTAGAGAAAGTGGAAACTTCAATAACGTCAAAGGAAAAGTTACCGTTTTCAGCTCGGTACACATAAGACTTTGAGAGTCCTAAGTACCTAATACCATTTCAGGAATTTAGTAGAGGGTAAAGATTAAAGCTTACTGTCTCCACAGGGTGCTGAGCTCTTGATTCATGTTTTTTATAACATCAAGTCTGGATTATTGTAATACCCTGTTTGTACGCCTCTTTGATACAGCAGTTTGTCGCTCACAGGCTCCAACATGCACAGCTTAAAACAACTCAGATCCTCAGTGGAATTGAACTGCATCAGCATCCTACCCGACTTGATTGCCTCTTTGTCAGATTTAAAATGATTTTTAAATGTGTGTGTTACACACTCTTTTCACTTTTTTTTTTTTTCCAGACTAACCTAATGATTTCTCATTTTCTCTGCTTGCTGCATATTATGGTGACAACTGCACTACTGGCTACCGACTCTGAGAGCAGCTGTGCCCTCAGCACAACAAGAAATACAGTCAGAGAAAGCATTCAGACTAGGATAGATACTAGAAACTCCACAGAACAGATTTCTTAATGCATGTTTTTGTTGTTCTCTTTCATGTTTCAGAGTGTGTCTGGCTGTGGAGAAGTGACACTGAAAACTTGAGAGACACAAGACAATTTGGTCTTTTTTAAATATACTTTTCCCATTTGAAAAGTGTCACTGGAGAATGGGAGATAATAGTTTATGAATCTATACAAATTAGCTATTCCAGTTATATAGTCTAATGAATCAAGGCAGTAAGTAATACAAATGATTTCTGAGAAGCCATGGAAATGGGAAGAGGCAATGAGTGATTGGAGAAAAATGGGACCAGTGGATAATAGTGATATCTAAAAGGTAAAAGAAGGGGGTGTCATGAACAGTGCATCACCACAGAGGGTAAATCTTTTAAATTGTCATTCAGTGCATCTATTTGCATAAAGAAATATTTAAAGTAGAAAAAATAATAATCAAATAATTAGGCTTAATTTCAAGAGAATTCAGCCCTCCAAAGACAACCATAAATTTCATTGCAGTCTTCTAGTTAAGTAAATAGATGTTACTTGAATAACAGGGAGTACCAATACAAAACCTATTGCAACTCCAGCTCTGGAAAGAAATGTGCACAACTCAAATGTGTACAGGAACTGAGTGAAATATTACATGAAAATTTCACTATTTTAAACAATTAATTAGAGTATTCCAGTGGATTGAAAGATTTAAAATCAAGCCCTAGGAGACTATTGTGTAAAGAATCTTAACTCTCTTCTAGGTAAGGAAGAGAAATATGTAGATAAGTAAGACAAACTGCTATGTCACAGAATGCTATGTCAATTATCTGTAAGTATCTGAAGGTATAAACAACACTTGCACACATCAATTATTCAGGTTGGTCTAAAGGAATTTAGTTATGTTTTTGCAGAAAATGGAGGGGAGTTGCTCTAAGCATTATAAAAGTCTCATAAAATGACAAAAGTCTGGCCTGTTGCAAAAGAAGCAATGTCTCAAACCATTTTGTAGCTCTCATAAGAATCCATTGGATTAATGGATAATCCCATTTGGCTAAATAGAAATAAACACAAATCTTTCTTACCCTGATGTCACCCCAACTAATTACAGGTGCAGGGATATGGCCCAGTATTATGTTCATAATTTCAAAGCCTTTTCCAGTATGAGTGTTTTGCTTTATTTTGTCTTAGATAGTTTAGCATTTTCTGTGCCTTTATCCTGATTGCGTAATTCCCTAGTTACACTGATAAAACACATTCATCATAAAAAAATGTTTTGTAGGAATCTTGCTTTCCAGATTAGTTTCTCCTCTAAAGCACTACTTCAGTATAATAATCTCAGATTTACATCAGGTTTGCTGAATTTTCAGATTCACTGGAATACAGTAGTGTAAACAAGAATGTTCCCCATTCTGATTTTCTTGGACAGTCCCTTTTTTCTACTCAATATTCCTTATTTTTTATAAAAACACAGATTTCTTCAGAAAGTTTTTTTTTTCCTTCTCTCTTTCTTATTTATTTATTTGTTTGTTTTATTCATTTAATTGCTTGGCTGGGTCAACTGCTTTCTTTGCTATGTCACTGAATACATTTCAAAATGGGTTACATTGATGTGTCTGCTGGATCTGCTGCTTACACCATTCATTACCTGCCTGCACTGCACTGGAGAACTCTCTGAGTTATGGTGATAAGGACGGCAGAACAGAGCAGCCCTTCACTCTGATAAGGGCAGGAGAACAGAACAGCCTTGGAGAAGGAGATAAAGGGTGTAGCTTAGGCAAACTGAAGTCATGAAAAATGCAAGCAGGGTGCCAGCTCAGCTCTGCAAGGCTGACAAAACAGAAGTCAGGCAAAGCAATGATACTGCACTTACCCAAAAGCAGGGGTCAAGGAACAGCCCCATGAAAAGGACACTGGACTTAGAGAAGCACAAAAGAACAATGAGACTTTTATTAATTAAAAACAAAACAGACACATAAACTAGGCATTTCACAGAATTATTTAGGATTTTTTTTTTATTTTTCACCCAACATGACTTCTTAAAGAGAAAAAAGAAAGGGGTGAAGGCATCGAGAGCTTTGCCTGCCTGCTGTCTCTTTTTGAGTCACTTCTTAAAGAAAACAGGAGGCTTAGTATTGAAAACCCCAACAAAGAAGGAATTGCCAGGAAGGATTGTGTAAGATGCCCAAACCCCAGAGAGAGGCAGACATGTCCCTGTCCTCACCATTTCCTACTGGATGGTCACACTGTTTCTCAGCTGATTTTCTGTCTGGCATGGTTCAATCACTCATCTTCCTCACAGTGCACAACATGACAGTCTGCTCACAGAACAAATGCCTAAACAAGGGAGATGATACCCTTCCATTAAAGATCCTTTGGGGTTCTAGGTGTTCCATTGCCACTGAGCTCAGGATCTACTTTTGACAGCAAGATAATTTACTAATCTCTGACTTTAAAATCAGTTCTCTGCTCTTGGATCATTTCAGCTGCCAGCACTCTAAATGATGCAAATATTAGGATGAACTGATGTAGTAAAAGAAAACCAGAAAGATAAAATATTCCTCAGGCTTCTGGTAATTATTTCTGCACTTGTGAGGGGGCATGGAATGTAAAGAGAGGAGCTAAGCCTGCCCTTCACAATCCATTGCTTACTCAACCAGCACACCCAGAGAGGCGAGCAGCTAAGTTATGGGACAGATGTGATGCCAGCTAGATCCTTATAGCAGATATTCAAGCATATTTCCTTACAGCATATCTCATTTCCTTTCTTCAAATAGTCACTCTTCTGCACTAACTGTTGTGTTCAACCTGGAACATACACAGACACCTTATCATAAACAAAACTCCCCAGGCTAGGTAACACCACCATATCCCTCTTAAAATCACTATGGTCATGAAATTGAGCTCCTGAATTATCCTCTTTTAAAGAGTCCAGCTGATAATTTCCATTTGCATCTAAAATGTAGAGATTTGTCCACAAGTGTTTCTGCTTTTGGAGAACTCAGATTAATTTTTCCTCCCAAATTCAAAAAGAACAGAATCAGATGGAGTCCGAGGTAATTTTCCCTTTGGGAATGGCAGATATGTAAAATTGGATCTCTGGCATTTGATCCTGTAAATTCTCCCAGATGGAGAATGCCCTCCTAACATTATTTTAAACTTAAATGTCATGATGAAAAACAGAGAATGCAAAGACTGTAATAATATTACAGAGAGAGATGAAACTGATTGACACCAGCCATAATAATATTAAAAAGGAGAGAAAAAATTGTATTTATGTACATGAATTTAAAAAATCATTAAGTATTAAGCCTATTTACCTAAATTACAATATTCAACAGAGTTATCAGCCACTTATAATAAAGATAAATCAGACTATAAATTACTTACCTTTAAAGTGGGTAGAGTCTTACTCTTATTCAGAACTTCCCTTAGATATTATAATTGTTCACTGAGGTCAGGCTTAGAAATCAAACAGTGTTGTGTGACAAGGTAGTAACCATTTTAATGCTAAAGAATAAATTTTAAAACTTTTATTTTCTTTCAATTTAGAGAGTTTTTTAAATTTTATTTTAGTTAAGATAATATTCCGATACAAATCATTGGTTTAGTTTAGTTTTCATTCCACAGAAAACCCAAATATTTTTTCTCTAATGCACAATTGCTATTTACAGAGAAAGAATTCAAACTATGATGCATTAAGGACATTTTTTTCTCTTGCATTTTGTTTCCAGCAATCACACCTGAAGCACGCCATCAAAATTATGTGATATTGATGCTACTCAAGGAACAGATAACAAAACACCCTAATGTCAAAAGTAATTTCATTTTTCCACCAAGAAGAATGAGGCCATCTCTAAACATATTAAAATATTATTCACTTTGACAATCAAACTAGTTCTGAGACATGAACTATTGCTATATTAGAGAAGGGAAGCAATCAGTATTTTTCATCTTCTAAGAATCTCTATAATACAAAAAATCCATCATTGTCTAATGGAATCATTAAGTACCTGGAAGGCAAATGTCTTTTCTTACTTCCAGTGTGAAATCTAGTTTGAAACAAGCACTTACAGTTAACTCACTTCTCTAACATCCAGGAAAGTTTGACCAGTAATGAATGAATATTATCCTTATCATTTCTTGAAATTACATAAATTTTTCATCACTATTCCATGGTGCATTGTTGTACCATTAAAGAGCCCTAAAGGGATATACATATATAGGGCTGCACTAATACTCAACAGTGCTACAAATTATAATATTTCCAAAGATTTTTACTTAAAGCAGTTAGGTTTTCAAAGCTGTTAACTGTTATTACTCACTTGCTATGATTTTTTTTTTCTGCTAATCTATTAAACTTATCACTGTGTGTTACACTAATGGCAAGATTTGTGCTGTGCATGCTAGCTGCATTCTTTAGAGGCATTTTTAAATGTTCTTAATGTCAGTTTTAAATCAAGCAATGTGGCTGTTAAGGATAAAATTTCATGCACTTCATTATGAAAAGCTTATTTTAATTGCATGGTAATCATACCTTGTGGATTTAATGAAACACATGCTAATAAAAAAAAATAATATAAAAGAAGAAAAGGAATGTTGAGTAAACCTTTAAAATTAATTTCATGTGTACAAATCAATAGTTTGAGTACTCCAGCTGGGACAGGCCAACCATTCCCTGACAATGTATAAATTGCTGCTGCTCTGGGTCAGCTTTAGCAGTTCAGGGATCATCACAGAGCCCATTCCAGGTTCATGTCTCATGTAGTGTGTCTAATCCCTCTAACTTCATGAATCAAGAAGCTGCATCATTGTGATGGAGTTTCTCTTTGCTTGAGAAAGAGAATTGCTCCTGTTGCAGGGACAGGTATTTATTTTTTACTTAAGTCTCAATCAGCACAGCCATTCCATATTGTTTGCTTCTTTCTCCATTCTACTCTGGGCTCACCCATATTGTGCTTCCTAAAATCCACTGCTGTGCCACACTCCTGGTGGAGCCAAGCTGCCAAAGGGACAAGCAAGCCTCAAAGACACAAAATGAGAATTTTGTATCCTACTGTTTTCACAAGGAGTGAAATGAGACAAAAACCCTTAGTCCTCTCCCACTGCAGTTCTCTGGACCTGCATAGGATGGGGGAAAGTACTATCCTAATTAAAATTACAGGAATTGTTACCATTGAAGTCCACTGTCAGTTTTACCAACAATATTAATTACTTAAGCCAGTGTGACTATCTCAATCATAGTTGTAGGCACGTGATTAACAGGGTTTGAAAGATGAAATAAATTGGGATTAGCTGACAGTTGGCTTTACTGTGATGCTGGAGATATAACACAGATATAACCATAGCACACATCCATCTCCAGACTTGTCCATCAGAGAGAAATCTCTTAGTTCAAGGTCTCTTAGTTGTATATTTTATCTTCATGGCATCATCCTCCCATCACCATTACTAAAGCAGCCAATTCATTGCCATTAGGAATATATTTCATAGTACTTAAAGAGCTCTCTGAGCAGCACAAGTGAATTTGACTGGTGCTATCAAATCACAGTCTTGAAAGAGCTTTCTTTTCCTGCCAACTCAAACTGGTTTGGAAAGGCCATAAATAGAGGTGTGCTTCAACATCTTACTGGAAGCCACTGACATATCTAGACACCTTCTTATTTAGTTATACTTTTAAAGGTTTTGTAACATCATTATATTTTAAAACAGATTTAAACTATTTTAATGTTTTGTTGAATCATAGTTTTTTATAGTCTTAAATTTCTATATTCTTTTTTTGATGCATGTCTTTTTGCAATTATGCTCTGGTTAGTGGGACTTTCCAAAATGCAAAATGAATGATCAGTTTCCTTATTTAAGACCGGTAGCTAACATCCCTTTTCTGTGTGAAAATACAAATATGAAACCAAAGCATTCAGACAAAACTCTTAGTTTCTATGGTAATATCATGAAGCGTGGTAGCAAATGTTATTTTAGAGCATTCTTCTATTTCCTATTCAGATGGTTAGCACAAAGTATTTCCCAGTATTTTTAGTCAATAGCAGATCAATGTTTTTGTTTCTCTCCTGCCAGGCATACTACAGACAAGGAGGAGTCATACTGCTGAGCTATATTGCTGTGGGAGATGGGATTAAAATAATCAATATGACTTTTAACACATGTTTTTCATTTTGAAGAAAACGGTAAAATTCCAATTCTTGGACTGTCTCCTGCACTAGGAGGATGTTGTAATTGTTATTTCCCACAGCAACTAACTGTAGCAACTCAGGGATTAATACACTAAATCAGATGCGGGGTTCATCTTGTCTGACAACCTTTTTCAGACTGCCTGATCATACGAGCCCTACCAAAACAGGCAAGAAAACTCATATTTCAGCAGAAAGAGGCTGGCTAGAGAGCCCCTGACTTTCATGCTGCTAGTGGAAAGGGTGTGTATGTTGCAAGGCCAGAACTATGCTGGGTGACCCATCATGAGGCTGCCAGAGTACTGCAACTCCTACTTGTAGTTATGGACTTCAGAGATTTCAATTCCCAGATGGAATCTAGTGTTCCAATCACATGGGTTCATCTTAACTTAAACAGCAAACATTGCAATGGAGGTCTTCCTTGCTCATCAAATCAATTTGGTTTCCATGAAACTTTATACCTTATACCTCAGGAAAGGCCCAGATAGTCCTTGACCTCCCAAATTCATCAATTCATGCTGTTTTATGGATGTATATCACAACAAATGTGCCATTGGTGCAGTGTTGCACTAGTTCTCTTTAATGGAATGCATTGGCCAAAGTCCCAAATGTGCTAAATTATCATAGTTTCCTCTGTGGATAAAAACCCCTAGTGTGTATTTCCTAAGGCAGAATCTATTCCTTCTAGTTCTCCCACTGTCTACAAAGGCAGGATATTAGAGCTGGATGGAGACGGTATTTCCTAATCCAGCATTATCCCACTTCACTGGCAGCACTGCTGCACAAGCCAGTGCCTCACTGGCCATCTGCTGCTAACTCTCTCAAAGGAAGGGGCTCCCATTCTTTGAAACAGGCATTAATTCTCACCCTGCTAAAAAATGGATGAGTGTCACCGTCATGTTTTCTGAAAAATCCCTTTGCCAGGATTTCTTCTCCTGGGAAGCTGAGAAGCCTCATAGAAAAATGAAAACAATAATTATCTCACTTGCTTCTCCTGTGTTTTGCTGCTTTGGAATGTGGTTTGGACATTATTTGCCAACTGGTCATTGTTTGATTGGTTTCTTGTGAATTGTTTTAACTTAATGACCAATCGCTGTCAAGCTGTGTCGGGACTCTGGCAGGAGTCACAAGTTTTTAATTATTATTATCTTTTTGCCTTCTGTAAGTATCCTTTCTCTATTCTTTAGTATAGTTTTAGTATTCTTTTATATAATATAATATCATAAAATAATAAATCAGCCTTCTAAGAACATGGAGTCAGATTCCTTCACTCCTCCTCCATCTGGGGAACCCTAAAAATACCATATATGAGTAATGTATTCAACCATATACACAGATAGAGATGGAGATTAAGAAAGCAGCAAGGAGTGGAACTTAAAATAATACATATTTATGTAGTATCACCTTGATTGCCAACTACTCATTATATATTAACATCTTAATTACTAAGTGCAAAAGCAAATTTTGCAAAGCAGGTCTCATGAGTCCAAAGCAAGACTAGGAAAACTTCCTGTTCAGAAACTTAGAACAAATTATTCTTGCCAAACTAGGACAACAAATAATAAAACTTCCCAAATCAGTTTAATTTTTCAATAATGTTCTGTTGTGCATGGTTGTTCTTATATTATCAATCCATTCTCCTCTCTTCTAAATTTTGAATTTGAGCTACTACTAAAGGTGTCACTTGGAAGGAGCTTGAATAAAACCTTGCTGAACAAGAAGCATGTTCATTCAGTTCATGTTCATTCATACATGTCCTCTTGCTTTCTATATTTGCCTCTAAAGTTTAAATTTCTTCTTAAATCATTGGTTATTTGGGGTTTTCTGAATTTGAAATTCAAAAAGCTGTTGTAGTTTTAAAGTATTTTTCATAAAATTGGGCATCTCTTCAGAGAAAGAAAACAGTCAAGGATGATTCACTGAAATTATTTGTGTCAGGGGCCAAACAGCATGAAATTACAATCAAATTGTTTCTGCCAAGGGGAAAAAAAAAAGGAGGAAAAAAGGAAACATGCTTATCCTGGCACTTCTAATACTCTTCACATTACAGAGAAATGTAATAAATTTAGATGCATATAGGAATTTATTTGCACACAACATGAGTAGTTGGATATAGACTCACTTCTGGGAGCAGGGAGATCAAAATTAATGTTCTTAATTTGAACATTAGGAATTTCAAAAATTTGAACATTAAGAAATTCTTAATTTGAACATTAGGAATAAGAATTTGAACATTAAGAAATTCCTAATTTGAACATTGAGAATTTGAAGAATTTGGGTGAGGCTGGGAGAGGCCAGTGTTCCACCCTGAGTGATCCCATGCCCCTGAGCCACATGATGAGCAATAGCAGCGCCTCTGTCTCCTTTGGCTGCCCAAGACTTCCAACTTTCCTCTGTATAGCTAAAAATGACTGCAATAGAAGTGTAATAATATTTTCAGGTTTTGTGAACCTTTTTTTTCCTCTGAGACATTACTAAATGTATTTTGCATCCAATTTCAGCCTTTGCAAGGTAAATTTGGAGCTCCTGGCATGTTTGGAAGAGCATCACCATCATATTTTCTGAAAAGTTCTCTTGCCCAGGGTTCTTTTCCTGGGAAGCTGAGAAGCCTCAGAGAAAAAGGAAAGCAATATTATCTCATTTGCTTCTCCTGTGTTTCGCTGCTTTGGAATGTGGTTTGAGCACTGTTTACCAACAGGTGGTTGTTTCATTGGTTTCATGTGAATTGTTTTAACTCAATGAACAATCCCAGCCAGCTGTGTCAAGGCTCTGGAAGAAGCCACAAGTTTTCATTGTCACTCTTTGTAGCCTTCTGTCTGTATCCTTTCTCTATTCTTAAGTATAGTTTAGTATAGTATTCTTTTATATAATATCATAAAATGATAAATTAGCCTTCTGAGAACATGGAGTCAGATTCATTCTTTTCTCCTCCTGCCATGGGAGACCCCAGAAAATCCCACAGGAAGAGAGAAAAAATTATTTCATGCCCCATGTGATCCATGAATAAGGTTGGTAATATCTATCAGACAAAATGGTAAGGTGCTTCTTGTTTTCAAGTTATTCTCCACCAATTGATCTAAAAATGTCTAAAAATAAAATCCCAGGTTTTAGAGACTGACCCTGTAATTTTTATTCTTATAAATATTGATTTCACAAATTACTAAGGACTCAAGACTCCAAAAAAATTACATGCTGAATTTACATCATAGAGAAGAATTAGAGAATTTATATCATTCATACAATCACAGAATATCCTGAGTTTTAAGGGGCCCACAAGGATCATCTAAGTTAGTCCCTGGCCCTGCACAGAACAGCCCCAAAATCACACCATGTGCCTGAGAGCATTGTCTAAATGCTTCTCAAACTCTAGCAGGTAAGAATAAGTGACTAATGTTATACTACTGACAAATACAAGTTTGTTTCCTCTTTGATCTCAGGCCAAAAAAAAATCCAGCAACTCTTAGAGCTAAAAAAATACCAAGTAATCCCATGGAATTAAAGCAATTGAATTAAATAATTCATGTTGGACTGAGATCTTTAATTTGCAAAAAGAAATAGTGGAATTGCTTTCCGTCAAGTATGCTACCAACTCACTTCATTTTTATCTTGCTGTAGAGATTCACCAGTAATTATTCCTGAAAGACTTACAGAAACACAATTAGGGAAAAGAAAAAAAAAAAAAAAAGAAAAGAGATATCCAGGTAAAGTTTGACAGCATTTCAGACTGTGAACTTGTCAGGTGAAGGGACAAACATTCAAAAATTATGAGACAACCTGGTATTTTCTGTAAGAATATTTGCAGAGCTCTGCTGGTCCATGTTAGTATCTTATGATTTCTTCAAAAACACTAGAGTCAGCTGTTCATCACAGCTTTTTTTATCTATCTAATCCTTCTAGGTTTCTTAGTAAATGAAGTGATTTGCAGGTTTTCTCTAAATTTCTAAATTTTAAGGGATGAAACTTGCCAGTGTTTAAATATCTGTTGTTTTATTTGTGAGAAAGATCTGTCACAGGGACAGACAGTCTGTAAAAAATGCAAAGCATCAAAGTGTTCCATTCTACAGCATTTTTTCCCTTAGCCTCCTATTTGCATTTTCTAATTTGTTTCTGCTTTTATTTGTAATATACAGGGGAGCTCTGTCAGCTCTTGGCACTGTCAGAACAAGTCTCACTCTTTAGCAATCCAAGTTTCATTTTCCCATTCTCTTGAGAAAAATTACTATACACACAATCACTTATATAGTTCTTTCTTTTATTGAAAGCTACTCAAACCACTGGACTTTGTAAAATGAGATCTTAGCATCAGTTCTAAGGGTGTCTCATTATTTTTCCATTTATATATGCACACATGTAAACACAGATGGAATTAAGAATATGAAGCTAGCTTTACTTAAATATTTGGTGTATACTATGGGATAGAAATGGAAATTATGGGATAGAAAGGCATCAAAAAATGACAACATTCTTTTATAGAGATTTTGAGAAGCTTACTGTAAAGAAACCTAATTTTTGTTTTAAGTTGTACCTCATCTACACTCAGAACCTGTGGTTTTCCCATGAACACAGCTGTAAAATTTCAACAAATGAAGATGATTTGTCTTTTTCTAGAATGCCTGACAAAAGAAACATTAACATGCTTTGGGTAGCTATGTCCTATATTCTACTGGACAGGATGCTATTTAGTACTGTTGTATAATAAACAGAACTTCAGAAATCACACTGAATTAAGTGACAGTTTGAATAAAAAGGAATAGATTAGCTCATCTCCTAGGATGTGACCATGTACTCCTTCTAATGGGCCTCACAAATACAGAAGCTCAGCTCTCATGAGGAAAAGCTGAAACATTCCAGCAGCCAAGCAATTTAAATTCCAACCATTTACCAGAAGACACAAAGGTCAGATATGTAGCAGTATCTCTAGGCACACAGATACCTTATCTCCATCTCTGAAGGAAAAAAAAAATATTAAAGGAAGATGGTGCATGAGACTCAGAAATTAGATGCAGGCACTTCTGCTGGAAATAGCATCAGGTGAAATCTCACCCATGGGATGAAAAACCCTCCCAAACCCAAGTTCTAAAAGATTCTGTGGATTAAAGGAGAATACTCAACATCAGTCCCAAAGCATGATTATACTTATTGAGGATTCTTTTTATTCTTACATACCCACTGTGTGAAGTGTTATTCTCACATGGATATTTTGGGATAACACAGCTAATGGAAGTATGACTAATAGCAAGTCAATAGTGGGGGAGGAAAGATGCTGAGAATTCATCAGAAAGAGTGACTCTGACTGTGGATGCCTGGATAATTGGGATTCCAGTGTCTTTTCCTTTAAAAAATCCAGTGTTTATCTTACTTTGAATAATGGAAACCAAATGAAAGCTGCACAGTTAATTTGTTTTACTTTAGCCTCCCTCCAAAGCTTTGTTTCCCCAATCTGCTCACTTCACACTACTGGCTAGAGCTGATCTCCCTCTTAAATGAACCTCTTTGGAGATATAACTCTATTTATAAATAGAAAACAAATCAAGCAGGCAGACAGAGCAGTCTCTGTGAACACTGAGCTGAGACAAAGTTTTTTAGCTAGTAAAGAAAAAATAACTCTTATAAATTCTTTGTTAAAATGCCTGGAGTTCAAAATGCAATTGCTAAATTAGGGGTGTGTGGCTACTAACCACGGCATGGATTTAGCTTGGCAATGACTGGGAAATCAGCAGGGGCAGAACACAAAGTTGGGAGAATGAGGTAGCACATGACAAGCTATGTTGAACAGCAAAGCCATTTGCATAAACAAAATAAAAATCAGGATTCTGTTGCTCATTCAGATCCTGCTAGATTCAACCATGCAGTTGAGAGACCATAGCTTCACTCTCAGTCCCATGAGAGATTCTTTCAGCCCCAAATTATTCCCAATCAGTGCAATATTTCTAAAATAGATGGAAAATTGTTAGGTTTTTTTTTTTTTCTCTCTATTCTTCTCTTTGAGCTCTCTTTTAACATGAGTTTTAGCAGCAATTGATTCATTGCCCAGTTAAGTCAACTCTAGGTACATCAGAATCTCTTCATGAATATTCACAGAGCTTAATAGAAAAGCTGCCCAAAAATCAGATTTGAATGAAAAACCAGGACATCTGTCACACAGACAGGTAACCCTGAAGAAGTGTTTTGTTGGAAGAAACTGAAAGAGAAAAGTTAGCTGCGAAAATGAGACTTGCCTGGATTTTTACTCTAAGCAGCAGGGAAAGTGAGTCAAAATATCTCTCAAAAATGATATGCACTGTTGAATTTTCCAATGTCAATACTGTCATCCTTTCAGCAAAAAATCTGTGATGTAGGCTGCTTATTGAGGGAAGGAAGCATTCTTTGCAAAATAAGCTGGGCTTTCAAACCCTTTTAGAAAGTGTAAGGGATGTCTCACAAATTTTAGTAAGAATTCTTACCTATTTGCATCCAGTCCTGCTCTTGACAAGTCTTTTTCTCTATGAAAAGGCAGTGAGAGAGGATTTCCAGAGAGGCAGGGCAGAGCTTGCTGCTCTCCTGTGTCCATTGTACAACTCCAGGGAGAGCTCCTACTGAAATCTGTAATCACTCAAAGGACCCAGACACCACTTTCTGTTCCATTTGCACTCCATTGCCATGCTGCAGCACTTGGAAGTGAAGAGATAAATGAGTTTTTACAGGAACAGGCCAGTGTATCTTCTCCTACACCCATGAAAACTTATGGAAACTCAAGCACTGAAAAAGCCAGTGGGATGTCCATGCCTTGCATGTGCTCTTCAAGACCTTGCAGAATGGTACAGATTATTGCCCACACACCCATCAGGGCACTACAGGGTTTTTCCTGAATTCCAGATTCTGTTTTAGGATCATGGCTCACCATTTTGCTTATATGGACAATACCAGGACTTTCCAAATAGAAAAAAAAAAAGAAATCTGTCTTTTTCTTCTTGTTGATGTGTCAATAGTACCAAAGCACTGAGTGTCTCAGTTCCCTTCTCACTGCACAGCTCAGTGTGGGCATGCTTTATAAAGACATGCACTTTTTATAAGCCATATGAGAAATCTGGGGTTGAACAGGCAATTTTGGGTCTGCCCAAGTTTAGAATACTTGCGGCTGTACAGCCCTTAAAGCATATCAAATTAATTGATGGGACTTTAAAATTTATTCAGATCTTTTAGAATTAGAGAAATAATGCTAATTTTCCAAGAGCCAGACTTTTGAGCATTTGGTCAAAATCAATCAAAACTTTAGGGAAAATATTTTGTACTTTTAAATGCTCACTTTCCATTTAACATCTATTAAAAAGAAAACAAAACAAGTTCAAAGAAGACATTTGAGCTGTTCCTTCATGATCTCTATTAGTACATGTCTTCCTTGAACCTGAGCTATCATGTCTGGGCCCTACCCAGTGGAGCTTATAACTTTTTTGATCTGTAACTATTTGGTTTTGTGCCTCCTGGGCCAAGTCCCTCTGGACATATCTGACCTTAAAAGAATTGCTATTGACTCAGACATCATTAATTCAGCTGTCAACTTCAGCAGTAGTTTGACTGAAGTTAAAGTTAAATCATCCTTTACCTAACCTAGTTTGCTGTAATCCACTCAGTCTGAGTTATCCATTTAATAAGAGACCTTTCACTAAGTTTTTCTTAATACAGAAAGAATATATCAAACATTAAAATTCTTATGTGTTATAACATAAATTTATACCTACAGTTTAAAAACACTAAGACTTCTCTTTTTCATACTTGGCTTCATTGTGAAGGTTCAATACAATCAGATTTGACATTTTCAAGCAGGTATTTCTCAGTTATTCAATGGCAAAACCCTGAACAGAATGTATATGAGAAGATGCACTCTGTCATCTTCATAGAACTCCCAAAAAATCTGCTTCAGCTCCTCAAAAAGACACCCTGGCAGTGATTTGCTAGGGAATCAAGGATATTTCCTTCTCCCCCTTTTTTAGAACTAGCTAGTATAAAAGAAACCACCAAGTCATTTTCCACTGTAATAATTAATGTAGGTTGAACTTGCAACTCTCCCAATTCAGCTTGAATGCATAAAGTGATAAAGAATAAAAAAAAAAATGTGCTGAAAGGCTCATTTAAGAATTCTTTAAAGGGTATAGGGACAAGAGGGACTTTAATTCTGCCTGTAAGATGTCCTGATTATGCTTGAAATAGTCTGTGCAGATTGGCACAGTAGACAACCACCAGGTACCATGTAATGGTCCCATCCAAACAGCCTGGGCAATAACATTTCTCCTGACAGATCTATTCATTACCATTGCCACCCATTTTTGAAAAGCATGGATAATTGCTAATTATTTTCAATTAAATGCTCCATGGTAAATATTTAAAAAATATTTTAAAAATTATTTATATTACTGTTTCAGTTAGGCAGTGAACTGCTGTTGTATCAGAACAATGGTATTCATGAAAATTATTATATTTTATAGTATATAATAAATTACTCTAATTTTATATTTATAAAATTATAAATTTTATTATCTCTTATACTATTATATTATTATAATATATTATATTCTAAATATATCATAATATATAATACTACCATATTATATTATAGTATAGTATGATATAATATATTATATATTATATATTATATATTATATATTATATATTATATGTAATCATAATAACATAATAATGTATATCTTATTATAATAATATAATATTGTAATATTATAAGAGAATATTATGTCATAAATTATTAAACACCACATATTTAAAGTTTTTCTGATCTTAATACCATGCTTCTGAAACAAAGGTTACAGTTCATACTTATGGTCCTATTTTAGCAGTGATTCTGGGGGGTTGGGGAAGGGAGATCTCTATAAATGTCCATTTCAGAGTGACTTCTTAGAAGAATGTCCAGCTGAGAGGGTTAAAAAGGTCTTTAGCAATGTTTAACAGGTGGATAGCTGGACAAAAATAAAGTGAAGCAATTTTTCAAGATTTTTACTCAAACAGTATATCAAACCTCATTCTGCACATGATTAAAACCATGATGCAAAATTTGAGAAAGTAGCAAACAGCAAGGATGATTTAAAGAGTGGAAAATCTGCCTTACAGAAAGAGATTTAATAGGTTCAATCTATTTAGCTCATCAAAGTCAAGCTTAAGGGATCTGTAAGAACAGACAGGGGGAGAGTGTCTCTTTCACCAGAGGGTTTTTCCACATAGCAGGCTAAGATACAACTCTATTCCTTGACTGAGAGTTAAAGCTCACAAAATGGAAATTAGAAATAAGGTCTGTTTTAAACAGTAAGAATTATTAACCAGTGAGAAAACTTAACTAGGGATGTTCTGGATTCCCTCATATTTGAAATGTTTAAAACAAAATTGAGTATTCCCTTTTATTTCTTAAGAGACATGATGTGCAGGCTTGATGTTGAGGTAAAAGATTATGAGCCAGTTTTTCTTGCACACAGTTCCACATTTTTGTTCTTCCCTTTCTGGAATGGTCAATAACAAACCTTTGTGTCTAAATTCTTCAGCACAGGCCAAGAAATCTCTGATTCATCTGCAAAATCCCACTATGGCCAAATCCAATAAATGCCCCCATGGGGCCAACCAAGGGGTTGACTCATTTTCTGGTCAATAATAACAATTAAAAAGGCACTTTCAAGGTGATGTTATCTGATCTACTCAATGAAATGAATCTCCAGAAAACTCTCCTTTTTTATTGTAGATTATGGCTACATTTTATTGCTACAGCTATAATCTTGTTGAGAAAAGAGGAAAACAGCATGTATGTGGAGTAAAGGATTTATTATTTGCCCACTTAATGTCTTAACAGGCTATAATGACAAATTATGTAACTGAGATCTTAAAGAGTTGAACTTTTAGGTGCTTTTAGGACCCTTACCATTAGTTCTAGTTTTGAATTACTTAATTAAAACAAGAAAGTTGCCAGATTTCCTGGTGGAACTTTCTTAGACATTCTGGTTGTTTAGTTTAGTACAAAAAAACCCTTCTCTCTGCATTTTTAAGGCAAACATACCATCTAAGCAAGTGATCACATAACCTTCCACCTGATTTCCCCTAACAGAGATTATTACAAACAAGCAAAATGCTGTTGGCTCCTAGAGTACAAGGCATGAACTCCTTATGCAGAAAGCTGCTCACTTCTCAGGGCTACAGCTTTTGATAAAACTTATTCTTGATCCCAATTAGTACTCACTATGTGCCCTGGACCCCAAGGATTCATTAACCTCATCATTTTCATCACAGTTGTTATAACTGTAAATGCTATTATTCATAGGGAAAAATCAGCCTTTAAAGTGCCATGGCTGAATTATTACCTTTTGAAGCTTAATCAGCACTTCAGTGCAAAGCTGGTCTCATTACTCTGAATGACAGGGAACTTCCTATCTGGTTGAGGAATCTGAATGGAATGGAGCTGCCTGGGACTTCTACCAAAAGAAAATGTTAATTGACATTTATGTTCAAATATGGATTGCTTTAAACATTTCCCAGAGTGCAGCCTACATGTAAATCAAGGATCTAAAAATGTTTAAAAGTTTTGGTTATTTCCTAAGTTTTCTCTCTCTGGAAGTAACTATCATGAACCCTCAGGAGTTGTTTTCAGAACCCACCTTCCTGTTCAAATGAAGCAACTTCAATCTCTCTGACCAGCTGCTTCTTATAAACCCTGTATTTACTCACACTTTATTCTTATGCTTCTTTGGAGCACATTTACCAAAATAGTGAAGTATAGGGAATGGTTTTCTTGGAAATGCTTTCTTTTGATGTTCTACTGAAAGAAATTGTGGAGTGGTTTTCAAGTGCCCATTATAATATTTACACAGTTCAGACAATATTTAGATATGCAATTTGGCCAGTTGGCAAATTAAGGCCTTCAGAATTTTGGATGTTATGCTGTAAAACACTCAAGGGAAACAAAAAAAGAAAAAAAGCATTGGGAAATCTTAAAATGAATACAATAAATGCTGAATTTTTTTCTAATGCTTCATCAAAGGCTTATGTAGCTGAAAAGCCAGCTAGAACAAGAGCTGCAGTTCACATTAGTGAATAAGATAAATAGGGGGGAAAAATGAACACAGGCACAAAATCAAGAGCACAGGGGGTAGGTAACCTCCCAAGTAAATCTTTCATCAGCACAGTGTGTGGGAAACAACTGTAGGGAAAGAATGGGCAGGGAGTCTGGGGAAAGCAGTAAAACTAGTATTTTCTGTGTTCTAGCTGCTCTGCTTCTAATCACCTATTTTGTTTGTACCCAAATCCCCACCATTCACAACTTCCCAAAGTTGGGTTCTCCTGCTATTTGATTGGAGACTTTAAAAGCAAGAAGCAGCTTTAAGTTCGTACCTTCAGACAGGACACATGAGTAGCACATTTTGTATCCCTCATTTGTCATCCCAAGTGCATTTACAAAACAGGGTTTAGAGGCAGTATCCTTTGAGGGTACATTTTATCCTCAAGCAAGAAAAGGAAATTTATGCACAGCTCCTGTTAAAAGCAGGGATTAGGATTTCCAGCTGCTATGGACAGGCAGAGAGCATCCTAACACCTGGATGCAAACACCTTGGTAGTGGTCTGGCTGTAGAGAAACATGAAAAGTTATTTCAGCTGCCAGCCAGCAGAAAGCTGCAGCTCACCAGAACATCTCTACACGTAAAATTACTTTCAACCCAATTATACAATTAATGAAGCAAAAGTTGGACACACCCACACACACTTAGAGAGACAGTAAGTCAGCTGCTGCTTTTTTTTCTTTTGAATTGTTTTCTAGTATTTGTTTTCTAGTAGTTTTCTAGCTATCAGCCCTGAATCTGCAGAGCCTGGCAGTTTAATTTTCTTAAGTTTTTTTTTAATTTACTCCTGATATTAATGTGTTTGCATAATATGAGCCTGTTCCTCAGAAAAAGTCAGCAGTCAGGTTTTTTTCATGAATACCATTGTTCAAAGACATCTATAGGTGTGCAGACCAGTTAGCATTTCTTTATTTCTTTATATGATATATTGATTTTTCCTACAGAGGTGGTGTGAGGGACTGAAATGTTATGGGTAATGGGTTAAACATTGTTATGAAGGACTTTTGGCCTGTTAGGATCAATTTTGTTCTTATTGGGTTTTTAAAATCTGAAAGTAAAATGCTGAGAAATCACTTAAAATTTCTGTGAAGGATAGCAGACTCCTTCAGTTTCTCTGAGATTAATTTCCAGCTGGATTGGGGGAGACACTGTTTTATTTTGCACCAGCCACACAGACCACAGTTAATAACTGGTGAGTGTAGGACCAAAGGGACTTGGTTCTTAATCTCAAAGTTCAGTTTCTTGGTAAACTCCAGTAGAGAAACCACAGGAGCAGCCTGAAGCACCAGTGCTGCTCTGGACCACTAAAACAGTCCAAAGAAGAACAATTACATGTATAAAAATCTAGGAAAAGACCTTAAATATAACCCTGAAACCCAGCATTAAAAACTCATTGATTCTTTTTTGAAGACAAAGGAATGGCAGACCTTGCACAATGGCAGGCATTGGGCAGCATTCAACACTGATATCTCACAATATATGAAATATTTAATGACAAACCTTCATTCTACCCAATGATGTAAATGTACAAACAAGACCATAAAAAATGAGCTTTCCAAAATTATAACTGGACAAGATTATTTTGTTTCAATAGTTTTTTTTCTTCTCTCTTAAAGCCAGTGCCAGAGCCATAACTTAAGAATTGCTACACTGAAAGTATATAATTAAAACCTCTATTATGCACCAGAACTTTACTTCCAACTTATAGGATTATTGCATTTTTTTTCTCATAATTAAGCATTAAATGTTAATTCTGCTTTCTTCCTTTGAGTCATTAGCATATAAATATAGACACTGACTCAATCTGCAATTCTCTGTGAAAGATTAAGCTTTTAAATTTCAATGGACAAAACATTTATTAAATAATAAATATGCTTCATGAAATTACAATTGCTTTAACATTTCCATTAATAAATGCACATCTAAAGTAGAAGCTATTTTAATACTAAATTGGAAAAGATAGAAAAATGTCATTTTAGATTATTAAATGCATATTTACTGTTATAAATGTTATATTTTCTTTAAAATATATGTCTTTAGTTTAGAGGTTATTTTCTTCTCCATTTTGAATCATTAAAAAAAATGGTTAACCACATCCTGGTTGACATTTCTTATCTTTTGCAGCAATCCAAAAGATCAGGTGACATAGTCTCAATATTAGTTGCTAAAGGCTGGCAATATTCTGAAGAAATTTTCTGAATTGGGAGAAGTCTCAGAAATTTGTTATTCTACAAAGTAAAAGAATTTAAATTTTCGGCTGTCAAAAAAAAAAAGCACAGGAATCTCAGTTCTTCTTCACACCCTATCCATTCTTTGTGCTTACTGATTAAAATTAGATATATAGATATTTTTATAGATATATATCCATTTTTCTAATCCTAAAACAGGCAAAGACCACTCATTCTAACCAGTGAGATAGATAATTCTCACAACATCACTGGTGCAAATAAAAGGCTGCTGTGTGAGAGATGGCATGTTTGTTTTCACTTTTACACCCTATTCCTCTACAAGGGGCAACAAAGAAGCCCCTGGGCAGGAGGAGGATGTTATCCCCACCTTCTGAGTTCTCAGCCAGCTCTTAGGATGCGGCAGAAGGTGTGACAGGCACACCAAAGAGCAGCACTCACCTCTCAGGCAGGGAGCCCACCAAAAGATCAAGGTGCACAGAGTCATGGGGTGTGTGACTCGGAGGTTTTTTTGTTTCACACTCTACATTTTGGAGAAAGAGGAGAGATTTGAAAGAGAATTCAGAATTAAGTAGCATAATCTTTCTCCTACAGCCTGCCAAATGTCAGAGCCTCTTCTGCCTTATGCTGACAGCCTTTGTAAATTGTTCTGAGTGATATTTGCTAATCCCTAGGGAATTTTCACATCTTCCTTTGCTTATGAATCAGATGGTAAGATCTTGGCAGCTGACCAGAAAGACAGTGCCTGTTCCCTGCTGCCTTATCAATCAAGAGAGTTCCTTACAGCTCTGTGCTGCAGACACATTCCTTCACACACTAAATGATCTCTGATGGGCCGATTGCAGCCAGGGTAGCACACCAAAGCCATTTGACTGGAGTGCATAAAACTCTTTATTGCTGCACAGACACAGCTGCACCAGCCATTCATACCTCTGAGTGGCCCAAAGGAGTTTTCTGTATGGCCTTTTCAGCAGTTAATGCATGTTCTGTAACAGCTTCTCTGGCAAGTTTCCTCCAGCAGTGCCCTACAGGTTGTAGAGACCCCTAAACCCACGAAATATCCTGGTGCCACAGAAAGATGTCACACAAAGGAAACAAGGAGCAATTCAGTGCTCCACACAGCCTCAGCTCTGCTCTGCAAGCTCTCCATCCAACTCAGTTCAGGAAATATTGGCAGATCCCACTGAAATATCATACCAGAGCAAGAAAACACTCATTCTCTTTTTACCTCAGGCAAGACACACATAAAAATCACCTGGCTTGTCTGGTTTGTTCTCAGTGATAGCAGTTATCAGTGATGTCCCAGCTCCCCCTGTAGCCTTCTCCAGCCCCCTTCTCTTTCTACAGCTCTTCAGTTTTGTTAACTCTGTTGCTCTTTTCCCCCTAATAACACTGCTTTAAACTGTGCACCCTGTACTTTAAAGATACTCACCTCCCACTGCACTATAATTTGTAAAGCGAGAGTGTTTGTGTCACCAAGTTTTGGCAGCAGGAGTGCTACAGTGGTGGCCTCTGTGAGGTGCTGCCAGGAGCTTCCTCCATGTCCAGCAAAGACAATCCCTGGCAGCTCCAAGACAGAGGTCAGAGGTGCTGCTTGCCAAGGCAGAGCCAATTAGAAACTATATTATTACCTGTGAAATAAGGTATTTGAGAAGAAGCACCTGTGAAGACACCAAGATCAGTGGAGAAGGAGGGGAGGAGGTGTTCCAGAGATGAGATTCCCCTGTGAAGAACAGCCACACTGGAGCAGGTGGATGCCTGAGAGGAGGCTGTGAGCCCATGGGAGGCCCATGCTGGAGCAGGGATCTGCAGACCCACGGGGAGAGGAACCCACACTGGAGCAGGTTTCCTGGTAGGGCTTGTGAGCCTGTGGAGGATCCACAGTGGAGCAGGTTGTCCCTGAAGGACTGCACCCCGTGGAAGAGTTCCACAATTTCAAGAAAACCAGAGAAAACCTGATTTTGGACAAGCAGTGATGTGCAAAGGGTGTTGAAGAAGGCAGAGAAGAGATTTCACTTTCTTTATGAAGGTATATCTTTCATTCTGACTGGCTGCACTGAGCAGAAGAATTTTTTCTGAAGACTATAAAAGAAAAGTTCCTAATGAATATCTGATGATTTTCTATATGAAAAAGCTATTTATCTTTGCTTTTCAAGGAGAGATCTGTGTAAAAATATTCTTCCAAAAAATCCAAGAGAATCAGAGCTGAAGAACAGAATTGAAATCAAATTCTAGAGATCTGGCCTCGTAAAAGCAAGGCTTAGACCACAGCAGGGGAAAGACAAATTTCAGATGTAAATTCACCCTAATTTTACCTGTGTTTGTGTTTCAGATCAAGTATTTAACTCCAGTAAAGTAGTAGAAAGGAAATTGGTATCAAGGTAACTGTCCTAGACTATTAGTTATTTCTTCTCTTCCCATATGGGATATTGGCATGTTATTTTTATTTTTTTTTAACTACTGCTTGGAAAGGAAATAAATTCCCCTTAGCAAATCTAATATTCCATCATTTCTTAAAGGGCAGAGCAGAAAACACAAGCAGGGAGAGGAGCACTGTGTGGAATATGGGAAGCACCTGCATTTTGCAGGTCACAGCTCTGTCTCCAACCCTTGTGCCAGGCAGTACCTGCTGTTTAAAGCAGTGCTCTGGAGTGAGAAACATCTGGCAGGAGCTAATGAGCAGTTGTGCAGCCTCCTTCAGTGTTAACACCCCTGAGCAAAGGTGAGGCTGGCTTTCCCTCACAGGGAGCTCTCTTTGCTGGTGCAGTGTCGCTGATGTTCCAGCCTGAAGTGGAGGTAATCACATCCCCTCCTACAGCTCCTCCTGTGCATTATTACTCATGTATTATCACTTTTAATTACTATTTCTGGACACACCCCTCTTTTCCTGAGCTTAGTGTTTCCCAGAGAGCACGACAGAAATTAGCAGAATACAAAGATCAAGGAAATTCTCAGTGATCAATAGATCCAAAGAGCTCATTATTAGGATAATTTATGTCACAACTTCTATCTACTACACACATTGTCTGGCTTCTAGCAATGATGCTGCTGCTGGTAAAATGACAAGGAAAATAACTTTTTTTTTTCTTTTTTTTAAACCAATGTATCCCCTAAACACTCCAGATGAACCATAGAAATTAATCAAATTAGGAGGCAATGGGATTGGTGGGATTAATTACGTGGGATTAAGTTGCAAGAAATTTTGCTACACGTGTCAAATCAGAATAAATTTCAGTTTGGGAATACCAGGGGAAGCACCATGCTACTGGCACTCAAAGCTGAATCTCAAGCTAAAAAATGAAATTTTGTTTTTATGATTTTCTTTAATTTAATAACAAAAAAATAATGATGGGCTCAAGGACATCTGATGTATTGTGATAACTTGGATTGCTGTTGACAAAAGAATATATTCATCAAAGATCCTGTACAACCTATTGCTAGAGTTTTGGGGTTTTTTTGGGCTTCTTTTTAATTTTAAAAATAAAAAAATGCAACTGTATAAGAAATAAAGTATTTAAATGTTCCTTTAAAAGTTGAGATATATCCCCTTCATTGAGGTGTAGTATTTAATGAAGAACAGACATGTTTCTGCCCACAAAAATAATTTATTTTAATGAAACCAAAACTTCTCACTCTACAAGTGGAAGACTGATTTCAGGGCAAATAACCATATCTGAATAAAAGGCAGTTTTCAAAGAAACTACTGAAGGTAATAAATAGGGCACTGCCTGACACAAGTAGATGGACATAGGGGGCTAGCCTGAAAAGAAAATGTTTGGCTGGGATTTTTCACCTCCAGTGCAACTGAATCAGACCACTCAACTGAGATGCAGCTTCTCAAATGAGAAACCAGCTTAAAATAAATTCTGTCAAACTCAGCTGACCTTAAAAATTGATCTCTGTGTTCAGGTGGATATCAAGGCATCTACTTCCAAGAAGCAATATAAGAAATATATTTCTCTTCTCATTTTGCTGGCTGGCAAACAGAAAGTTTCATATGTAGCACAGTTTTATTTTTAAGTCTAATGAGTTTACTGTTTAAAAGCATTTGTGGGAAGGCTTGGGCTCAAAGATGGATTTCCCATTTTCTCACAAAATTTAAAGGCAAAAGTCACCTCATGTTGACTTGCCTTGGTGAAATTGCTATGGACATAATAGTTCCCAGCAACTGGCCCTTAATACAATTCACAGTAGAGTCAATAGCCATTGTGGACATTTTAGAGACCCTTTTGAGGGTCTAACTGTATTAGATCCCTTTTGAGGACCTAACTATAGATTCTGCCAAATAGATCATCAAGAGAAGAAAAAAACCCATGTGACCTCCACTGCATATCCTGCCTAGCCCCTCTTCACAGGATGGAATTCCAATCTGGCATAAAAATCAGCCTGATACTATCTGGGGAGAAAAAAAAAATAATAAAAAAAACCAAAACAAGATGAATGATCCCAACCAAACCCCTCTTTTCCAACAACTGTTAACTGTAGCTTGCCAGCAAATCATTTTTTTTTAAAGAGTCTCAGGCTTTTCAGGCAGATTAGAAAAAAAGTTATAAATCATTGTTCTTGATAGCTGGGTGAGCCAGTCCATACCTCTCCACTCTGGGGTCACTTAAAAATGGTTACTTGGTTTAAAATGTTCAGAAGCAAAAAATAACTTAACCTTGTTCAAGCTCCCACTCACAGGTAACACAGTGATTCTTCTGCACAGATAGTTTTAAATGGATACATGAACTGAAAAGGTAATTAATTTATTACAAAGGGCTATTTTTATAGGTTATAGTAATGGCTTGAAAGCTTAAAGGTTTTTCTGCTTCAAATAATTATATTAATATTTCCTTTGGAAGATCAAAAGGAGGTTGAAAAAATTATTTCTTTAAGAAGCAGTAGTCTTCTGAAGCAATGCCATTTACTTTCAGCCGTGATGTGATTTCCTTTGGATATAAATGTGCTGAACCTCAATCAGGATGCAGAGCAGACAGTTAAAGGAGAACTTCAAAAAGCCCTGAAAAAGGGAAACCTGCATAAAAGTTCACAGTAATTTCTGCATACAGCTCTGAAAATGAAAGGGCTTTGTAACACAAGCTCTCAGTTTGCAATTTAAGGTGCGCTGCTCATCTAAGATGCTTTTCTTAAGACTGCTTTTTTTGCTTTAAGATTCAGACAGACAAAAATTAGCCTTTAGATGTTTTCTCTTTTTAAAATTCTGTTTCTTCTTACGTTTCAGAAGCCCTAAAGCCTTTCAAATGGGGCTTTCTTTATGTAGCTTTTTTGGACAAAAAGAATACCATCTAACTGTATCATTTTCCACACTTTTCATATGAAGTGTTAGAAAAGTAACTCACCTCAGTGGGTAAGAATGACTAATCCCTCAGAAATATGGATAAAGAAGACTAAGAATAGCTAGTATGGGGCTGTAAGATAAAGCATATCCTATCTCTACAAAATTTTAATATTTTAATACATTTCAAATATCTTTCTAATTATGAAAAATTAAGGCATATGATTTTAATAAAGCACTGGGAAACCCTCCAGGAGACATAGGAAGCTTAATGCAAGCCATATGCAAATCCAGCCCTGTGAATTTGTTATAAGTATATGGCATATGAGAAATATATAAATATAGAGGTTTAAAATTCTGGTTTGAAAACAGCAATTTTCATCTCAGCGATATTTTGATACAAATATAACAACTTGCTCCACACAATAAAATGTAAATAGTCATTTCCCTAGAAATGACTGAGAGGGAAAAGCAGAAATGAAAAAAATTGTGTAGGAAAAAGAACTATCTAAGAGCAAGACCCTTCAGAAAAATATTGACAGATGTAATGAAGAAGAATGTTAACAGAGCAGCTCATCCTCTTGCTGAATGCAGAAAGAGTGAGTTTTATAAGATGGATTAATACAAGACAAGACAGTCACGGATTCCAGGAATGGCAAGTTGTCACAGCCAGATCCCATGCTCTTAAAAGCCCTAAGTAAGTCATAGAAAACACAGAAAATCAGGAATGCAATTTATATGCCAGCAGCAAAGATGACAGCACATCAGATAAGACTGATACAGAGATGATGAGCAAGACAAGGCTGATAGGAGCAGGAGCCCTTTACAGCTACACCACAGGAAACCAAGCTGGCCTTGCAGCAGAGGAAAACAGACTGTGGGAAATGTAAAAAAGCTTCAGGCCAAAAGAGGAATTAGATTTCCAACAGGAGACAGGGATGTAGCAGGTGTTACAAAAATAATATTTTCCAAAAGCACTCAGGCCACTCCGAGCAATCCGTGATGGGATGCAATCATCAGATAATGGTCTCCTGGGAGATAATGTCATTAGTGCAGACCACAGGGATGACTCTAAATAGACAAAATATTGCACATCAGGCTGCTTCAGTGCAGAAGGGGTCTTCTTTTTTGTCCCTTTCTGTCCCATTTCCCATTGCTATAAGCAGGATTATGATCCTGCTGTGTGCTGCACATGAGGAAACAATTGTGAGCAGAATTGCAGTCCCTTGCTGGGAAATCATGGAGGTCTCAGCAGCAGCAACTGTAAAAGTCTGCTTCATCATTACTATCCTAAGCCTCACCAGAATAATTTCCTTCTATCCTGACCCCAGCATACAGAATGTAGCTAATAAAAAGATTTCTGTAATACACAGACAAACAATCTGATAAGGATTTGAGGAACCAAGTTGGACTCCATATGTTTCAGGAGAAGAGATAAAGCAGGATTGCCAGGATTCTGCTGTGGGCTGGACCCCCCACAGTTGTTCATGCATGGGGTTATTTTTTTCCTCTTATTTTGGTGGTGTCTGTAAAGTTCTGTTCCTCAAACACTTTAAGGAATGAGGGTGCCTCACAGAGCTGTACAGGGACTGGCTGGTATTTATGCAAGTCATCTAACATCAGAGCTCAACATGTAGCATGGAAAATGACCTTTTTGTAACTGTCTAAAATGCATTTACAAGCTTTTCTGCTCTCCCCAGAACAAAGGGTCTTAATTCCAAAGATCTAATTCTGTAACCAGCCCAGCTCCTCCTGGATGCTCTCTGCCTTGCAGCTAGAATTTCCTTCTCCTTGTTTATATTGCTTCACACTGAAAAAACCACCCATGACAGTAAATTAGAATGCCACACATAAACCCTTAGATGGTTAAATTTGTAACTTTGAGTGCTCCTGATGATGAGTAAAGAGGACAGACCAAAGACAATTATGCAATTATATTACACCCCTGCTCAAAGTGTGGGTCTAGCAGGTCAGTTAGTGAAATTCCTTGCCAATGCTTTAAAATGTCCAAAAGTTTGATTGTTGCTTTCTCCTGTTTCATTGCAGTATTTGGTACTTTGTTTTGACATTTTGACTGGCGTCCAAAAATTATTTTCACAAATACAGAGAGAAGCATGCACACATTTGATAATTTTTTTGCCTACTGAGAAACTCTTTTATATGTATTTTTACTGAGCAATGTGTGGATGACTATCTAAGATGAATCCCTTAAAAAATTAATGTGCTCATTCCACAAATATGATAAGTACCCATATTAGGAGGAAAGGAAAACATAAACATAACTGAGGTTCACTTTGGGCAATATTTTTTTCTTGAAGGTTCAGCCAGACACGAGAAAGGAACAATATCTAATTTCCTAAGCCTGCATTCTTCACATCTGAAGCAACTAAAAAAGTTGAGCCCATCCATTACAGAGCAGGACTAAAATTTTCCTGTCCATGTTTGGTTTCCACTTCCAACAATGACATTAAATGCATTAATGAGATTTTTAATAATTAATTTGTTCCACATGTTGGCGTCAGGAAGAGAGAAGGCTGAATGGCCCCTCCACATAATGCACACAAGTTCATTCAGGTCAGCCTTGGTAGGAGACTATGAAGGTTAATAGTTTGCATTTTAGGAAGCACATTTATTGTAATGGAATGACTAAGATTTTTTTTTGTGTGTGTGTGTGTGTTGTTTTTCATGGGGTTGTAAAATAAACAGAGCACTGTGATGCAGAAGATGAAAATCACTACTGGCTTCCTAATACATGGCTCACATTATATATTAAAAAAATATAGTAGCATGTATCAAGGTCTAAAAACAAACAAAACCTTCTGCCATGGAGAATTGATAAGTGATTTTCACAAGTTTTCATAAATTTTGGGAGAGTTTGGTTAGCTGAGCCTGATTATAAATGCAAAATTAGAAACACTAGGAATAAAGCTCAATGATCTAAATGCTCAAGAAATGAAAACCAGAGACATCAGTGTGAACAAGAAACTGAATGCAGGAAAAAAAAGGAATAAATAGAGGACAACCCAAAACATATGTTCCAAAAAAAAGCATTTGTAAGGGTAATTATGTGCATATGTATGTCCATTTCACAAGAACAGACTCCAGCATAAACACACTGCTCCTGACAATAGATTTGATGGTGACAGTCCTAGACTGTAATTATTATCTGGCCATTTAATAAACTGAGGTACAATCAAACCAAGATTTAAAGTTAGAGTTCTAAATGGTACCTGATTTTATGTCACTGTTGCTAATCCTTGCAAATCAATACTGAACCCAATCAGCATTATGTATCTTAAGTCATTGAATTTATTTCCTGCTCTAAAAAGGATGGGTTTCAAGGAGTAGAATTTATAGTAAATCAGGTTAATGATCACAAGAATCACATTTCTGCTACTGTCTCACCAAAATTTAAATAAAAGCACAGCTTTAAAAATCTTACTTTCTTTTACTCTGTTTTCTCTTTCTCTTCTATAGCAAGGGATACCAAGACTTCTATAATTCCTTTATTTTTGATTTTTATTTTCCTGGTCTTTTAGCTTTAAATGTGCTTTCCCACATAGTTCAGTCACAGCAGCACTGGGGGAAAGAAAAGAAAAAAAACAGATGAAGAAAATTTAAATCAAAATTAAATCTTGAAAAACAACATTTGAATTATGGTATTATAAAAAAAAAAAGTACATTCCTAAGGTTCTACTCTATGACTTCCACCTGTGACAGCTGGTAGGAAACAGAATATTCATTTTAGTCTTAAATACAGAGATTAAATAGGATCTTCTCATACAGCTAACATGGAAACCTGGCTAAATCTTAGTAACTGAGTTCTCTATGCATTTTTCATATTCATATCTACCTTATGCATTATAAGCCAATCTTTGATGTGCTTTCCTCTAACTGACCTCTTGTTAATGACCAGTTTATTTTGGATAGCAAATATCAAAAGCAAACCAATCTCACAATCTCTAAAACGACAGTAATTACTCTATTGACATCCAACAAAACCCAATCTCAGTTTTATACCTAACAAAAGCTAAAGCAGGTAGTTAGACTGTGAGTTAATGTTATTTCCATGTGTCTGAAATAAGCTTTTCAGAAAATAAATTACTATCTTCCTGATTTTGCTTAGGCACCTAAGAGAGGAAAGGTGAAAACTTCCCAGATTTTGCCAAAGTTGTCAGCTAAGTTTTTCAAACCCAGAGGTTTTAAACACAGAAGGTTTTTAAACACAGAGATAAGCCTCAGAATATCTGGGTGCCCATTGATTCAGACAAACCTAAATTTTCAGACCAAAGATTTGTAGCTAAAGATCATTTCTTTAAAATCAGAACTGAAACCAAGGAACTACTTTAATGCATATCTCAACATGTCTGCTCTCTGAAAATGAAAAAATCACAGAGCTATATTTACATTCATAACACCCTTTTGCATATCAACCAAAATCTGTAATGATTCCAGTCCTAGTGATAACAATTGCATTGACACCTGAATACCTTAATAAGAAAAAGCAATTTTACATTTCCAGAGTACACAGGTATTCTTTTCTTTTTTTTTTAAAGATGAATTACAAACTGGAATTACTGTAATTTTTATGCAAAGGTTAGACATTTGACAGAAATGTTAATAAAGAGTGTAATGTTGAGATTTAGATCAGTACAAAAGAGAAGTGAAAACAGAGCACAAAATTGGAGTGGGATACATTCTGACAGAAAACAGAGAAGCAGCTGCAACAAATCAGTAGCACGCTGTCCTCTACATAACAGCTTTCTGGGACACTGAGGCAGAGAAACAGAAGTGTTAATTTATTACTTTACTTTGTGTTCAATGTATTCATTGCCACTTGTTAGTGTACAGCCTGAGCCTGCATTTCCTTCTTTTTTTTTTTTTTTTTCTTTTCCTTTTTGTATGTTGCATTTTGCTGCTGGATACAGCATTGACTCAGGGCTGCAGTTTACAGCAATTTAGCTCACTTTGGCATTGGATGAAAAACACTTTTGTGTAAACAACATCAAGGTAACAATGTGCAGTACTGTAATAATTACTCTGGTGTTTGGTGAGACAGCAGGAAGACAACAGGAAGTAATCAACCAGTTTTGCATTGATGTAATGTTGTACAAAGCACTGGAGAGATCACTGTAATTTGGCACGTGCTAAATTACCCAAAAATGCAGCTCTAACGTGCATCTGCTTTCACTGAATAAATAAACAAATAGGAAACAGGCAGGGAAAAGGAGTGTGCACTTGCCTTGCTAAAGAGTGTAAGTAAATAACTGAGCACAAAACATCAGTGAGGCTAAAGCAAGGGACAGAAGCTGCTCCAGTTAATTGATGAATCCTTTCCTCTTACAGCAAAAGCACAGCTGTTGGAAGGAGCAACAAAGTAAAATTGCATTGGACTCTTCTGCTGCTGTTGAATATGCAGAAAGCTGACAGCCTGGAATAGTGTTACCAAGGTGAAGTCATGTTCCACTCCCTGGAGGTCAAGGAATAGTGAACCTGTACCTGTACCTTAGCTTCTCCAGTTATTCAAGGTTTTTTCAAGATTTATAGACCCTCGTGTTTTGCCACTCATGTACAAATGCAAGTTTGTAACTCCCACTCACCCCTCAAAAAACACTGATCTGAAAGAAAGTTGATTCCTGACATTACAGAATGCTGTCCCACCTTCTCCATGCAATTGTTCAAGGATTCCACATTCACAAGACAGTGGGCTTCTATTACTATTTAAGGCCTCATGACCCTTAAAGTTAGTGCTGTGTCTTCAAGTGTGTCCTTATCTTTATGATCAAAATCTGCCAGGACAGGCTTGGTGAAAAATAATGAATATCAGAAGCAATCAAAAAAAAAAAAATTCATCTTTTTACTCTGGCCTTCATCAATCATTCATAAGCACTGCAGCTACTTCCAGCTTTCTGCTTTACAGCAGCACATCCCAGAAAGGCATGTCTTGTGTCTTGATATAACAGGAGGTCCTGCAGATGAAATCAAAGCACAGTGGGACCAAAAGTGCTTACTGATGTGCAATCTTCCAGCTCAGAAAAAAGCATTTCTTTCTTTCATGACAATTGCATTCGGTGACAATACAAAGGATCACAGCCCTTTCTGAACACCAATTTCTGCTAAATAATGTTCCTTCATCATTTAAGCTTTGGGCCCTTTGCTGCCTCAGGCAAACTAGGAAATGAGACTTCTTATTTCTCTTTTGCTAATTTGTTCCTGGTTAACATTTTAAAACAGAGAAAACATATGTGCCTCAAGCTTTCATTAAGTAAACATTTTTTCAACTCTTAGGTCTCCTTGCATGTGTTAGGGTGTTTTTAAGCTTTTTCTTGATTTTTGCTTTGTTTCATTTTGCTTTGTATTCTTTTCCTCTTTAAATTTATATTACTCTGATATTTATCTTGGCATATTTTCCCATCTTATTAATTTCCCTCTTTCCCTGTGCAGCTTGCTTTCAGTCTCCTCTCTGCTCCTGTTAGCCTTCCACATCAATCACCTCTTCCCTTCTAGAGTTTTGTCAATTCCCGTCAGGAGCCTGCAGACAATCCCCAACACATCCCTACCCCCACCAAGAAACTCTGAGGCTCTTGTCTCTTCCCCCCATGCACACACCCATGTGCACACCCACACACACACACACAAGGACTCTTTGGAAGCAGTCACTGCTCATTTCCACAGAACAATTTACCTTCCCCACCCAGACTTCTCCATCATGCGCATCTTTGCACACGATGCATAAAGTATATCTAAAGCATAAAAGAAGAATAGAAATGGGCATGTAGAGAGGAAGATCAGATGTTTCATTTTCTAGAAGGGCAAAATCATTAACTCTATTTGTCAGTCTCATTTGCTGGTCGGTGTTGGACTAAGGGCACACCCTTAGTTCCAACTGGGTAATTAGGGAAAAGAAGCACATTGTCACACTATGTATAATCACCTGCTTCTTGAGAGTGAGCCAAGTGAAGACATTTTACAGAACACTAGGCCATCAGGAGGGAGACAGAGGCCTGCTGCTCCTTCAGGACAAGATCTCACACCTGATTTCCTGAGTTCATGTGTGCTTGCACTCGTTATCCAGCCATTGCACACCCTGTGCACCATTAAGGTCACAGCACAAACAGGTCACAATCCACTCATTTCCCACCCTGGCAACCTGCAGCAGCATCACTGCAGGTCCCTGCCTGCTTTTGTTCTGCAGTTCCCAGCAGCACTACCATTTTAGAAAGACTTCCATGAAGAAGCAACTTTTGTTTGTTTGTTTGCCCACAGAAGTGTCCTCTCTTTTGTTTGCACGATTAATTTGAGGTGAAGAATTTACTTGGGCATTTCTCTACAGTTAGTTTTCCAGGCTCACAATAATACATGCCTCCGATTACCTTAGCAGTGGCATTGATTCTGATGAAGTGTAATAGAAGTTATTTTGATGAAAGAGAGTGAACCATATTAAAACTGGACAATTTGGTCTTAGCTATGACAGGTTTCAGCACGTCATGTAGAATAAAAATAATTGGAAGTAGAAATAGATCTATTTCTCCCTTGCAAAATTTAGAGATGTCCAATTGATCTTGCAGTTTAAAAAACTGTATAGAAGAAAAGTAAACTGTCAATCATAGTGCCATTTATCTCTGTCAACTCTAAACATGCCATGCAATGCTAGAAACAGCTGGGCAAGATAATTCCTTCATCCAAGACTGCTGGGCCAATTAAGGAATCTGGTAGATTGATAAAGGGGTTCTCTTTTTTTCCTTGCAGTAGAGTGTTGTGTAATTATAGCAGGTGGTCAAAAATTCCTATGTGTATGTTGTAGGAGACCAGAGAGAAGCAGTTTGTTTTTATGGCACTACTTTAGCACAAGACACCAGTTTCTCTGTGTTTCTTTAGCTGTAATTTAACCTGCTCTTAAGGATGTATTTTCAGTGAATAATTCCTTAACAGCAAGTCACCCACACTATAAAGAAAAAAAAAAAAGCTTTGCTGAATATAAAAAAAAAGGTTTCTGATTTTATGTGAGTATAACAATTCCATTCTAGTTAAAACCACAATTTCTATTTTAATTAAAAGCACGTGCCTCCTGCCCCTGAGATACAAAATTTTAGTCAGTCTTTTTGCTAGCCCACATTTGTAAAAGGTGACTTGGGAATTCAGATGCCTGAATTTCAGATCTTTGACCTCAAAGGGTCAGACTGTCAGAAACTGCTCTGAATCTTTTAGCTGAAAATAAGTTTTCTAGCAAAAGAAACAAAGAAAATTCCAAGGTTTGTGTAGATCTACTGTTTGATGCAGTTGGTAGAATTTCTGAAAGAAGAGTGTGTTGAGCAGATACTTCTGTTCTATAGCTGGAATAGAAAAAGAGCAAATATCCATGATGGTGATGCTGAGGAGCAGGAAGACCTACCTACTAGCTGCTAAAAGAAAAGTATTTTCAAACCAGCAGCTTGAAAATCTTTAGCCAAGAGCCTTAAACAAAGTAGCTTAGGAGACTGATGAACCACTAATGATACTTTTTAGCAAATCTTGCAAAATTGAAAACCTTCCTGAGACAGCCTTGTCCTGCCAACACCATCTTAATATATTCAACTTACAAAACCATGGGGAATTATAGGCAGATCAGCCTGACAATTATCCCCTACAAATTAGTGGAACTACTAGTATATAATGAAATTCTTGAAGATAAAGTAATTTTGAGTTAATTATCCAGATGACTGGAAGGATGGTAGATGAGGTGTATAAAACAGAGTGGAAAAGAGAATCTGAAGAGAGATCAACTACTGGCTGTGTCTTCCAGGTTAAGACCCAGAGGCATCAAATGAAACTAGCAAGAAGAAAAGTCACCTAAAAAATGAAGTGGTTCTTAATAACATAAGAATGTTATTCTTAAATAAGTTAAGTGAGATAACTTCCTAACTGAAAGATTGTTGTGGGTAGTGTGTTTGTATAGGTCCAAAAAAGCACTAGGCAAGTTCAGGGGGGGAAAAAAAAGCCAGGAAACTCAGATATAAAAATGTTATCTTTAGGTATCTAAGCTACAAATTGGTAAAAATATCCAGAATATTCCAGAAAAAAAAAATGCTGTTTGTCTTAAACATATTTGATTTTGTCCCAGTCACACATTAATGAGCTAGAGGCTTTTTCATCATTCTCTAACAATCATTCACCTTGTGAAATTCTTGTCATCTAGAAAAGCTACAGACAGCACCTGATACTTCAAAAATTACAGTGTGAACAGAAGGCAAAATATTCAGAAGTCAAAATAAATGAATGTTTAGCATGGGTGGAAAAAGGAAAATGCCTCTGTTCATATGTGTACATATATATATATACACATATATACATATATATACATATATATATGTGTATATATATATATATATACATATATATATGCATACATATATATATACACATATATATATATACACACATACATATATACACACACACACACACACACATATATATATATATATATATATACTTAAAGTGAAAAAGCAGGGTCTTACAGCCAACATGGCCAGGACCTTTTTGAGAGCTGGCTAGCATTTGGAATTGTACTAAAAAGCCAGCTTTCTATCTCCCCTAAAAGGGGAGCTGCCTCTGGCCCTGGAATTTGTGGATTGACGAGTCTTACTGTTCATCCTTTCCAGTCTGGGATTTTAATGAGATGAAGGTTGACAGACTACCTCCTATGCCTATGACACTTGCTATAAAAGACAAGAATTACTGTCAGTTTTCTGCATCACAGTTTAACACTGTCATCTTCTTGGGTAAAGCTTTTACATAAGGATGCTGAAGTTTACCTGGGTGCAACGGAGGATTTGTTCTGGCTGAAGAATGATAAATTGGCCAAAGATAGAAGCAGTTTATTGGAAGGGATGAACTACTGCAGCCAGGTTTTGCTGGGTTTTTTGGGGTTTTTTTATTGTTGTATCTGATCTGGCCTTTTCACATATTTGCAGTCTCTTTGGCTGTACTTCACTGCACAAAAAGGAATCCCAGTCTCCTAAGGTGAAGGAATAATTCTTATCCATATGCCAAACACACAGAGGGCAGTGGTCCAAGGACCTTGTATTCTGATTTCCTCAAAAGAGAAAACAGGGACATGTGAACCTGTCATATGAAACTGACAGATTTAGCCAAAAGCAACTTTGGTGTCAGAAAGAAATCTCTCTGTAAAAGTGTATTCAGTGTGGAACACAACTTGGAGGTTTAGCAGCTCCTCTTCTGTACTTACCTGCTGAAATCATCGGTGTAGATGTGACCTCACCAGCCTCCTGCCAAGACAGATATCTTGGTGACACCAAAATCTCTGTGCTCTCTGCTGTCACTGTCATATTTTCTGAAAAAATCCCTTCACCAGGATTTCTTCTACTGGGAAGATGAGAAGCCTCAGAGAAAAATAATATTATCTGATTGCTTCTCCTGTGTTTGCTGCTTTGGAATGTGGTCTGGAGATTATTTACCAACAGGTGCATGCTTGATTGGTTTCATGTGAATTGGTTTTATTTAATGACCAATCACCATCAGCTGTGTCAGACTCTGAGGAGTCAGTCATGGGTTTTTATTATTCATTCTTGTTAAGCCTTCTGTCTGTATCCTCTTTCTTTAGTATAGTTTTAGTATAGCATTCTTTAATATAATAAAATATCATAAAATAATAAGTCAGCCTTATGAGAACATGGAGCCAGATTCTCATCTCTCACCTCGTCCTGGAGACCTCACAAACACCACACTCTGCTGTCTCATAGTTCTAAGGAACAAAATGCTTCACTCTAAGATCTCCTGACTCTGGTAACATGAACCACAAAAGCCTGTGACATAAAAGAGACTAAATTAGGTTAAATAATGCCTTCTGATCTGAAACTCCATGAAAATTTTAAAAACTTTACAAACTCCAATTAACAACAGTGTGTATCAATAGCCTGTGTTCTGAGACATGGTTCCCTGATTTCATTTCAGTTCTGCAATGTCAGCTTTGCAGAGTTTGATCTGTGGCAGCTTGCCTTTGATACTCTGGCCTTGTTTTAAATAGTGTCAGAGAAAAATCTGCACAAGGCTCTAGATGGACTGACAGTGAAACAGCTCATTTTCAACAAAATAATAATAGTTTAAAATTACCTAACTTTTTATTCTTAGAGGATTGATCTTAGCACACTGTATACACTTGGAATCTTTTATATAATAGCTTCAGGCCTTGTGGGTAGCTGGAAATTATTTTTTTTTTTTTTTAGTTTTTCTTACAGCTCCTATGATGACAAATTAGAAAGCTGGAAGTAGGTGTTATCTGCTTAACTCAGAAACATTCACAGAAATGCAAAGTATCAGGTAGCCTTTACAGAAACACCCAGTGAAGCCTTTGCAGCTGAATGCCTTTTAAATACATGTCACATGAATATTCAGTCAGATATGCAAATTTAGCGTTTCTGTTCCTTTAGTAGATTGATTTGTTATTTGAGATCAAGGCATAGATCACACCAAAAGCTTATCAAAATATCAGACCTTTTATAATATTCTTGTACAGAATATATTGCAGGTGGTCTTGTTTGTTTTCTATTCCTCTTGGCAGTTTGTTTTCTTTCTATAGGAAAATAAAACCTAAATTCCTTTTAGCTTTGTCACTCCATATGCTTTGATAAAGTGCTTCATCACTGAGGCTTTACAAATAACCTGAAAAGAAGGTTTTGATACTGTAATACCAAATCTAAGCAGTACCCAGACTCTCAGAATTAGTTATATATTGCAGATAAATGCAGCTAAATGATTTGGAAAGTCAAACAGATTCAAGATAACTCTGCTGTATTTCACAAGTGGCTAACTGGCTCTGTAATGTATTCAGGCCAGTGAGAGAATGGGAAGGATTGCTACCCTATTTCAGGTGCTATTTCAAAACAGGTTCACCAATTTCTTCTGGTGTATTTTAAGAAAAAAATCTTGAATGTTACTCCTGAAACTGTTTCAGAGAAAAAAAATTAAATTTGCAGGGGGGAGGGGCTGTAAACAAAGATCAAAATAAATGAATTACTGACCACTGAAAGAAGGCTTGGCTAGTTGAGAGGAGGCACATAAAGTTCTGCAAATCTCCTGCTATACATTTCAGGATTTTAATACATCAGACAAGTAAATGCAAATTTCTAGATGTCCCAAACTTCAGCCAAAATCTCTCTGCTTCCAAAATAACCTAGGAGTCTTTACCTTCCCTTTCTCACTCTTACTGCCTTCTTGCCTTCGCCTCCCCAAAAGGATGCACACAACACCCCTGTGCCCTGGGCAGTTCTACCTGCCTGGTGAGGACACAGCCTTCTCCAGATATTCTTCAAAGTAGTTCTTCTCCAGATATTCTTCAAAATAGTTCTCTCCATGTGGATTCTCTCTGGGAATTGCTGTTAGACATTGAAGCTGTTGCTTCCTTTCAAAATTATGAGTGGACAGGACACCCAATTGTTTACCCTCTGTATAATCCCACTGCACAGTGGAGGATAAAAGTTTGTTTGTTTTTTTTTATTTCTCCCTCTCTCCCAGAAGAAGAAAATCTCAGCTCAGTTTTGTCATTCTTTAGTTCTCTTTGTTCCACTGTTACTGTGAGGGATTAAAAATCCCTCTGTAACACTCCTTTTTTTTTTTTTTTGTCAGCTGTATCACTTGGCACAACAAAAGATGTCAGCTCTCCCTAAAAACCTTACCTTATCTATGCTTCAACCACAACATTTACAAAACTACTTTCAAAAGTTGAAAAGGCAGTAGAGGCCAGCCAGGTTTATCCAGAGCAGGGTTTGGATGCTGACAGCAGTGCAGACAATAGGATTGCAATGCCCCAAGTTTCCCAAGTTTAAGGGAAGGGTACCTCTCTCACTGATAGTTGGCTTGGCTATAGAATTTATTTGTAGGTTCCAGTGGTAGTGATAAAGTTAATCTTCTTTGTCACAAATCAGCCAAGGCTCTAAAAGTAGCTCAACACCAGGCCACACAATCCAAGCAAACTTTAGTTTTAGATGCCTAAGTTCCCAAAACTCTGCTGTGACTAAGATGAGTTTTACATATCTGCCTTTTTCCTTTGGAATCTGTGCTGCTTTCTCTACAGGAACTTGTGCAAATGAATGGTGTTGCTGGAACAATTTGTTTCATTTAGGGAACTCTCTTTAATTTCCTCCCATGTTAAGAGGCTGGTATTCCAAAAGAACAAACTGCAGAAGAGATGTGATTTGCAGCCACAACTATCTGTTAGTCAGGCAACAAGCTCATCAATGATAATAAGCAAACAGGAACTAAAGATCAGGGAAAAAAAAACATGAGAAATGAGGAGAAGAGTAACTTCTTGAAGAGCAATTAAAGAACTGAAGGGAAGCTTGTAACAAGCAGCAGAAAAATACAAGCAATGTTGTAATATTCTGTTATCACAACTTTTTACTTTTACTTTTTAATATAATAAATATGTGACATATAGTTATATTAATATCATTTACATTTTGTATTAAGTATACATATTTATTATTTCACTACCACCAAAAAGAAGATATTAGGAATTTGTTTTATGACCCATAGAGGACATCTGCCAATAGCAAAATGATCCTCAGAGATTCGAGATTTTACCAATTTCACTAACTAAGCAGCTCAGGGTCTGCTTAGTTTCAATCTCAGTGATATGAGACGTGGAGAATCACACAAAATGTGTCTGACAGGAACAGTTTCCCTCCAGAAGGAAGGAGTTTTACAGAGCATGCCATGTGTGACCATGACATTGATGAAAGGAAGCTCTCCACACCCATGAACCCAGCGTACAGCACTGGGAAAGTCTGATGGCCATTTCACCTTGTGCACCCATCAAACATTATACATGTAATTTTTATTATGATCAATAAAACCAATTCCCAGTCCATTGCAGATGGACTCTATTTAATGGTCAGTTTCCTACTGTCATCATCTTTGCTGCTACTGTATAAAAAATGTGATGGTAATTCCATCACAGAGCATTGCTGCACGTAAATCAGATAATCTGGGTCAATGCAATTGTTATTTCTGTGTCAATGATACTGGCCTGAGGCACCACTGATTTAAAATAAATCTCCATGTTGTTTAATTATAGTGTAAATAATGAGATTAGCTCAGTTGGCCAAGGCTGCAGGTTGGATCCCTGTGCAGGCCATTCCCTTAGGAGTTGGATTTGGGGGTCCTTGTGGGCCCCTCCCAACTCAGAACATTCTGTGATTTTGTGAAATGTGAACAGCTTTGTGTACAGATTTGTTCTTCATATCTGAACAGATTCGCAGCATGCCTTCTAATCCTGTGATACATCAATTTTAATAAAGACTCAAACAAAAAGTCTGTGTGAACCATATGCAGAGGATTAATCATAGGTTCTTTCAGTTGTCCTAGACTGCACTATGGGAAGACAGAAGAGAACATTACAAATGTGAACTCCAAAAGGATTACATGTTGTGTAGTTCAGTCTGTGATTAATACATATTTTAATTGGTGCATATACAGTACAGAAAGGGTAGTAGCAGAGTTCCCTTTTAATTGAAAGAAATTATTTTCAATTTTTTTTCACAACATAATTTTATAACATTTTTGGGAGTTTTTTTTTCTTTCTTAGTCTGTTCATGTATCAGAGGAATTCCCTTTTCAATTGCACATGAGGCCAAAGGTTAAAAAATTAGCAAAACCAGAACACAGAGTATTTTCACAGAAGTAAATTCATGCAGATAATGTTGTTTTTCCTAAAACAATTTCACAATTAATTGGATATCCAGTGTAATGCTTAACAGAGGAATCTCTCTGAAGGAAATGTATTATACTAGAACTGGGAGAAGTCCAACTGCAGTTTATAAAGCACAGGGAAATTTTTCAAGGTACCAAGTACAACTATAAAAACTCATCTGTGAAGTAAATAATTTGCAGATAAAAGCTATGTTGAAAGACTTCATTAATGTTGCAAAGTCTAGCTGTTGGCATTTAGGGAAGGTCTGAACCAGGGTTTAATACACGACTGTTTAACTGAAGATCACATTTTCCATAAACCCAAATTAGGCATTTCTCAGACATGTCTGTAAATGTACTCTGATGAGATGCTGGTGCTATTTACTGGGTACACAGTAAAAATTCAAGATTAATTTCTTTTCTTGTGCCTTTTGAAATTTTCTTTGTTTTTAATGTGTCCATTTTGTTTGTTTTAATGGCACACCAAAGCAATTATTAGTTGGTACTTCCTGCCTCATGAGCCTTTTACACCCCATTCCTCCTTGAATTTTGGCAGTGCCAAGTCATGGTAATAAAACTGTCTGTTCTGAGGTCTAGACTTTGGATTTGTTTCTTTTCAGGTTAAATATGGTTAAAGTTATTAAGTAGTTAGAGGCTTCATCTCTGCATTCATTATTCCCCTTTTGTAACCATCTTGTATTCATGTCTAAGAGTCTTTAAGTATCTCTACTGAATAGAACACTCTAAACTCTTCTTTCAGGGCAAGGTGTTTGTAATCAAACTCCTGCCTGTGACAGAGGCAAGCATGAATTTGTTGTGACATCTGGATTATTGGATTTAGTAATTTTTAAACACCTCATTTCACACCAAAGTGAAATATCCCAATGCAGCAACACCAATTTTGCTATTAATTTTCAATATTGTTTTAAATCTTATCAGCCTCAGCAAGGGCTTTTCTTATAAGCTCCCTTATCTATACTCCTATTCTGGTCCTTCTATATGAGAGAATATGGATTAAAGTCCTCAGAACCTCCTCATTATGTCACTGCAGACTAAATTGTTCGTCTGCTTTGCCATCTCAAATATTCTCCCAGTGATAAGAAATAAAACAACTCATGTAGAAAAGCCAGCTTAACAAAACAGAGTCACTCCATTACTAAAGATGCCTTCATCTAACAGCTCCTCATCTGCTCTGTCTCAACATTTGCTTAGAAAATCACTGGAGTGGAAACTAAAATTTAGTATAACTGTTTGGGATAGAGCCTTGATTAGCCTAAAGATCTCTGGGTGTCTCACCACTGTAACCAGGAAAATAGAAGAAATGAGACCTGCACCTTGGGAGGACAATAACAGCTCATGAAGAAACTTTCCTGCTGGTGTCAGAGTAGTTCAGGATCTCTTTATCACAGACATCTGAAATGCAAAGATTTAGAGTGAAATTATGGCTCCAATGAAGTCCATCCTTTTTTTTTTTTTTTTTGATATCTTCTTTTGGTAATAGTATAACTTATGAAACATCTGTGTATAAAACTAACTTTAGAAAATGGCATATCATTTTCTCTTTCTCTGTCCTGCAATGGCTTTATTATTGTATTTACAAATAGACATTCTGTAGAATGCCCTTGTTTTCATCCCTGCTTTTGTAAAGGAGCTATTTCTTTTTCCTTTCGAGCTTGTGAGTCTGATAGCTGCGTGTCAGTTTTGTAAACTTGACAGATGTCTCCAGTTAAGGGAGGGGATCAAAGGGAAAACTGGTGGGCCTCAAAGTTTTGGCTGTGGCAGGATGAACCCATCACAGAGGGCTGTGCTGACAAGTGCTGCTGCCAGGGCACAGCAAGAGCCAGCTGCTTGCTTAGGGATGGGGAGCCAGGAGCTGGGGGGAGCCCTGTGCTGGCTGTGCTCTCACAGACAGGGGCTGTGATATTTTAGCTAATATCCATGCTTTTGTGAGAACCAGTATCCCTAAGTGATTATAGGAAGAGCCATAGATGATTTTTCCAGTAGGCAAAAGTGTAATTAGCTCAACTGTATTTTAAACACATTATTCAGGAGAGGTATAAATAAATACTGTTTCAGGCATAGGAATGTTCTCACAGCATCCCCAGGGGGTGAGCGTGGCAGGCAGGACACAGGGCTGGTGAGAGGGTCTGTCATCAGCCCTAGGCATGGCACTGAACCAAGCCCAGATAAATTCCTGTCAGGAGCAGCTGGGACAAGAAACAGGGCCAGGCAAAGGTCCACACCTCAGGCAAGCCCTGTGCAGGGTTTGTGGGAGCTCCCAGGTGAGGCTGGTCAAGGAGCCCATTAGTGCTCATCACTAACCAGGCCCCACAAAGAGCTGTTTGCTTTTAATCCTTTCCTCCACTTTCTGCCTTCCTTCCTTTTTCTACCAGCTGCCAACCTAAGGAGGTGAGCACAGGTTCACCTCGTTCCTTTTGTGAATGGCATCTTGCTTACACATCTATGAGTAACACTTAATAAACACTTAATAAAATGCTGAATGCCTTCTTCACACTTCAGGGAAAACCAAAGAAATGCTCTACTGCATGTGCTGAGCTCTCAAGTGGCCCCTAAACAATGTTTTCTTAAGCAGAGCTCCACCTGTGTGAATCCACCCATCAGCACCTGAGAGGCCCTTTTTGCATTCTTATCTTTGGACTTGTACACATACAATTCTGAAAACAAAATGCTAGTTTACTTGCACAGCCACACACCACAGAGGAAAATTTTGGATAGCCCTGAAAAAAGAGGAAATTTTCTTCAGTGGAGATGGGATTTCATACTTACTTTTTCACTGTTCTAACAGGTTTATCCATGAATGTCGTGGATGCTTTTGGAAAGACTGATCAACACCTCCCCTGGGAGCTGAAATAAATGCAGAGCAGTAACAGAAACTTTTGCATTTCAAAGGGGGTTCTTGAGATCAAGGTGGTTGCAGAGAAATATAACAGGGACTATTTCCTTATTCTTTTAGCTAGATAAATACAATGCCTTTGAGATCCATTTTCCTCTTACTTACACTCTGTTTATTTGTCAGTCAAATTTGCTCAGTCATTAACTATTCATTTCCTATTCTGTAACTTATTCTGGTAATTCATTGTACAAGAAAGCATCTCTGTTCAAATAAGGCATAAAACTTTATGCTAACCTCCACAAGTCATGCCGAACTTGTCAGGAGTATATATCACATGATCTAAAAATATATCTACAAAATTTTCAGTTAGAGATATTCTTCATTAGCTTTCTTCTTTATTTGTTTTTTTTTTCCCTGTTTTATCAGCATGTACTGATATGGCATTTGTGATCCCTACAGTTTACATTGCAGAGTTAATCAGGTCAAAATAAAATCAGTAGAAGTTGGTTAGATATTTTCATTGATTTAGCAGTTCTAATGACAACATACTGGCTGAAAAGTTTGAAAGAATCCCACAATCTTGCCTCAATACATGATAGTCCATTGTATTGAAATGTGGCACAGAAAATCCATTTAATGTTATCATCATTTTATTAGAAACATCTTGAAAAGTAGATATTTAGTTACTGAATTTATCAGTTGGAAAAATATAAATGAATATAATGTTGTTAGCCTGTGAATGTGAAAAAAGATTATTGGTTTTGTCTCACTAAAACCAATAAATACTACTGAAGTTGGACTATAGTGACATAGTTCTTTTCAGGGACTTTTAAGAGCTTATTGACTAAAAAAAAAGCTTCTTCTAAAAGAAACTGGGTATTTTGCCACATATATCCCATTAAATTTCAATGGGCTTTTTGGAAAATTAGGTCACTAAGTTACCACTACAAGAAGTATTAATGCAATACTTTCCAATATTTTCATGTACCTCAACCCCAATATTTGCATGCCTGAAGGTACATTCATAAATCATCAGTTTCTTGATTTTCCATTCTATAATTTTACTGAAGCTCAGATTGACCCCAACACTTCTAAAAATACATGCTGTGTTTACTTAGAACTCTGTATCTCAAAAAAAAAGCTTAAAACAGGCATCCCAAACAGATAATATTGGTTTTATCTAGATAATTTAATATTTTGTTTTCACCAAATATTTAAATAATTTCCTTTTGATTTCGCCAACGTACCAACTGTTGAACAAACTACTGGGAAGCAGAATGTGCACAGTATTAGCATTTTGGATCCTAGCAGATTTAAGGCCAAAGGAGGACATAAATGTAATTGAAATCAAAATTGTTCATTTCTTCCCCCTCATTAAGGACTCTTCCTTGTTTCCTTAGTGACCTACCCAGGTAAGTCTGTGCTATCCGTAAGAATCTTTCTGGCATACAGAAATGTTACAAATGTCTGTGGAAAACTACTCACTGAAACTATTCCAAGGAAACTAATAGAAAAATGCAAAACATCATTATCCAAACAAGAGAGTCAAATAATTACAAATACCCTCAAATAAAAATAAAATTATTGTAGAGATTAAAACTTCTCTTTATACAGAACAAACTAACAAAAATACTGAGTAGCTTGTGACTGGGGAGAAAATATCAAAGATCCTTGTGAGACACCACTTTTAGGAGTCATTCATCCCAAGAAAATGTTGAACACATTAGATTGCTATGCTTGAAATGGTACTTATACCTCTCCTGTTTAATGTGTTTAAATACAGTTTAGCTAATTATACTTTTGCCTACTGGAAAAATCATCTATGGATCTTCCTAAAATCATTCAGGAATACTGGTTCCCACAAAAACATGGATATTAACTAAAATATCTTAATTTGTGCATTTACTGCTGACCTGGCTGTTACAATTCCATAACCCAGGTTTGTGCACTCCTGGTTTGTTTGGCTTTTTCCAATCTAAAAATCTTCAGATGGTGAGAGAGGGGTTTTGTCACTGTCATATTTTCTGGAAAAATCCTCCTGCCCGGGATTTCTTCTCCTGGGAAGCTGAGAAGCCTAAGAGAAAAAGGAAAACAATATTATCTCAATTGCTTCTCCTAAGTTTTGCTGCTTTGGAATGTGTTTGGAGATTGTTTACCCACAGGTGATTGTTCCATTGGATTCTGGTGTGAGTTGTTTTCACTCTTTGGCCAATCGGGGCCAAGCTGTGTCGGGGCTCTGGAGAGAGTCAGGAATTTTCATTATTATCTTTTTAGCCTTCTGTAAGTATCCTTTCTGTATTTTTTAGTATAGTTTAGTATAGCATTTTTTAATATAATATAGTATCATAAAATAATAAATTAACCTTCTGAGAACATGGAGTCAGACTCATCATTCCTTCCTACCACGGGGCACCCCACAAATATGACAGTGTTTGTTGCAACAAACCCCCTTCAAATGGAAACAGAACTCTGTCCCAGCCACTGCAACAGTTCAGTCTCATTATTTTAATCCCTGTGCAGCATTTACAGTTGGACAGGAAAAGGGCTGCTTCCAATGGCTCCATCTGGCAAACTGTCATCTTAATGGATGGGAATTCCAAATCTTTTTCCACCCATGGCCATGCTTGAACTCATTCCCCTCAGCACAACACTTAAGAAGAGCACTTTTTAAAAAACCTAGTTGAATGAACTATCAAGCCTGGTCTTTTGGGTTAATAGCTATTTACCTCATTAAAAGGCTGAGAAAACTTTTTTTTTTTTAGGGTTTTCTGTGGTTGTTAGTGCTTTGGTTTGGGTTTTTTTCCCTTTTTTTTTGCCTTCCATCAGTTATCAGTTTCCATCATCAAGAGTGATTCTCGTTTTAAAGCAGGACTGAATTAAATTGTGGACCTATCATCCTCTCAAAATTTATCAAATGATTAATTCACCCCCATTCTAGCCCTAGAATGGGGATCTCTCAGGCAGAGTTACAGCAAAGGTTCAACTCAGAGGAGCTCAGTGCTTCTGCCCTCCCTTTTGGGAAACTGCACCATCCCCCAGAACTCAGTCAAAAACATAACAGAATACAGGATTCATGTTCTTCCAGACTGGGAAAACAGAGGGGAGAGGAATTTCAGATTAAGATACTTCTGGCAGCCCAGACAGGAAGTTTGGCACTTGTGGAACTAAAATAGGGTTACTCATGTAAAATCTAGTCATTTATGCATATTTATATGTATTCTTAATAATTTGGGGAGAGTCATACATTATGAGAACATAGAAAAATCTAGCTTAAATAAACATTGATTTAGAAGACACAGAAATCAGTGTTTTAAAAAGAACAAAAGAAAAAAACTCAAAAAAACTAGAAACGGGGGGAAAAAAAAGGGTAGAAGACAAAGCTGTAATGACCTATTTTCATTATATATATAAAAATATAATGTGCTATTTGCATAAAGCACACACTTTGCAAGTGAAGTGATAACTGAACAATAACTGCTTTTGTACTAGATACACCTCAGCTGTAGGCAGCTGATCCACCCTGTGAAGGAGACTGCAGCTGTAAATCAGATTCCAGTTGCCTGCTGCCAATAAATCTGATCATTTACAAGCATTTAAACCTCACATTTTTGTTTTACACATGTACATGACCACATTCCATTTTTAGATCATTCAGCAGATCATTTGCAAATGAATTTAGGGGTGATCATGGAGCTCCATAAAACAAACATTTACACTAATTTAAATAACATTAAAATATTTTTATTCATCCCATTTGCCATAGCTTTTGTTTTACAAATTTCCTTTGTGCATTTGCATTCCTAAGATTAATAAAATTAATATTTTTTGAAAATTGCAGTGTCCCTGTAATTACCTTGGATACAAATTCCACACATTTCATTGCCTCCATTAAGCCTGTAGTCATATGTGGCTCAGAAGATTAGTAATTAAGTGGTTAATGGACAGTTTACTCTGCTTTTCCAGTCTGCCTTCAAATTTTTTTTTCCAACCCCTCATAGTTTCTTCAAGCAGTTGTAGCCTTTGCATACTGATATATCCCTTCTTCCTTGGCTGAAGGAATCACCTACATGGAGTTTCACAAAACTCACAGTCTTATCAATCAGCACCAAATCGCACAGAAATTACTTTATTTCATTGGAAAGCTTCCTTCCTAATTAAATATTGCTGCCTCTAGTAACCAAAACTGTGAATCCTTAAATCATATTGTGGCTATTAACAGTCAATGAAGCGCAAGAACACTTTATTCTCTACAGCATTGAGATGAAAGGGTATGTAGATTAAATAAAGATTCAGTCTAGATTCCTAGCTGGTAGCCCACAAGTTCTGAAGTTTACCAGCACTTTAGAGAAAGAGATGTCACGTGGTTTTGGGAAGCCAGAAACAGGGAAAAGAGCAAATTGTAAATTTTTCTTGTGCTCTTTCCTTAAACCAGGGATCCAAAAAAAAGAATTGCATATTACTCCAGTAGGTCATATGGCAAAATAAGATTCAAAGACACCAGGTTTCTGCTTCACACTCAGATGACCAAATCCAGATTTTCCCTACTCAGTTGTTTTGAAGACAACTAAATAAAAATCTCTCCAAAGCATAGAATGACATAAGACAAATTCTAGTTTAGTTAGAGGAAATCTACCCAAACATCCAACACCTTCAGTTTGCTGGTACAACCAGGAAGGGCAGGGGTCAGACAGTTCCTGCTCCAGTGTGTGTGCATGCAGAGATGGGGAGAAGAATGGGGCAGTGGGGCATTCACATCCTCTGAAAAAATTCCTCCTCCCAGGATTTTTCTGCTGGGAAGCTGAGAGACCTCAGAGAAAAGGAAAACAAATCTTATCTCATTTGCTTCTCCTGTGTTGTGCTTGTCTGGAATGTGTTTGGAGAGTGTTTACCCACAGGTGATTGTTTCATTGGTTTCTGGTGTGAGTTGTTTTCACTCATTGGCCAACTGGGGCCAAGCTGTGTCAGAACTCTGGAAAGAGTCACAAATTTTCATTATTATCTTTTTAGCATTCTGTAAGAATCTTTTCTGTATTCTTTAGTATAATGTTCTTTAATACAATATGGTATTATAAAGTAATAAATGTGCCTTCTGAGAACATGGAGTCAAATTCATCATTCCTGCCTTCGACGGGGCACCCTGCAAATACAACAGGGCAGGACTTTTTGCTCACATATTGAGTATCCCACCAGATATCCCATATTGTCTCTCTACGTCTTCTCTGACAATGATTAGACACATAAAACATTCTAGGTGATTCCAAATGCCCTGCAAAATCTTTTTTTTTTTTTTTTTGATCTCTGGTTAGCTATCAGTTAAGAATGCCCTGCCCACATCACTGGCAGATCAATAAGGGATGCAAAGAGCCAAGAATTCTGAATGGTGCAAGGCTTTGCTTTTGTTTTGACAGTCAGGATCCAAAACTATTGAAGCTTTAGAATTTCATCAAATGCAAATTTTCAGCTTTGGTACACAGGAGGTTAACACTGTACTTCCTAGCCCTGGAGTGATATATGAAAATACACAGTCAGTGATTTCAGGAAAACCCATCTAAGCCCTGCATGTACATTTTTCACTTCACCAGCCACTCTGGTGGTAGCCAGTAGATCTAATTTCATCAAGCCTGTGCTCTTGACAGCAGTCACATCAAATTAAAGAATCTTCCAGACTTAGCTGGCACCTTCATCTAAGCCTTTATATCAAATAATATGCCTGTTGCCTTCATCATGCATTCCTTAATTATGTGAAAATCAGCAGACTGCTGCTTGTGCCAGCAAAGAAAATGAGGAAAGAATGGTGTTCTTTCCAATGCACATGGCTGGACATCCTTCAGAGACATCTAATTTGATTGGCAGCAACAATATTCTAATGATGTTCTTTTTTATATCTATAACTTAAGGCCCTTTTCCTAAAGAATTAGCTTATGCATGCACATATTAAAATCTGCTTTTTTTCTTCTTGGTGACAGAGATGCTGCAAATTTTAGCTCTGATTTTTAAAGAGATGCCACTTGGTGGATAAGTATCATGTGCCCCAGGCTGAGTGGATTTTGCTAAAAAAAAAAGATTAGGGGGATGGGTGAAGATTGTTTACTACAGAAGCATGCTGTGCATAAATCTCCTGGGAGACTCACAAAACACCTTATCCAACCCCAAACAAAGATGTTCTCATTTCTTGAAGTCAAATACAAACCCCAAAGGGGATCAAGGTCAACACAGCAAATTAGGTGATCCATCAACAATCTAATTACATTCCCTTGACCCAGAAAAAAAAATCCAGAAGCAGCACAGACACCTCTGGATGCTGGAACAGTATCCACCAATTTCTGGCCTCTGGAACTTGTCAGCTGACATCTCCACTGCTAAAGCCATCCCTGGGAATCTTCTCATTCCTATAACCTGACCATTTAGGCTGGATGCTAGCACCTAGCAAACTGCTCCATGCCATATTCCAGCAGAAGGCATCATAAAAGGGATTTTGTTTTCTCTAACATCCTGACTCTCATTACCAATGCAAAATATTTTAAAATAACCTTCTTTGGAAATCACATTCTGATATTTGCCAAGCATTTCAGGAAAGCTGGCCAGAGGGAATGTCTGAGGACTCTTGTCTGCCTGAGTTATAAAAGAACCAAACCCCAGTAACTTCACCAATAAGAAAGGATAAAAATTAAATATTTTTTTAAATGGAATAAAAAACCCTATGCATAGACCAATTAACAGATATAGACAGATTGTGTACATCTAATATTTAATAGATCCTGGTTTTTTTAGTTACCTGATATCTCAGTTGGACAGGGATCTGTGCTCACAATATGCTATCAATTACCAAAAAAAAGTAATCAAATCCATGCATAACAAATATGTTTTACAAATATTTATTGCTCTTTTCACTGATGTCCACTGGTGCACTGAGGACAGCTGAAAAAGCAAAAAAGAAAACTACAGTGGAAAAACAAAAAGAATCTACTGTAAGGATTATCTGTTTCTCACAGTCTGATGACTTTTCAGGGGGAGAGAAGCACACAGTGTTATTGACAAGAAATTAATATTAAAATATAAAATAAAAGGTACTTTATGTCAAGTCTCAGGGATGTGAAGTACTGTGAATGTGAACTGTAAAAAGCATTCAATTGTTGCAACTGTATTGAACTGTACACTGTGCATTTCTTTTTGTTTATAGCCTCATGCCACAAATATTCCCTTATTCCAAATCTCAGCCACATGCAGGAAAATATATTTGTGCTGCAATCTAAATGGACTAATAAAAAACAACATTCAACCATTTGGAACTGAAATATTCATGAGATACTCAGGGAACAATGGAACTGAAGTGCTCCAGCTATCCAAGGAGCAAGAGTCAAGAACACACAGGAGTAACTAGAAGGTGTCCTACTGTGCCTTCAAACTTTGCTCTTTCTTTTTCTTCTGCCTTTTACTCTTCTTATTTCAAATCAAGCAACCTCATTCCCATTTGGTAGATACCACTCCTGGCTACCCAGGTGGCTCACATCCATTTATTTAAATTTTAGCCTGTGTTAAATCACTATGAAAGCAAAACAGGAGACTGCCTACCCGAGTTCACTCCCCTTGCCACAGTACAGTCCCTCAGCCAGAGGATCTGAGTGTGTGCATTTTCACCTGGCTCCAAATAAATACTGAAATTATTTTTAAAAATTTTCCTAAAATTGAATCCTCAATCTCAGGAATAACTGCACATCCCTTGCTTGTTTGAATTAACTGCTGAGCTCGCTCTAGGTCAAGCTTCTTGAGACATTTCTGAGCTGACCATTTCCTTCTTCAACCAAACCTAGGACCCCAATAAGAAAAACAGTTTCCTAATTAAAATTGCAAGCAGCAAAATAAATTCTCTTCCACTCTTATTTAGAAATCTGGGTCAGTGCTGTTCTTGCTAGAAATTGAATGGGTCTAGAAATAATGTGCAGGGTGGCCAGCAATCTTAAGCTACTGCACCTTTATGGGTGACATCCATAGCTAGAGAGGATGTTCCCTGTGCCTCCTCAGTACCTGCTGGTCTGGGCAAGCAGGAAGGAAATTCACATGCTTATAATTCTTTATTCTTAGTATCTATGTAGCAATCTATAATGTCAAATATACCTGTCACCTTCCCCTTCTTTGTAATAAATGCCCTTTTTCCGAAGGGAAGGTGGAGCATTCCAGCAAAAGCACAGAATGTTTCTCTGTTTCTCCCATTTCACAGATGTGTTCAGTTAACCCATGCTTTTTCTCTCAGCCTTACACACAGGAAGACAACCAAAAGCTAAATAAAAAATAAAGCAGGTAATCAGCCTGCTATGTCTGGAAATAAGAAATATTTTAGAGAACTTCTAAAGGTGCTTTTGATTTATTCTGTTTCAGATTTATTTGAACCATGTAGAAACTGACAAAACAGAATTTATTTATAAAAGTAGTGTAAGAATGAACAAATAAATGAGAGAAAATTAATTTCATAATATTGTTTATCATCCTTTAAAATCTCACGCTCTGAATTTCTGTTCTGCACTACCATTTTTTTAGTTCATCATTTTGGTTGAAGAGCTGCTCAAAGCACTGGATCTCAATGTATAAACCTCTTGCTATGAAGAAATTAATGGCCAATTATTTTCCTAATCTCCCCTTTGAAGAACTGCCAGCCAACAGTACTTTTATTAAGCATTCATCTATTGAGTTATTGGAGCTTTAGATCTGAATCTGTGCTATAGATGATACCTCAGGTATCTTCTTGGTATTTTCCTAAAGAGAAAGTCTGTTCTCCACAACACGTGGAATAGCAAAACACCTGTTCTGCATGGAAAAAGACCCACTTTCTTCTGCCTCATAATGGCAAATCAATTAAACCTTGATTAATGTTTGGCTCAGTGTCACATAAATTTGTCTAAGAGCTGATGGTACACAAGTTAAGATGGCTGGATGCCAACTCTCCTAAAACACTGCACTCGGTGCATTCCTTTAGAAACACAGGTTTGCTTCCTCTAGCTGCCAAAAATTGCTAACATGAAGAATGAAGACCTAGAAATACCCATCCTGTGTCTTTTATTTGCTATCAAACATAGCTAAAAATTCAACCAGAAATGTGATCACAGTGCAAATTGCAAGTTTCAATAATGTACTTGAGAGTTTACACTCTGTTTGCTACTCCTTTGTTTGTGTGATGGCATAAAGAACACTAAACACACTGGAAGATTGATAAAGCTGTCAGATTCTTTCAAAATAAGAATTCTTGGTACATCTCAAACACTTTGATTAAAAATTCCATAAGTTTGAGTCATTCAGATGGATTGTCTCACTTAAGTCATCTCTACAAGCAATCTGTCTTCATACTCAGGCAAAGAATGGCTGATGCTGTGCTGAGCTTCCTTTCAAGAAAGTAATAAACTGACTTCTGATTATTTGGCAATGCCAACCAGAAAGGGTGTAATCACATAAAAATGTGGTTCTAAACAATTTGCATGAGTCCCAGACACACAGGGGCAGACAGTGTGCAAGAAATGCAGAAAAAGACAATAAAGTACAGTACACAACAAATTACATGTCAAGAATTCAAATGTCCTCTTGATGATACTGTGATAAGGAATCCTTCTTAACATGGACAAAGCATTTTCAACATCTTTAAATATACACTTTCCATCTTCTGATCACAACAAATGTGGAGAATCATCTCACATGTTTAACTGACCATGGCTGCAGTAATATGTCCAAAAGTTCACTGATGTAGAAAAAGCATTTCTATGATTATGAAGTCATTAAAAAGCAGCTAAAAATAGCAAGCAATAAATACACAGGCAATTTGTGATGTTAAGAAAAACCAACCCAAACTAATTGACAAGGAGTCATTAGTATCACTTTTGATGTGTTTAATCAATATTGGTTATACAGTATAATAATACCCATTGTGGCCCATAGCTCCACCCTGTGCTCTGTAGAAACATGAAGCTCAGTGTTTGAGGCATTGTGTGTCATTCAGTATTTATGGCAAAGCCATCTGTGTCACCTCTGTCATTTAGCACTGGGCAAGACCAAGTTGCATACAAATGCAAACTGTAATTAAAATGACAAGTCAAGCTTACACTTGCACAATGGCAGGTATCTACAAAGTGACCAGATTTCTCAATTATTTCAGATTACTTTTCTCAAAATGTCTAAGAATTTTCATCAGTGCCCACATTTAGATTCTAATTAGATATGCAGCAGGCAATTAGACATTTATTTCAAATGCTGTTAGAATTGTTTGCTGGCTCTCTCTTCTCAAAAAGCCAAAATAGCTGACAATGGCTAATGACTACATATTTCATGTGAAAAAGGTTTTGCAGACATAATTACTGCTGCAATCTCATCAGAGCAGCCAAGTCTAATTAAGTGTCAAACCAGAGTTACAGAAGGGTTGTGAAACTTTCCCTCAAAAATGACAACTCAGCTGTGGTGGCACATAGACAATAAAACAACCTCAAGAGCAAGAGAAACATGAACTTTATGTAGGTTTCTGAGTAATGTTATGGAAAAGACCCTGTTCTTTCACATTATTCATCATATATTATTGACATTAAAGCAAAATTGCAATATTCAACCTGTAGCCAAGAAAAGAAATGTATTGTAATACTTCCTCTTTCATTAACAAGTCCTTAAAGCTGTTAACAACTTTTCAAATTGTTCCCCTCTCCAAATCAACATAGGAAGCCTCTCATAAGCCTTGTATCTCTTCCACTTCTAATTATTTACATATTTAAATTATAGTATATCCTAATAATGAGAGTGTTAATTATTATTGAATTGATCCTTAAAACATGAGTGTTCTGTATTCTGTTTGTAGGCACCAACAAACCATGTAAAAGACAGTAGTGTGTTAGATGTTCAGAAACAAAGACGGGAAGGAAATAATATTATTGACCTGTCAACCTGCAAGTTTTCAAACAGCTTTCCTCATTCTATGTTGCTCTCAGACAGAGCTTTCGATTTCACAAAGAAATCTTGACAGAGTTGAAAGACCTGTTTTCACCTAGCCTTAGAGTGTGCTATGTAAAGTCTGGCTCTCAAGAAGAGAAGATGACACATTTTGCATTCTGTTTATCATCCTGCACACATACATGGACTTGCCTCATAATTTCTTCTTTAATGCAGCAATGACTTAACCTCATTTGAAAAACATCCCCTAGAAATAAAAGGAAATCACTGAGGTTCTATCACATCCCATCTCAAGCTAGATGGACTAGATGGATTCTTCTTTTACTTCTTCCACAGAGCTGTCACTTTCATGATATTTGTATTGAATAATACTGATCCTTTTTAAACTTAAAAATTTAATTGTGTTTCAAGCCAATTCCTGCTGTACTACTTATCGTGTAGAGCAACACAGCCATGCCAATGCTTGGTGCGGTAACAATACAGAATTTGCTCAGATTTTACTATTAGGAGACACTAAACTCTTCATGTGTGGCATGCTAATCTTGTTCTAATTCTTCATCCATCTCTTTTGAACCTTCCTCCCTTCCCCACCCTAAATAAGCTGACAATCTCATACCAATGAATATCATTACAGTTCCCAGAACTGTTCCGTATATATTCTATCTTGCTCAAGGAATCCTCCTAATATGAATATGTACATGGACTATCTTAAACTGATTGGCAGCCAGTCACCTTTTTCTCAGTCAGGACAGCTATTTAGTATTTTAATATCTTCTCTTATAAATGCAAGAAAGAAGGCAGGAGTTTAACACTGCCTCTGGCCCAATCACGGCTCTGATTTTCCTTCCTATTCACAAGCAATGGTGTCTGTGCTGTGTTCCAATCAAACACCATTCAGCCAGGGGGATGAAACATCAGGCTTACTTAAAGAAATTACAAATAAATCTTGGGGTTTTCAGTATTTTGGGTTTGTTTCTTTGTTTTGGCGGGGTTCTCATTTTGGATTAATTTTGGGATCTTTTGATTTTTTTCATGCCATCAGTTTGAAAGGGAAGACATGACAGAATCCCTGACATAATGCAGCCCACTCCTGCTGGTGATTTGAATGCAGGTATTTGAGATTTGCACTTTTCACATAACAACTTTGCTTCTCTCATAGAATATTCCTTTCCTGCAAAAGCACACAGGCTGTTAAACTATTTTATCTTTTCCCTATAAAAAAACCCATGAAAATCACTTCGACTTTTTTATTCAAAACAGCTCATTCAAAGTATAGTCAGTGCTACACAGTATTGAAAACAATCCTTCATCACAGAGTCTGACTTGAAGAATCAATGCAATAGCCTGATTATCTGCTGAGATAAGGGCATGCATCATCTCATCCTTTCCACTCTTACTGAAAATGGCATCAGCTAGAGCTGAACTGCCAAGCAGGGCAGCCAAAGGTGTGAGAGCCAGATCATGCCCCAAAATCTCATATCAGCAAAGAGAGAGATTGAGTGAAGGACTTAAAAAGAGAGGAGTGCAAGGTGAGGCAATAATGCTATGTTTATGCACTTACATTGAATAAATTCATATGCTTTCCTAAAAACTTTTATTTCAAAAAAGGGGTGTGAGCAGATTTGAGAAAACCTCAGGAGAGGATGTGCAATTCCTGTTGTGGGCTGTAAGATCCATTACTTCACAGAAAAAGACAGTTTAGTCACCCCTGAAATGAAACAATATCCAATAAAACCCAATGAAAACATCTCTAAGCATAAGTGCTGTTTATATCCTGCATTGTGGCTTCTCTTTGCCTGCATGCAAGTTGTATTTTACTATTGATGCCATTCATTCAATTTTGGGATATCACCCACATGAGTAGACTAAATTCTAGGAGCTCTGAAGGATATGAGAACATACTCATACTCACAAATGAGAACAGAGCTTGTCTGAAAAATCACAAAACTGCAACCAAGAATTTACTGTCTAAATATTTTTTCAGGCTTTTGTCTCAATGGAGCTTTGTCCATTCAAGCAGTCCTAAAATGCTGGCCACAGCAACACTGTGAAATACCACTGTGAAATAAAAATAAATTGGAAAGTAAATAAGCTATTGAAGTGACACTCATATTTCAAAGGTATTGTCTTTGAGGATGAGAAATAAATTTTGAGAATTTTCCAGTCGTTTTAAAAACTCTGGTGATGTAAAAAAAATAAAATATCCCAGGTAACTATGTGTCTCTATTATCATAAAAATAAATCTATAAATTTTCTATGATGTTTGTGTAATATAATTTTCAGAACCACACAGATAACATATGAAATTCACTTGCAGAAGGGGCTTCTAAAAGACCTTAAAAAAACCAGAGGAGTAATGTTTCTCATTGACTCTGTATATGCAAATAAACTGCTGAAAATACATTGCTGTAAAAGCCTTGCTAGAATGAAATTTCAGTACTGTCAAATCTTTGTAATTGTTATATTGTTAAATATGTTAAATTGTTATTTTGCTGCAACACTCAGCACTCTTAAATATCACAGAAATTTAAGAAGAACAAAATCCAAAACCATGAAGACCTTTTTTCCTTTTTTTCCCCTATAGTGGGTACTATTAAAGGAGAATCTCCAGTTTTAAATTGATATTTTGGAGGTTTTAAGTTAAAAAAATACAAAATTCAGATCTAGCTATGTTGTTGTGAAGATCAAAAATCATCTCTATAAGAATCCTATTTTGAGAAATGCATATCAGAATTGAGTTAAATATTAACACACTACTAATGCCCCAGAGTCAAAATTATTATCTGTAATATTTTGTAAGCAATGCAGGATTGTTAAGCATAAGAATTAACTAAACTGCAGCCAGAAGATGGCCCTTTCAAATAATGTTAAAGTATGAAAGGCTACAAGAAAAAAATAGGAAATATCTACTGAATGTAAACACTTTGTACCATGTGGCCAGCAGAAATTCATTACATCTGTAAAAAGCAATAATGTTTAATATGAGAAGCAGACAGCCTCAAAGAGACTGTCTTCCTCTTATGGTTTCCTTCCACATTTTTTTAGCATCTAGGAACCCCTTATTTAAAAATTCCTTTTTTTTTTTTTTTAAGAAACAATGGTTTTGGTTTGGTTTTTTTTCTTTACAAATTTAGGTTCTTATTATGGCTGTCAAATACTGTCAGGCAAATTTAGCTCACAAAGCACCAAAGAGGCCTGGGCTGCTGGTTGTACAAATTTGGATCACACATTTAAAAACCACCTTGTCCTTATTATCTACTTACAGCAGACAAATGTCTCAGTAGAAAAGAGATTAAGAAATCTAGGGGTTTGTGAGGGCATTAAGTGTCATAGTAGAAATACAATATTTATTTTAGAAAATTCAACAACTATTCAGGGTCTCTGCAAACATATTAAAAGTTTTCACCACTAATATGATACATGAGATGGTAAAGATTTTTTCTTCCTTCATACACAGTCTTACACCTGTAGAGAAACTTCTCCAAGTCCACAATTAATAAACAAAAATTTACTTTAATAAACTTATTCTTAAGGGTTCTGTGATGGAGTTCCATTTGGAGTGTCTCTTTCACAGAGAGGATTGTTTCATTTTTATCCCACCTGAACACAGAGAAAGGCAATTATTCATGAAGGAAGGAATACCTGAGTCACTGATTTTATTACAAAAAGAATTAAAATAGATCAAAGCCTATCCTACTGATAAAAACCAGGTTTGCTAGATGTATTTTATCATCTTGAAAAGATGAGATTTGCCAATTTCATGAAGTTATGGCCAGGTGCAAGACACTATAACAATCCAAAATACCTTGAATTAAAAAAAAATAGAAAACAGCAAAAAAAAAAAAGCTGAAGTCTCTGCTTGTCTGGTGGCATACTGAGTAAGAAATTTTGAAAGGTCTGGGATCAGAAGAATGAAGGGGGTTTAAAGGGAATAATTAAAATTTGTAACATTTATATTACTGTGAGGAAACATAACTCAGCCTTTGAAAGCATTTCAGGATTTGGTGAAAACCAGAGCCTGAAATAGAGCAATCCATTCTCTTCTGTCACTTGGTGCCTCTCCAATTACCAAGCTTCAATCCACTTCTCAGAGGAGTAAGAGACATGAAAGACAGCTTTGTGAATGACTGATTAACATGGAAAAGATCATTTCTCCAAGATTATATTGTATTCCTAACAAGACCAAAAGTGTGCACTAAATTATTATTATGATAATTAACTTTGGCAGACGTTGTCTTATTGTTAAAAAGCAGTAATAAGGTGCCTTAAGAGGCAGAATAATTACACTTAACTGCTGTAATTAGTAAGTTAATTCTCAGGTAAAAATGATTCATAACATAGGAATTATGCAACTGCTGCCATTTAAATTCTTACTGCAATGCCTTCATATAATGTAAATCAAGCACTGCTAGTATTTCTGAACCTTTACTTCAATAAGGTAAGAGAAAAAATTTGGTTCAGGAAGAAGAAAATTTGATTTCTACGTCAATGGACTGGAATGTCTGAAACTGAATATCAAAATATGCATATATAATCCAAATGAGGAAAAAGAAAGGAGAAGAGAACAGAGTTTAATATTTGCACACACAACATTTGTGATATTAGTTTGTTCTTTTTCTACTAGGTGCCATTCCAAAATCTTCACTTTCATTAGTTTTTGTATTTCACAGCAAGATCCAAAAAAGCCCCAAAACTTCACTGAGAGATTTAATCTTCTGTTCTGCTTGTAGAGAATTTGTGCCAAAATTTGTGATTTCATATAATTTAAAGTGAATGTCATTAATTGCTTTTCAGATCTATTTTTCTGGTGACCTACACTGCTGTTTCTGGGTGATAATCAGAAAACCAAAAAATTAGTGATTTCAGTCCTGTTTTATAATAAATGCTTCATCACAGTAATAAAAATATATTTTAGTATAAAAAAATTCCAAGACTACTTGCATTTTACTACCAATACTCCTAGATGACTCCTAAATGACAGAGCCCCACCCAGCCTGGCCTTGAACACCTCCAGTGATACTCTGATTTAGTTGTCAAATCACCTCTACAGCTGGACATGGGCAGCTTCCAGAAGAAATATTAAATTACCTCTGAGCCATAGGTACAGAATTTAATTCATGGGAAAAAAAAAAAAAAAAAAAAAAAAAAGATAGTGTATTCCTTTCTTGGAACACTTTGTGTGTGTGTAAACCAAAAGACAATATTCATTTGTGTTCACTCAGCTTACTGTCCTCATTATAACATTAGCACTTAATTATAACATGTTTGCTCTCAGACTACATATGTACAGGTTTGCTAAAAACTTGCATTACTGGGCATCAGCCATAGAGAGAAGAAAAAGACAATATTGTGAAGATATGAGAGAAAAAAGCTTGATTATCAAAGTAGGATTCAAGTTGTGTCTTCTGCTCCTCTGCCTCAGCTGAAAGGCCAATTTTCCCCTTTCTAATATTTCTCAGCTCTCCTTTTGCCTTTAAAAGGAACAGTTAAATTCTCAGTGTTCAACCCTACAAAAAGCCAACTTCCAGATCTTGGTGGTCCTACCTGAACTGATCACTGATAAGCAGTGTTACTGATATGATAATTCCTTTTATTTAAACTTTTTTTTTTACCTCATTAAACGCCCTTAAGAATCAATAAATACTTTGAGAGATAAAATAACCCAACTGTTACATGAGAAATGAAGCAGGTTCTTATAAAGATGATAAAAGTTTAAAAGCCATAAAGGGTTCTCTACAGGTGCTAATTTTACTACTTGAATGAAATTAATAAGACTCTCCATAAAACAGCAGGAGATCCTTAGATTACATGAGTAATCAGCAAGAAAATTTATTGTGGATTCATGAAGCACTAAGTGTTTGTGTAATGTATGCAAAAGTGGTACTTTATTCTCTGCAGTGAACAATTCTGAGTCCTTATAATAGAAAAATATTTAATAGCTTGAAAACTCTTGAGGCATAGTTTTAAAAAGTTGTTCAACTGTGATTAATTCAACTCATGACAAACTAGTAATGAAAGGTCTGCCTTATTTTATTATTCAGTAGGAGCCACTATTAAAAGAACTACTTAAGGTTAAACAATGGATACAGAGACAACTGAAAATCCAACCTGATATCTAGGAATGCAAGAGTTGGGAGAGTGAGACTCACAAAGTGGGGAGTGCATTAATCTGAACAGCTAAACTAACACTTCACCTTGGCTGCTGTATGGATAATGTATTTATTTGCATGACTACTTGTTCCTGCAAACTTCATGTTCTGTGAACCATTTCAGATGAAGAAGTCCCAGAAGTAGTCCCATGGAGGAAATTCTGTCACATTTGTGCTATCAAATTCTCAGTAAATTATGCCCTCCAAGGAAGCATATAGCCAAGCCTTAATAATTTTTTCCAAAAATCTTTTATTACAATGTACCACAGAATCATGAGTTTATGTTCAATACTTTACATTTAATATTTATTGATTGCTGCAATTAATTGCTTTTGGTTTGTAGCTTGGGGCTTAATTAAGTGGACTAAAAGTGTCAATACACTGAGGCTGCTCAACTGACTGACAAATGAAACTAAATAATGCTTTACCATGACTATTTATTAGTGTTCCATCAATGGAACAAGCAAGGGGAATGCATGGGTCAGGGAAGTAGTAATAATAATAAAATGCAGAGCCTTTAATGTTTAGATTAGCTGCTCAGCACAGATTAACAGCAGCCAAAATGCCTGCAATCCAAGGACCCCAATTAATCCTTGTTGCATTATGTATTGTGTGAAATGAGATTACTGATAACAGTACAGTGCTTAAAGACAGCCCATGGCCTGAACAGAGGTGAGCAACATCTGCCCAGCTTTGGAACTGGTTGGAAGGCACACTGCTGGGTCAAAACACTGCTAAAACAAAGTAAACACATGTTATAGACAATACTAGCTGGAGTGTTAAATTGAGCTTAATCTGTGCCATATTCCACAGGTCTGGAGTTTGGGCAATGGAAACATAGAGCATGGATACACCCACTGCTCAGGAGAGGGCTTTTGTATCAAGCAATTTGACGTTTGTGACTATTCAGCCCTTTACAGGTCTCTAAATAATCTAAATAAATTCCTTTCTGCACTTACCCAGTGGAAAATATAAAAATTAGGAAAAATATTTCTTTTTAGAGCTTTGGTGCTTCCTCAGGAATATTATGTTAAAGCTTATGCAAACAAAGAGGCTGTGTTTCTTGAGGTCAATTGGTACATCTCCATTGATAACAACATAGCTTTGGGGAAGTGAGAAAACCTAGTCCAGATTGTGAATTAAAATCCAGTTCTCCTGCTTAAAATACAAGCTGCACATTAACAGATGCTATCAATTCTAACTCAGTAACATCTTATATCTGTTCTATGCAGGTTTTTCTAGCCATCATTTAAAAGTCTGGACACACACTGTTTCTAAGATCTAATTGGTTAACTTACTCTAAACCACAGATATTCATAAACTGTTCATCATTAACTAAAAGCCTTAAAGTGAAACTTAATTTATCAGTATTGCAGGTTATCCATAAAGTTAATGCCAATCTTTTTTGGGCATCAGTGTGATACTACACCATCATTTCCCAGGCTTTCAAGGTTTTCCCTTCCCTACATACTAGGGAATTTGTCTTTTATCAGCTCCCTTTCAAACTTCCATGCCTTTGCCCTTATCAAAAGACAACATTCAGCTACAAATGTCTCTAAGACACTTAATTTTGAAAAATGTATTGGGCTTGGCTCTCAAAGTATCTCAATTTCACAGAACCATAGAATGTGCTGAGTTGGAAGCGACCCACAAGGATACTTCAGTCTATCTCCAGGACATTCCCAGGAGTCACACCATGAGCCTGAGAGCATTGTCCAAACACTTCTTGAGCTCTGTCAGGTTGGTGCTGTGACCACTGCCCTGGGGAGCTGTTCCAGTGCCCAGCCACCCTCTGGGTGAAGAACCTTCTCCTGATGTCCAACCTAAACCCCCCCTGATCCAGCTTCAGGCCATTCCCTCAGGTGCTGTCACTGCCACCACTGATCTCTATCAGTGCCTGCCCCTCCTCTTCCTCTCATGAAGAAGTTCCAACTGCACTGAGCTCTCCCCTCAGTCTCCTCTTCAGGCTGAGCAGAACAAGTACCTCAGCCACTCCTCATGGGGCTTCCCCTCCAGGGAACTCAGAACTTTACAAACCTTTTTTTGCCAAGGATTGCTGTTTTCGTGACTCTTCTCTCCAAATACATGCTCCTCCCCAAATTCCAGGCTAAATATCTGCTTTTAAAATTGCTTTGGGCTTTTTTGCCCTCCCTCTACACACCAACACACATCCATGTATATGTATAAATAGGGATATTTTTGTGTGCATACACATATTTTTAATATGTGAATATTTATATATGGGTATTTATACATGTATAGGTTTTTATGGGTCTTACCTGATGCAGATCTCCTGTAATGCCTTCAGCCATTTGCTCCCTGTGGGGGCAAACCAGCCTCACTAGCACTTCAGTTTACTATTTAAGGGCAAATAACAATCTTGTGTTCTGGGCAAATAAGAGCAGACCACCTTCAATAATAAAGCAGCACGTTTGCATGTATAACACCTGTAAAAATGGGTTACAGAGAAAGATAAGGTTTAATAATTTGTGAAGCACTTGTATTTTGGAGGAATATTAATGGCTTTCATATTCTCTGCAAATACAAATACAAGACATGAATCATGCCCTTTAACATATTTCTCTGAGTTTTCTGGGACTAGATCAGGTGGAACATTTCATCAGAATCCTTGAAATCATGCAAACAAACATGAGCATCTGCATTTTAAATATTAACTGCTAAAGCACCATGAAAACCTCAATGCTGGCAGCTTTGCTCTGACTCCTCTGGCAAAGCATGGGCTCACATTCTTTACCTTAAAAGCATTCTGCACAAGAGATGAATGTGAAATTTAGCTTTCATGGCTGACACACATCTAGCAAAAAGCCTTTAAATTAAATCATTAAATTAAATCCTCATAAAGAACACAGTCATTCCTATGCTATATTATGTATATATGATTTAAAGAGACTATTCAATAGATCCAAATTCAAATAATTATATCCACCCTTCATCTTTGAATCCTAATAATGTTATTTCAGCATCTCTGGAATAATGTTATTATTAATAATAATGTTAATAATGTTATTTCAGCATCACATCTTTACCTACAAACATGTGGAGGAACTTTTCATCCTGATAGACTTGTTCCATACTTTAGTGGCCTATCTTTATAATTTAACTTATTTAGGGGAAGGGAAGGGAAGGGAAGGGAAGGGAAGGGAAGGGAAGGGAAGGGAAGGGAAGGGAAGGGAAGGGAAGGGAAGGGAAGGGAAGGGAAGGGAAGGGAAGGGTCCACAGGCTGTTCCATAATAAATCATCCCATTTAATGACAAATTCCAAAATATGTATGTAAAAGGAAGGCATGGCCAGCTGTCTGCATTTTTTGGCTTTGTAGGCTACTCTCAAGTTTTTCAGCAATGTGGAACTGGTGCAAGGATCCCAGTGCTCGAGTTCAATCAAGCCAGTAAATCTGGAGATGATGCATGCAGTGATCTATCCAAAGCACTCACTCTGAAAAAATGATGGCAGAAAGAGACTGCCAAATAGCATGTACAGTGCCTCTGAGGAAGATAAAGACTTTAAAAGCAACAATAACCCCAGAAGTATGCAGACAAAATCAGAATGGTCACATAAAGTGAGATCTGGAACAGAATTTATAGCTTGGCACAGTTGCAACTTCAGTTTCTTCCTTTCTGCAGATAACAATATATTCCTTCTATCATATCTCAGTCCCTGCACTTGTCTGAATGATGTGGTCAAATTAAAAACAGCACAAGCCCTAAAGAAAAGAAAACAGGCCTAAGGAATGAGGATTTTATAAGCATCCCAAGATTCCAGTCTCCAAAATCCCCAAGGCAGCTTTGAAAATCTCAGCCTAAATGTTTAGCTGAGTTCCTATCTGCTTTCCTTTCAAACTGCAAATCCCAGTTGTTCTCACCATTTCCTAATGCTCACTGTGCTTATCCATGAAACATAAGCTGGGCTTAGGATGAAACCTTTGCCCTGCATTTTCTCCATGGATACAAACTGGCTGCCAATGCCCTACAGCCCTGCTGCCATTCCCCTCACATTGCATCCACCAACAGCAGCACTCCAGGATTTAGGAGGCTTCAGAAACCATTTTTCTTAAGGATTTCCAGCCATGTAAAAAGCGTTGTTGGTCGATGGGAAGTTTTTAATATGATGCAGAAGGATGTGAGGTGGTTGCAAAAGAGCTGTGGAAAGGAAGTAGGCTTTCTAGATAAAAGTACTTAAGATTAATTTAACATGCACAGGATTTCCCAATTAAAACTTCCACATTAGCGCTGCATTTTAAACAGTTAATCTCCTAACGAGACATCCCCAGCAATAAGAAGTGAATTGCAGGACTGAGCAAGGCCCCGAGGCCGGCATCTGGAAAAGGCTGTGCTTTGTAAATGTTGGATTTATGCTGCTGCCACAAATCCTGCAATCAAAGAGCTCCACTGCCACCTACTGCCAAGATGTCTTTTCCCACCAGAAACCACCACTAAAAGTCAGAAATCCTCTCTGCTTCTGCACAACGTGCAGAGAATCAGGCAACTCAAGCCTTCACACAAACAAATTTTACACTTTTTGTGAAACTCTAGTCGCTGGAAAGGCAGATTGTTTATTTTCCTGTGCCTTTTCTTCATAATATGGTAAAAGCTGGACAATGTGGGAGAGTCTATGCAAAAGACTGGTTTTCCCTTTCTAATTCCCAGATGTCAACTTTGAATCCTGGCTGACCTGCAGGTCATCCCTCATTTTCTACTAGATGCTCTATTTGCACATTCACATTTTTGGTAAGGATCCTCAAGGAACAAGAAGAATAAAACAAGACATACATTCAACTTTCATTATCAGCTTAAAAATGCAGTTCTGCATCTTAAAGGCTTTACAACCAGGCTTCTTTAGTTTTTACTCTCTGTGATGGTTAGGAAAGAAATGAACCCATTCAAGAGCTGGAAAATATTGCTGGTATGTAACCTATTTTGATAGGCAATCTGAGATGATACCCCCACTGACTCATCCAGAAGAGTCACTCTGAGATTGACCAAAAGTTACTCTGAGGTTGACTTCTCCCCTTCCCTGAGGGGCCAAGGACATCACCTCTGGGATGTGCCTGATCTCCAAGAGTCTGGATGTGAAGAGTCCTGCACAGCATCCCACAGCACCACTGTGGAGACACTGCCTTCATTGGAAATGAACTTTTATTGTGCTTTCCTTTTGGGGTCTTTTTTGACAGCTAAATTGCAAATCAATTAACATTTCCAGAAGAGCCACTCTCTTGCCTTGTAGACAAAGTCACTGACAATTGCTCATGAAATAAATTTTTGGAAGCAGCAGAAAACAAAGGGAATTAATATTTCAGAGCATAATGAAAGATCTTAACAAATAGTGAAGGGGGGAAGAGAGAACATCAGGATTAATGAATGTCAGCTGCTTTCTCTGCAAATTCAAGCCAACCTGAACAGGCAAGGATCTAGGATTTGGGATACAGTACTCTATAACTGGGTGGTTTTCCTGCTCTTTGCCCTACTGGTATATGCAAATAGCATTAGAGGTGTCTAGGTGAGAGAATCCCCATCCTTGTGTTTAGAGTTGTTTGGTAGCATTGAAGCACAGCTTGACTCGAGCTGCTGCTAGGAAAATCACAGCATTACATATCATCTGCAAGCACCCTGGGGGAAAAATATCTTCAATTCACTGTGGCAGTGGTGTCTCAGACTGAAGTTGTATGCACACACTCAAGAAATATCTGCTCTTCCTACATTACCATCAAAATAAGTACTAAACAAGCAAGATAGCTTAATTACATTCTTTAAGACAAGACTTTTTTTTCTTCTTCTTCTTTTAGACAGGAGCTCCTGCAAGTACAGATGGGGTGAGATTCACTTGTTTAATATCTAGGGAATAAAACTCCAGACATCCTGACACTATCTCCTCCTCTGCCTTCAGGCTTAGCAGCACTCCACATTTCAAGCACAAATTCAACTACAAAATTTGTGTATCTCCATTCTGTATCTTTTTAGATATATAATATCACACAGCACCAAAGGATTTCTGTGTTTAGGGCCTGGAAGAGAGATGTTTTTTTTTAAAAGCACAATAGCAGCACAATAATCCTTGAGAAAGCATAAATTTTCACACATGTGCACTTGAAAAGTGTCCTTTCACTTCTCATTTATCAAGAGAGTAGTTCTGAAGAAATAATTCTGTTAGAAATTATATTTTTTCTGTTGCCCTGAAATTAAAATCTTGTATTTATCTGTTCATTGTCTTATGTGCTTTAGGGTTTTTATTGCAGATACATTCAGAATTTTTTGTCTCCTTTAAAAAACAGTGGCAAGAGGTAACAAAAAGCAAACAAATTTTGTTCTGCCTTTATGGAAATTCTGCCTTTTCTTCCCACTGGAAATGCTTCAAACATCTTCCTTCCAGCAATAACATCACATGATAAGTTTTGTATGGCATACTATGTAATGTTAACAAAAGAAAGTTTTAAGTTTTACTTTATCTATTCCTTCTATCCACTGTGTTGAACTGCATCTAATGGAATAGTTTCCATCAGGAATAACAGACTTTAAAATCATCTCTACAACAGCCCTTCAGCCAGCAAAGTCAGTCTAAATATGTTTTCATCCTGTGTTTTTACACAAAATCACAAGATGAATACATAGCAAGAGAAGTCCAGAAACAACCTCAGGAAGACTAATCTGCCCCTCCACACTTTCAGTATCTGCTGACTTGGGTTCATCCCTAGCTGGCCAGACCATCACATACTTGGCCCAAGTAATTTGTCACTTTTACCTGTTTTAGCAAGAAGTGCCCATGAAACACTTCTGAGCAAAAGTGTAAAAGGCTTATGTCCTTTAACACAATATGGAAGTCCTTAATCCAAAAGCATTTTGCAAATGCAAAGCCAAAAAATATTGAATTCTTGTCTGGATTTAGTTTCATAGAATTAGGGGGATTTTACTCTGCTCTTTTCTACTTCCTCTCCCCCAAACTGTCTTGATAGACTTTGTCTTTACACAAAGAAACATCCAACAGTATTTGAGCTGAACTTTCTACAATGCTCAGCTGTATCCATGGTAGGAAAAATAGGCTATTCATTTTCAAAAGAAAAGACAGTAAATATGAGAATCAATGGAGAACTGAAAATAAAAATCTATAGGAAAATTATGAAGATGGCTTTGGCACTCAATCAATTTCTAACAAACTCTACATATTCTTTTTCATTATTATTTTTTGTGAAGAACCAATCCTGCAATGCATTTCCTTTTCTAAGGAACCTTTTTTAGTACTGGAAGGGCAAGGACAAAAGGCCAGAACCTCAGGCCCTGTAAATTATGTGGCTTGATGAGCCATAATAACACTGTTCTAACAGGAAGCACAAGAAAGCAAAATCCTGATGCACTACAATGTAAACCCAGGATTTCTACTCTTTGCAGTGAACTTGAGAATTCCCTTAATGAGAAGCTTCATTAACACACAGCAGAGATTTTATTATACAGGTTAAGAGAACAAAACCCCAGCTCTCACACAGAGAATGAACCTTTCAGAGCCCCAGCAGCACTTTGTGACAAGAGACTGAGTGCCCAGCTTCCTGCTGCTGAATGACAGGATGTCCAAATGACAGCGCTGGAACTTCACTGGGAAAAATAAAGACACAGCTCTCCAAATGACAAAGGTTAACCACATACAGAGACATGTCCAGGCTAACAAGAATGCCAGGTTACAAAGGCTTGAGCTCTAATTTCTCCTCAGATTTGGTTCACTGTTAATAACATGACCCCCACCACAATAGTCATCACCACTGTCAGCTGCTACAGCTGAATGTTCTGGCTGGCCAGCACAGCTCTTTCACATCTTTCTCTGCTCACAAACTGCACTACTGCTACTTTCAGGCAAAAGTTAATGAAATGTCTGTAAGACCTGCATACATGGTCATAAAGCTCTCTTTTAAAAATCTTAGTGGCAAGCCCAGGTCATTTTAGGGCGTATCTTCCTGGGAAAAGCAGCATTTCCTGCAAAAGTACAGAAAGAAATGAGACCTTTTACACAGCATCTCTGTTTACTTGGAGGTTCAGGTTAGTGTAGGCTTTACAGATCCCCCAGTTCTGCCCACCTCAAAGGCAGTTATCTCACCTCCAGCTTGGCCCTTGGATAGAATAAGTATTGCAGCTGGATTTCTTGCTCAGGAGCTGATAATTCATGAGATATTTAATTTTAATTTTCCTTGTTATTTATGTTTTAGACTAAGTAAACTAAATAGCCAAAATTGTTAGAAATCAGTTTAGTACAGAGTACCATCCCTCATTTTCTACTAGATGCTCTATTTTTCACACTCACATTTTTGATAAGGATCCTCAAGGAATAAGAAGAATAAAAAAAAAATATATACATTCAACTTTCATTATCAGCTTAAAAATGCAGTTCTGCATCTTAAAGGCTTTACAACTAGACTTCTTTGGTTTTTATTCTCTGTGATGGTTAGGAAAGAAATAAACACATTCAAGAGCTGGAAAATATTCCTGGTATACAATCTATTTTCAAAAGGAAGAACACAGCTCAATCCTAGACAAAAAAGTTTTGCAAAAGTAGTGTCTTTAAGCAAAAATGGTTAAGCTTAAACCACCACAGTTTAAGGAAAAGCACTTTGGGTTTTTTTTTTTTCAGTGTATTATGCACAGGGAGTTGCAGTGAATTGTTCTTGACATTAAAGAGAAGATGATCAGTAAAATGTTCTGCACATCTTCCAGATGCTGCCAACAACAGCACAAGGCAATAAATAAATACACTCTCCTTATTGACGTGGTCTTTGTGAATACCTGTCAAGGGTGGAACATACCTGAGCTGAAGTCTCTGCTCCACAGTTCTCCCAGCCACAAAAAAAAAAAAAAAAAAAAAAAAAAGCAGAGGTTGAGATAAAGAAACAGAAATTCAAATGGTAATTGTGCAGCTCAGAGAGACAGGATGCTGCTGAGCTGAGTGATACCTGGGAGCTGAGGCAAAGCTAAACTCAAAAATAAGTCAAACTCAAAATAAAGTTTAACTCAATAAACTCAAAAATAAATTTAACTCAAAGTTAAAAATAAGTATTACTTAGCAATGCAATGATTTCACACATTGATTGTGCCTTCAAAGGGCCTGTGCCTGCCTTTCAAAGGTGGTTCTTGCACTGTCACCTACAGAGCACTCTGCTGAGTGTAAGTGACACTCAGAGATCCATCTAGTCCTCAACTACAGGAAAGAACAAGTTAGATTTGACTCTAACCCTCATTATGGCACATGATCAACTGCCTGAATTTGTTCTAAGATTTACAACTGTATTAATATATAATGAAGTTTGTGTGCCTCTCACTTGGATAACCAGGGTGAATGGTGTGCTGGTTAGACACCACAGAACCCTCCTTTGTTTCCACATGGAACAATTTGATACCAAGTGAACCTCTTCATTTCTGAGCTGCTTTCTGGCACAGCTCAATCAAACTGCAGTGACAATCAGGCTGGAATTTTGCTCAGGTTTTCCAATGGATGACACAGGACTCCATAGCTTTGGCAGAATCCTTTACCAAGCATTTTCCCCAGGAAGGAAAGCTGTGGCTCTCCTTACTTGGCAGTTGAATTATTAAGCTTCTGGTTTGAAAATTTCAAGATAAATGAAGAGGAAATTTATGAACAATGTAGACTCAAAGTTCTCTTGGGTTGAAAGAAAGAAAAAGAAACAAAAGCCCTATGGTGTTTAGACAAGAAAAGAAAGGGATACAGAAGCTCTGAAGAGATTTCTCACCATCTAAAATAAGACTAAATATTTCAAAACCCCCAACACAATAAGGTTAAATAAGATGCTTGAGAAACATGTATATTAAGGTGAACCAGCCTAGGATAACCTATTTTTCATCTGAAGAATATGAGTGCCAGCCCCTTTACCCTGGGAACCTTCTGTAGGGTAGAGGCATGAGTACCTTTTTAAAAAGAGATTAACTATGGCCAGGACTGACTGAATACCTGAGAATGTAGGCTAAGCTCTTCATGTCTCGCTCTTCCATCTCAGAAAAATTCTATTTTTCTTGAAGGAACAAGGTTAATGTCAAGAAACCTTGCCAGAATTTCTTCAAGATAGTTCAGTCACTTTCTTCAAGGCCTAAAAGACCACTCCTGTCTGCTGTGCCATGCTGATGCATGAAGATTAAAAATGTCAAGCCACTTTTTTGGATTACCCAAAGCACATGCTTTGCAAGAATTCCAAGTGTTGTGTTCTGGCTCTAATACTCAACAGGAAATTAAAGCAGAAACACCCACCAAAAATAAGACAGTATTAAGAATTGTACTGTCAAGACAAGAATACATTTGCAACATGAACCTGTCATTTTATGACTTGACAATGGTAAAATGAGAGCCTAAAGTGAAGAGCATTATATTAAGAAAAATATCTTTGCTCCATCTTATGTATTGAAATGGTCTTCAAGTTTTACTGAAGCAAACAAAACCGAGAAAAAAGCCCTTTGTTTTGGAAGCATCACACTTCTGAGAAGCTGCTGCAGTGGTCAGGGTGAACCTAAATATTCTTATTCCAGAGGGCAAAGCAGCAGCCAGAAGGACTCAGTGGTGCTAGGGCAGAAGGCAACAACACAGAACACATGGGTATGCCTCTGTCTGAAAAGCCTGAGTACAACTGAAGCTTCTTGGTCTTCTGGCAGAAACTTCTGGAACAGGTAGCCAGGGTATGACATTAGCTCCCTGATGGGCTGAATCCCCATCCCACAGGTCTTGAAGGACCAGGCACTCTACTCTGGCCTTTGAACCTCACTTCTTTCATTTTAACTCATGGTTTTCAGGATTTTCATACACACAGCGTTCTTAGCTGTCTCCTTGCTGTTCACAGGTTATACTTATTTTTAGAGTTGTGCATGTAAGTCCAGGTCAGCAGCTGCTACAAGTTAGGAAACAAATTCTGTGCTGGAAGAGCAATGGAGGGTTTGTGCTCCAGTAAGACAAAGAGCCAGGCTCTGCATTACATAATCCACATGTCCATCACTCCCAAATTTGAGCAGAGTTTCTAAGAAATTGTATAGAAAAACTGTTAAGCATAATTAAATAGCATTTCAATCCCATCAGATCCTCATATTATTCTCTTTAGGATTAGTTTTAGAGTTCTAAAACATAATATTAAGAACAGATAGCGAAAAGGCATTAATTAGCTCCATTTGTTCACTTTATGAAGCTCTACAGTGCTGCATTTTGCAAAAACGAGATGCAATGAAGGATGCTGAAATGTAGGAATTGGTATGTTAAAGATATTCCCATTGCTACCAACAGACTTGAAATAAAAACTGAATACAACCCTAAACTAACATTGTAACCAAATTCCTCACTTAGGTTTCTGTTGTTTCCCTTCTTCCCTTGCACACATTTATTTGTTCACAGACCAAATTGATGGTATCAGAAGCATTTTAAGATAAGTCAGATAAACTTAGGTGCTAAGAAATACTTAAGGGAAAATCCACCCCAAATCTGCAGCTTCAAAAAAATTCATGAAGAATATGGACATCTGAATACAATGGTAAATGTTATGTGATATTTCTTAATTAATAATATTCTGTATGAATTTTTTATTAATGTGGTAATTCTGTATCATGTACCAGAATGGGCACTACAGCTCTGAATTCCATCTGAGGCCTCCTTTGCACCAGCAGGGTTAGAGGGAAGGAGTTGACCAGCTGAAATTAATACACAGGGTAAATTGTTTTCATATTCTGATCTTTTGGAAGGGGCAGAATCTCCTCTCACAATGCTGCATGCACACAGCAGTGTGAGAAAAGAAACCCATGGTGCTCTGCATCAAACATAATTAATGCACATTTAATATGGAAGCTACTATGTAGCAACAATCAATTATTTAAAGCACACATTAATTTCTGTCCCTTTCCACATGTTAATTAAATAGCAACCTTCCAGAATTTGTGTTTCTACTAATGCTTCTCAGTTTGGAAATCAGAGCCATTCTTGGGAGCACGTTGACTTCTGTAATGGCTTTCAGAGGGTGGTTTCCTGAAAGGTGGGAGGTGACAGGTGCTGCTGCACAGAGCTTTTCTATTGTCTCTTAACTTACTCACCTGCCTGCATTCATGTGTCCTGAATCATCAGGCAGTGGCATTACAATTATGGAGAGCTAAGATTGCACTGCATTTAGGCTCTCAGTAATTAGTTCCCTTGTTCATATGATGCTCCTTGTTAACTTTGCAGAAGGCTCTAGAATACCACAGTCCTATTAGGCAATACTAAAAATGTGCATAGAAGCCACCTGTTAATATAACATCACAAATTAAATTCAGCAGCCCCACTAAGCATTTGCAAATATGCATTCAGTTATGGATGCATCACGATGCATTTCTGACTTATTTCAGTCACTTCCCATAAACATTCCAATGAACACATTTATTTTGACACAAATATGCACTGAAAAATACCAAAAGTGATGTGAGTAATGCTGTGGCCATGCAGCTGCATAAGTGCTTCTGTTAGGTTTTTTTTGTGTGTATACTGAAAGCTTTTTGTGGAAGTTATGGTTCATCAGAGTATAGTACAGAAAAAAAAAATTGCTAATCAATATATTATTGCAATTCACTTATTCAATATATTATCGAAATTCAGAATTCCAGAGATAATTGATTTGTATTAAAGGCAAAAAACCCACAAAAGCATAGATTCAAAGGGGCATTAGAGAGGTGCTTTATGACTCTATCTCCATCTTAGTGGAAAATTTTAGATAGGCAAACTATAATTTTCTAAGTGAATTTGCACTGTGAGCAGGATACTAGGGTGTGGCAGCTAGTAATAATTCCAAACATTTCTTTCAATGCCTGGTTTTATTTAATATACAAGCTTGTCTTTTTATGCCATACTGTCTTCACATTTCAGATATGACCATTTTATTTAAAATAGTTTAATAAATGTATTTCTAGAAATGACAGACAAGTATTAGCTGTTACCATCCCTTTAAAATATGCAAACCTATTTTTAGGCTGATATTATTTAAATTTGAAAAGACATGCGTTTCCCATCAAAACAATTTACAACAATTTTATGAGTTGTTTAGATTAATTAGCCCTGTAAATCTTTCATTGATAGTTTAGTAAATGTGTGCTGCATTTACTAAAGTAAAATGTGCAATTAAATGCAGTGTGGGTGCATTTAATTTAACTCCATTTTGCTCTGTTTCTTCAAATGACTCCAGTATCACCTAACATGAAGCTGATAATATTTTTGTCCAGTAATTACTATCAAATGAAAATCAAACAGGATGCAAACTCAGATCTTTGTGCAGAAAAATATGTCAACATCCATTTGAATTTAAGCATGGAGTGGTTTTTTCCTGTTAAAATCATTATGGATGTCCACATGATTAAATCTAAACAGGCCACCAAGTGGTAAACTGGATCAGGGCCCAAACACTTAAAGGAAAAATCAATCCTACCAAGAAATCCAAGTAGAGAAAGCCAGGGTTCCCACTTACCAAGATTTAGGAGAAGAGTCAGAAATGATTAACTGGAATCAATTTGCACATATTGTATGCACTGTATTTAGATCACACAAATTACTTCACATTAGCAAATCAATGCTTCCATTCATTGCAAGTTCCAAGACTGATTATCCCTTGCAACTCTGAAAAGACCATAGAGCATTTTTATCCATTAATAATTCACACAAGGATAAAGGCATTCTCTAGGCACATAGACTAAAATAGATACTTTTAAATATACCTTTGACTTATATAAAAGTAAACTAAAGAGCATTTGGGAACTTGTTTTGCAAACAGCCAAAGAAAAATTGAAGTAGTGTATTTGCAGATTCCTATTCTGTTACTGAACTATTCAGAATCTTCCCTCATAGCAATTCCATCCCTTCGTAAGCAATAATAAATACACTATTTATAAATACTAATTTAAATACACTAGGTGAGCAAAATTTGCTTCTTTGGAAATGACCACCTGAGCTACATTTAAAAAAAAATTAGATGCCCAGAAGTACCTGTTTTTTAGGCAAATAATCCAGATGGAACAAGATAGCAACAATTCCTGACACAAAAATACATCCAAATGGGGCAGGTAATATAACGATGTGTTGGTTGGGATGAAAATTGGAAAGTGGAGGTTTTAAGCAGAATGCCCTCAGTACTGATATAGGTGGGTGCAAACTCATTCTGTTCGCTGGCAGAATTGTTCTCATCTCTCACCTGTGAGATTGTATTACCTGAGAGCTGAGCAAACAAGCCCACTGAGAGCCAAAGCAAATGCCTGCACGTTCAGGGCTCTGCCTGTGTGGCTATTCCGCTTCCAGCCCAGACCCCTCTCATCTCTCACCTCCTGAGTGAATTGCTTCTCATTCTAGGGCAAGTCACTTCATCTTTTTGCTTCCCCTCCCACTCCTGCATCTCTCCCACTCGGTGTAAAAGCTCTGCAGAGCAATGCAGGCGTGATTTCAGCGGGGACTTCTGGATGCTTCTGTAATATGAGCAGCAGCAATAAATCGGGAGAGGATAATAGAAGTGTCAAGCGAGTCCTAAGTGCAGCAGCAGAGCTGTAATGTACTGTAAGACACCCTACATCTAACACCATCCTTCAAGGACTTTGCACAGCGTGGTTTATTCCACTGCAATAATAAATGTATCCATGATGCATCTCCAAGTATTACCCAGCGTTGAAAATGAATCACAGTAATGTTACCTTCGCTTCTCTCCAGCAAGAAGATAATACTTTTGTGGATGGGATACCACTCTGTACAGTTTTTGACAAACTGGAAATACTTTAGTGAAATAAGGCTGCACGGGGAGCACATGATTCATTCTGAGGCAGCAGTGTATAAAAAGACAGTGCTGAAATCACTGTGGCAATTCAGTTCATATCTGTTTAGTTATGCTGGTTTGTTTTGCTATTCCTAACGGTTCTGGATCCCTACAGACACTTCCTTTGCAGCTCCTCTTATTCCCCATGATCAGTACTTTCTGGGAGGTTCTTGAGGTGCTGCCAGCTAAGCAGGAAATACCAGCAGGTGGGTGTATCACTAGCTCATAGAAAGATTGGAGAGTAATCCACGTGTCATTTTTAATTCTCCATTAAGTCAATGGTGCCTTTTCAAAATTTGAGAAACTACTGTTGGTTCTCTCATTTTTCTCACAAATCAGTAAACCTGGTTACTGGTAATCCCATGAATGTTACTGTGAAGAACATAACCATTTTCTATTCATGCTTTTGCTTTTTTCCTGGATGTTTGCTCAGGCCACATTAGTCTTCATTCTATTTCAGCAGTTTGGGCTGATAGAATGTTTCATGATTTTGTAAATCCATCTAAGTATCAAATGTTCTCCTAAAACCTTGATAAATTCTGCCATGTAGCTGTTTCAATGTTATCTACTAGTTTAGCCATGTTCAAAACCCAAACATTTATCAGTCTCAGTGTCCTCTTTATAAATCAGTGCCAACAGACATTGCAGTGAACAGCATGTTTTGATTCTGAACACCCTGTAGTTTAACCAGTATTTTCTATATTATCCCAAGAAAATTTAGTGTGTTCCCTTAGTTCCCACTACTCTACAAAAACACCTTTCTCTTCCATACTACTGATCACATCTGTTAATCCTCTTGGCAGAAGACTTTCTTTTTTCTATTGCTAATAATTTTGGAAGGCTAATTTGTGATTTTTCTGAGCGCTATTCTTCGTCAGCTTTTGATCATTCTAATTGCCTTATTATAATCTGCTCTCCTACAGTGATAAAGGCTTTTAATGTTTCATGTGCTAGGAACAAAAGGGAAAAAAACGTGAGCAAAAATCTCTTTTTTGTTCCCAAAATATTACCACCTCCACAGTTCATAACTATTAGGGGGAAGAATTCATTTTGGCCCTCTGTTGTGTCAAAGTTCCATCCTTTCAGTGGCCCCACTGTCTCTTTGTGATTTTGTTCACTTCAGCAGCAAAATGGATTGATCATTGCAGCTCCTTTTGCCACCTATTTCACATGCTACTTTAACATCCCAGAATAATGATTTGGACTCACTTCTTTAATTTCTCTATGAACTGTACATGCCTTTTTTCAATACAGCTTCTTGTATAATGAAAAAAGCATATCATCATGTTTGCCCAGGACCTACCTGAATTTTATAATCTCAGTTTTAACATCTTTTTCTTCATTACAAGGACAGGCTTACAAAGCAGAGATTTAAAAACATGACTGAACTTGTGTGGATTTATCCACCATTTTGAGTTCTGTCCTTTGAGAAGTTAGAAGTGGCTCCAAATAATACAGTCCCTACCACCCTCCACGTTATTCTGCCTTTGAATTCCAGACTTCAGAAGCATACACCAGAGGCTTACGAGTAGTGCCACCAAATTCCTCATTAAAAAACTTACCAGATTATTCTTCCAATAATTTTATGGCCCATTTAATTCAAAAGCATATAAACTTAAACTTGTGACTTTTTCACCTTTTTTCATTGTCATTCAACCAAAAAACTGCTCGTGGAAACATGTTGGCTTCAATATTTTCTCCAGAAGGACTCCTCAGGTTTATAGTGGAATTAGTACTCAAAACAAAAGATAAAGTTAAAAAAGAGCAAAGAGAAACAAAAACACTTCTGCCCAGGTATAGCCCCAGCCCATTAATTCCCAGGAGATTATCCTAATTTAAATTAGAGAAATAGTCTGCCAATTGTCTGTGAATACTTTTTTAAATAGCAAACTCCAAAAGTAGGAGGAAGAACAAGATAACAGCCCTGGCTTTACAGTACTGCAGAAGAAGTGTTCAGTGCTTGGCAGGAAACCTGGGCTCCAGGTATCCTTCTTGTTTGCAGACTAGAGCTTCTTTTAGAAGGTGTTTGGGACAGTTCTTCCTTACTGACAGTTACTGAAGCTTTACAAGTCTGAAGAAAGGACATTACTGCAGGTCTTTTGAATCCCAGGATATGGAAGATATCTTCTGGATATTAGCCTCCCTCTGTCACCCCTTTGTAAAGCTCCTATTTTGGCAAATTGTTCTTCTGTATAGAAGGGAATGTTTCATTTGGACGAGAGACCCAAATGCTGCATGGTCTGGTGGCTGCAGCATCTGCCCAGAAGACTGGTATTCAATTGTCAGTCTCAGAAAAAAAGGCAAGAAAAAATTATTTGAAACCTTTCTTCAACATTCCCTGTGGAGCAATTGTCTTAGAGAATTAGCAAACTACTGAGTACAGTGTCATAACAAGGCTATGCTGCACTGGGGAAAAGGAAGGTCTACTAACAAGGTCTACTGGCAAAAATGCTTGCCTCACATCTTTTCTTGTAGGACAAAACCACTGAACAAACTTAGAAAGTTTTTATTTTTTAATCTGTGTAAAATTTTCAGGCACATAATTATGCTCAGATGAAGTTTTGTTGTCCTAATAGTATTCCTATTTTAGTTCTTGCTGCTTCATCATGTGAAAGAAACAGCTTTTTTAACATTTAATTGTATAATAATGAATTATTATTATTATTATGAGCCAAAGGAAAGCAAATGTACATTGAACTTGGCAGTCCAAACACTAAAACCACATCATTCTCACTACAATTATTTTGCAGATCTACTTAATTAAACAGCACAGACTTGTATGAACACTTTTAAACTGATCTGCAACAAGTTTCTTGTGATGTAGCCTAAGAAATCATCTATTTTAAAGGTAAATCAATACAAGCCTTTTGTGAAACCATTTAGGTTTATATGAGTGCTTCAGGACTGTTACTAAATTGATTAATTTAAATGTGAGTTCAGTTAAACAGATTCTGCTTTTGTGTGGAGCAAAGGCCTAAAGGTGTGACAAAGTGTCTTATCTGCACTGACTCCATACCTATTTTTAATGGTTATTAGATTTTTAATCTTGGTAATGTTATGGCCTTCTTCTGAAAGGGCAAAACACCAACCTTATTTATATATTCTGTGATCTATCCCTTCTCACAAACAACTGCCTGTTGCTAATCCCTTAACTATCTGCGATCGAATCCCAAAATAAACGTTACTGATTAAGGTGGCATCCTGCTTATTCACCTTAGCCCTCAAGATAATTGCAGCTCATTGCTCAAAGAATGGTTTCCTTCCAGGCTACAAGTAGAAAAAAACACCCTATTAAGGGTAGGCCTAGTGACAGCTGCAAGTACCATCATATTTTCTGGAAAAATCCCCTTGCCCAAGATTTCTTCTCCTGGGAAGCTGAGAAGCCTCAGAGAAAAAGGAAACAATATTACCTCATTTGCTTCTCCTGTGTTTTGCTCCTTTGGAATGTGGTTGGAGATTGTTCACCAACAGGTGATTGTTTCATTGGTTTCATGTGAATTGTTTTGACTTAATGACCAGTCAAGGTCAAGCTCTGTCAGGGCTCTGGAGAGAGTCACAAGTTTTTCATTATTATCTTTTTAGCCTTCTGTAAGTTTCCTTTCTGCATTCTTTAGTACAGTATAGCATTCTTTAATATAATATAGTAACATAAAATAATAAATTAGCCTTCTGAGGACATGGAGTCAAATTCATCATTTCTTCCCTGTGACAGGGGACCTCAAAAGTACCACAGGTCTCAATTAGGGGTTCTCTGAGGTATCCCAGCAAAGCTGGGACAGGATTGCAAACCAGAAGCTGATCACAGTTAGAGAAAATCACACCTTTTGGATTCTGCAGGACACAGCGTGAAAATGAACAGGTAAATGAGATACTCTTAAAATGTTGTGGTATAATCAGAATGGTGATGGACTTCAGTCCAGACAGCCCACAGATTGTTTCATACATCTAATTGCACTTTCTTTTAGTGAACTTTCCCCCCAAAAGCAGAGAAGAGTGTGTTATGACCCCCCTACTAATTAATAGAAGAGTGTGTTTCTTCTGGTGCCAGACTCTGGATACTTTGCACACCTACAGTTACTTCTCATCTTTTTTACTGCTTGTTCCCTAGATTCACATTTTTCCCAACACAAAGGAGAATCTCTCTCGTAATTTTACAAGGTGCGAGGTATGACTTTAAAAGCTTAGAAAAGAAAAACCTCAGCAAAGGCTAGCTACTCCTGCATTTCTGGGGAGTTTCCCTCCCTAACTTCTCCTGAGTATGTGGAGGGGTTTAGGATTTTTAGGATGAAAGTTACAGAGTATCAGAATTACTTGGAAACAGTTCTGTTTTGATTTGTCCCTTTAGAAAAGACAGTGATCATGAAACCCTGACCTTCAAAACCCTGGGACCTCAAATCTGTGGAACAAACTTCAACCAAAATGAACTGCCTGCCTCTAGGCACATTTTCCTGGGATTAAATGACTTTGTCATGACATATAAGCAGATTGATTGGAAGACTGCTGTGATATTTCCAGGAACGTCATCATTATCATCACATTTTTCCGTGCAACAGCATGGAATAATGCATGGGAATAAACATTCTTCTAACACTAAGTTGAATTCAGAGAATAAATATAAGGATATATTTCTACAATGGCAGCTGTGGTTTTGTGAGAAAACTAAAATGTTCCTCTCTTACATCTTTAATAATAGATAGCCATGGAGCCAGCTACACAGACGGGGGGGAAAAAAAGGAAAAAAATAGAAAAAAAAAGAAAAAGGACAGTGATAATTGATCCACAGCTATGCCATATATTGTGCATTAACAAATACCTTCATAGTTTAAGGAATGTTTTCTAAGTAATAACCATTAATACACAACTGTAAATGCATGCAGTACATTACAAAAGCCTAAAGACGTGTTCTTTTGTCTGGATTGCTTACCAGCTACCAGTTATAAATATTCTAATGAGGCTCTTATTCCTCTAATGTCAGTGTGGTACCAGAGTGCCTTTCTATTAGTGCATTCAGCTACATGACTAGCATTTTTCTGTCTTTCTGTCCCCAGGTGGAAAATTACATGTATTTAAAAATAATTAATATTTTATTTTTTATCTGTGATGTGCACGAGCTTTCACTAGAAAACACGGACAGAATAAGATCTATCACATTTTACTGTATTGAACATAAAGTACTAGGCAAGCCTGCTATACTAAAATAAGTATACTTATATGCTGAACATTTCTATTACTTCCCACTAAGGTTACACCAGAACATCTCTGAGTTACCCAGAGAAATTCTGTGGCTGTATTTTATTGTGCCATTTTGTGCATTACTCTCACTATTCATGATGCTACTTTCCTATTAAAATCTCTTACTCCCCCTTTTATTTCCATGGCATAAACATCCAATCATTGCAAATCTCAAATACATAGTACATATTTTAGTCAGGTTTAATAGGAAAATTTTGATACTCCAAAATACTTTTTCTGCTGGAGACATGACATAAACAACATTTTACTAAAGATGCTTTTAACTTAAATTTGGATTAGATCTGTACAATTTTTTTTGACATTGCAAGGAAAGCATGGAAAGACATATTTGAAAGATCAGTGCAGTTTGAAAAATCTGTGCAGTTGTCAAAACCATGGGTCCTTCCAGTAGGCTTCTAGCACTTGCTTGGGAATGAGACTTCCAACAGACTAAACAACCCAGAGGCCAAGGAAATGTTACACTGTTACATAGGAAAATACTCTTACTCTTCTAACCTACCTAGATTCCTATAAATGGTGAATACAACATTTATTCCTGCTTATTTTTTTTATGCAGGTATCTCCCTTTTTCTCTTAAAAAAAAAAAAAAAAAAAAAGTGGAAAATTTCTTTATAGAGAAGTATCATGATCTCAGCAGAAAGGAGATGTGAAGGGCTCCCTTAATAAGAAGGAGTTTTTGAAAGAGTGATCTGGATTATGCAGCAGCCTGACATTCAGCCTGACTACTGCAGTAGACAACCCATTACTGCACTGGAGTAGATTCTCACAGCCCCATCCCCAAAAATCAGCAGGCATTTCAAACTGATCTCTCTAGAATCTAACTTCACTGGTTCATCTTTCTCTGTTCTAGAATGACATAAGTTCTGAACTGCATTTCCACTTCAGACACCAAGACCTGTTCACAGAACTATATTTTTCATTTTTAATATCAATAACTCTGTTTTTATCATTGGAATGGCTTTGTGGTTACAATACTATCATGATTAGCCCTTTCAGAGGACTTCTGAGCTCAGGAAGATTGATGAGGCAGGTTTCTTACATTTATCTTCACCTCCCCTCATATCTATACTACCATAAAATCATCTACTCTCTCATGGCTTGCTTTTTACCCCATCACTTTTACATCCCTGTGGCTTTTCTGCTGGCAAGCAGACAGCACAGGTAGTCACCAGACAATTATTTTCATGCTGACTGACCTGCTATCTGCAACCACCCAGAGTATAAAACAGCTGAGTTGTTTCTGGATTTTCCTTAGAGCATGGGGAGGACATGTGGCTTTTTGCTATTTTGTTACTGCCCTGGGTTTTCAAGAAACTTGCAGTTTCAAGATTCCTGCCTTCCTTCCAAACTAGCTGAAGCTGAATAGCTGGTTCAAAAGCTGCTGGGGAGAGATTAGCAGATGAGCAATCAGCTTTCACCTCTGCCCTCAAAAAGAGAAGAAATATCAGGATCATTCAATGGCTCACCAGCAAGAAAAGGCAGCAATCACACAGCACCTTTCTAGCAGGGGAAACCAGAGGAATCTCACAGTTACTCATCATGAGGTCAGAATTTTGTCAGACTGACGTGAATATGTCCAGAATTATCTCTGTTTCAAAGATCAGAGATCAGCCAGTCCTGTCATTTTCCCAGTACCTAATAGTGCAGATGTGTAATAGCAGAGAACCAGGACAGCAAACCCCTCAGTGTTAAACTCTTCTCTTTTTCAGTCAGCTGTACTTGTGAGCTTCACATTCTGTCAGGACATCTATCCTTGATTAGTAGGTAATCAAGAAGGGAAAGGGCATATCCAAACACAGTCTTATGTTTTATTTCTCATCTCAGAAATGGATTTAAGTCTAAACATGTATTATTTATTTACTCCAGCTAGCCTATGGAATCAGTCACATATCTGATACCAAAGTTAGGTCCAGCACAAAAGTGGGAATGACACAGTGGTTAAAGGAGGCTGACCTAGGAAGCAGGAACAGCCAAGTTCATCTGCTAGATTTGATTAAGTTCTCTCATGTGCCCGAAGCTAAATCACTGTGGAGCAGGCACACCAAGGCATTTACATCTGTAAACTCTGTCCACTCACTAAATCTGGAGAGACAGACAAACAGAATAAAGGTACACTCCAAGTGTCATTGCTCACCCATCTTTTGAAACCTTTATGCTTCCCTAAAATGTGTAACACGTTGTGTGCCAGACATACAGGGGTTTTGAGAAGAAAAATAGACTCAGATATCCTAGGTGTGCAAAACACAATCATGTTTTGGCAGAGTCCTCAACAAGTAAGAACAAAAGTAACAAACTCCTCAAGAGTGTGTTTTAGGCTGCTTGTGGGGTACAAAGGTCTTCTAACTGCGTGAACATCACTCGATCTGATCCAAACCCTGATGAAGGAAAAGGACATTTGTAACTGAAATTAAATGAATTTGAACATGACCAATCCTCAGTTAACCACGTAGAGGTGCCTATCACACTCTTTTAACAGGGGTGTACAGATCACCTCTGTGCTGCCAAGTGCAGCAAGACCACATTGCAAAGAGCACACCCTAATGCTGCTTAATCACTTATAACCAACTCAAATATTATTTTCTCTCATATATTGGCCATTCTTAATTAAAAGACAAATCTGTGCAAATACTTCAACCATACAAGATCAGTGAATTTAACTGACAATTGGTTAAAGATATGTTTGAATTCCAAAGTTATTTAAATCTGGTGGGAAATAAGGATGATATTCTAGAAACCAAAATGTCGTAAAAATGTATGGAGACAATATATTTGATCCTGTTTCAGAGAAAATACTTAATCTTGGTTCTTAGATTTTTTACTTATATTCACTAACACAAAAGCTCCAAGACAATAAAATTAGCAAGGGGGAAAAAAAACCCAACAAGATTGCTTGTATGGCTATAATACAATCCTTTGGTGATCAGTTTGGTGACCAAATAGCTAAAAACAATTGTATTCTTTTGCCAATATGATAAAAATACAAAGGCAAAGATACATAGACTTTTAAATCCATATTTTTATCATTAAGAAAGCTCAAAACCTCTTATTCAATCAACAATTCCTATTACAATTTTTAAATAAAACAGATTGCTTAAACCATCTTTGGACCAGAATGCTTCTATTTTAAAACTAAAGCAGATTGTTCAACCTTGGTTCCATTCCTCTGTGTATTTTTTTTAAACCTTTTTTTTTAAACTTCTTAACTTTAGTTAAGAATAGTGTAATTTCTTTTTTTTTTAAATCAGACTCCAAAAGCATATTAAAACCATATGTACAGTAGGAAGGTACCATTTTTCATGTTATATTATTTCTTCACCATTATTATAAGTTCAGCCTGCTTGATGTGAGTCTAATTCTTTATTCAAGCTTGGGCTAAGTCCCACTGGAAAAGTGGGATTTTGTGATTATTAAAAAAAAAAAGTAGAGAAAGAAGATGCTAAAGGCTCCCTGCTAATGTGTAGAAGAGAAAGAAATGTGTCAATCTACAGTTTAGTGTGTCTAAATTGAACTGTCAAACTATAAACCACAATTCTTCATTACAGAGGGAGAATTTTTTTGATGTTCATACATAATAAGTAAGGAATTAACAAAAATACTGATGAGATAAAATATACTACTACTAATAATAATAATAATAGTAATAATAATATACAATTTGGAATTTATAACATTTGACTACTTCTCCTACAGCCTTTGACTGAACAAAAATTTAATTCAGATTTCTGGTGCACTCACTAAATACATGAGAAGATAGATGAATAATGAAGATCCAGTAAAATATCAATAATTTTATTAATTTTATATCTCCTTATCTTAGCTGATGAAAATAACAATATAATTCAGCTTCAGTAAGAAGGAAGGCTGTTGTGCTGGAGAGTAGGACCCAAAAACAAGTGCATTGAACTGATCAAAAAGATTAGCAAGTGTGCAGACAAAATATTTAGAGATTACAGTTTTCCAAAGTTTTTTGGGGTACTTGGGGTTTTTAAACTCCAGGAACTCTCACTTACACCACCTGTACTCCCAGAACCTTAATGCCATGCAAGTTAGAAAAAGCACAATGATGATGAAGAGAAATGTCTTTGAAGACTGTCTGCAACCCAAATTCTCTAAAGACTGATGCTACAGCAGCAGGTAAAAATATTTCTGCTTGCAATATTATTGAACAGACACCATCTTATCAGCAGGTCTCAACACATTCTACCAAGGAGGACAAATTTTTAGATGGAGGAAAGACAAATGGAATGCCTATAATTAACCAGTATATTCACATGGCAGAGGTAATAGTAGTAAAAATTCACATTTTTGCGAAGTTTTTTTTTCTAAATTGCCAAGAAGAAATTTGTGCTACTTGACAGAATTACCCATGTGGACTGGTGGAACTTGAGGCACACCTGTATTTATTAGATAACTGCAAAATGTCCCTAAAATACTTGAGAACCTGGGGGAAAAAAGAGCATTTTTACCTTGTTTCACACAAATACAGGCAGACTCACTGGTGATTCAAGGGAGGTCTCTCAGTCTTTACATCATCTTCACATTGGTGACGTTTATTCCAGCCCAGATTTTGGAATGCTGTCTGGCCACCCCTGACTAAGAGCAGGAGACCTGTGACTGCTTGGTGATCACTCATCACTCATTTAGCCACTCTCCATCCATACAGTGTGTGCTGAGACAATTTTGTACTCTTCTAGCAGCTTAATCAAAATTCTTTGCCCTCCCAAGCCCCCTTTTGCCATAAAAAAAGCCTCCCTTACTCCAACTGCTCTCTCAGACCTATCAACCCAAAGTGTGATCTCATCAAAAAGGTGTCATGGCAGCTTCACAGTGTCTGTCTTCCCCAAGTCTAACAGTTATTACTGCCCTGATTTCACTCTCTAGAATTGAGTCCTCTATCAGCCATGCCATTATTTTGCCTAAGATGCATGTCAGTCTGACAGGCCTGTAATTACCATTGTACCCTCTCTCACCTTTTCAAAATGTTGGCTCAACAATAGATTTCCTCTCATCTTCTGGATTTTTCCAATGCCACTCCTATTCAAAAGCAAAGGCACTGATCCCCTGGGACAGTTTTTCTGTAACATTTGGACATACTATAAAGAAATGTTGATTTTAAGAGGTCCATTTTCATCCTCATTCACTTTTGAGACAAGGTATTTATTTCAGCTTCAGCACCATCATGTGGCTATCACCCTGTTCCTTTTCCACAGAGAACCAAGAGGAACATTTGGGATCAGCACTAACTTTGAACTTTACTCATTAAGCTGTAGCAAGCTCCACTTGGGAAAGGCAGCAAGTTAGGCAAGAAGGGAGCAACAGAGGAGATGCCTGCCTGGGGAGTAAAAAGGGTTGCAGGAAGAGAATATCAGTCTTCCTGAACACAGAAAAAGCAAAGTTGTTTGCTTCCCAGAGTGAAGACTACTAAGGAACCCTAGGGATTTGAAGAGACACACAATTTGGCACATTAAGGAGGAAAAGATCAAGGTACAAATGAAAACCTTTTCAAAATGAAACCTTGAAATTCACAGATCTTTACTTAAGGAATTTTTCCCCCCTTCATTTCCAATTATTTACCACTTTACAACTCCCCTGCTACTGCTGACCTCTCCCTACTTCTGCTTAATCAACAATTCCTCTGGCAGCACTTTGCTGTGCCTCCTGAATCCACTCAAAGGAGATCACTGAACACACTTGAGCTGGGAAATTCGGTATCTTAGCAAAAAAAAGCTGGAGAGGTCAACACAGAATTCGGAAAAGTAATTTGTTAGCCAAGTAACAGAAATATTTGTTGACTACCTCAGTTTTTCCTGCATTATTGCATACATCTCTGCCTTTTCCACATAGTAACAAGCCAGCACCAGCATTACTGCTTTATTTTCCACTTAAAAAACTTATCAAAGTCCTTAATTAAATGGCAATTTCTTCATGTATCCTTCTGCTTCCTTTACAAATGTCTTCAATTCCTAACTTCTCATTTATATTAATTTATTCTTAGTGATCAACCTTCTTTTTTCCCATTTGTTTCATTATATATTACAGCTGCTTTCTCTTTCCCTGTAAGCCAGGCTAGTTTTCAGCTGCTGAAAAAATTTCATTAAAAAATGCCAAGGAACTGACCCTTAAACATTTCACTCCAGACATCCCTAGTTTGATAAAACTTTTGTCAAAACCAGCAGAGGATTCAGGAAATAAACTCAGATGGGATTCCTTGGGACTGCCACAGGCCATGAACTCACTCTCTGTTCTTAGCTCTGGGGAAAGATCCAACAACAAAACAAAACAAAACAAAGCAAAACCAAAAACCCACACAGACAAAAAACAAATATCAAATCAAACCACATTTTAAATTCTCAGTGCTTAAAAACAAAGGAATGTATTTCTCAAATACTTTCAAAACAGAGACACCTGAAAAACACAAAATCACAAAACAAAGAGTGTAGGGCTTAGTCTGTGCTTGTGTACATTACCAGAGCTTTCTCAGTTACCCCCAGCTCCCTCAATTCCAACATTCTGTATTTTTTAATTTGTTCACCTGACTCCTGGAAGGTCTCAGGAAGCGATGGCTGTCTCTCTGGCTGAGAGTGACTGACAGCTGCTGTGCAGGCACACGTGTAATGAATGTCACAGATAACACAGGGGCCTGCTCAGAGAATGCCACTGGGAGAGACAGCTTGTCTTCTGGCAGTTTGTAAATAGCAATCCACTGGGAGTTACATGGATTTGAGTTACAAGTCACTTCACTCCTGCCTGCTCTCTGGGGGAGTCAGGAGAATAAACAAGTGCTTTTCATCATGGCACTTCCCATCCAGGGGAAGGCAGTGTCTGTTCAGAACAGAGCCTTTCAAGGGACAAGCTGCATTTTGCTTTATCAACACCCCAATCTTGTAGCTGAGACTGCAGTTGTGGCCAAATAGTCATCACAGACCTAGATCTGCACAAGATGCATTTCTGCCACGTGCCTGTTCTCTCCTCTTTTACACACAGCACGCACGCCATGCACAAATGCTGGATGGGATTCTGAAGGTGAAGCCCTTTAGAGATCCATTAACATGAGCATGACTTATCACTGCCTATTTTACTGAGTTATGCCTGGACACAAGAACAGACAGCTCAACAAGAGCACTCTCACACACCAATGCAGGCAGCATGTTTTCAAGATAAACTTTTCCTATTCACAATAATAAGCATTTCCCCCCCCCTTTTTTTTTCCCTGTTTTGTTTCTCTTACTGCCTCTATCATGAGAAGAGCAGAGCAAGGATGAGCAGCAATACCTGGAGTTTTATCCAGCAGAACACAGATACAAGGAAAGCCCTGGAATGCATACACAGTCACTGTCTTTTGGGCAGGATGTCCCTAAGACAGCTGACAGGCAGGACAGAACTGTATTCTCTAAAGATGTACCCAGAAATGTCACTGCTCAGGCACTTTCAGAGAAATCCCTGCATCCTGAGGCTGTGTGAGAGGCCAAAGCCAGCAGGTGGCACTCGGAAACGTGTGCCAGAGCCTGGATGAGAGCAGGATTTTCTGCACCACACAACTACTGTTTCTCAGCAGTACCCTGTCTACATAACCAGACAGGCACAAACAAACACAGAAAATAAAATTGTTCTGCAGAGAGTCTGATTTTTAACCCAATGTCAGAGAAACATCTATGAACTCTTAGTCCCAAGTGAAATAACTGTGCCAATAGGATCTCTAAAGTCACACAACCCAACCAGGAAAATTCATGTATTCCTGTTCCATTTCCTTCTTCTCTTTATGCCAGTGCGATTTGCCTGCACAAAGAGCATTTCCATGCTTGATTGCATTTCTTCAGTCTCAAGAGAGGGAAGAAATTTTATCAGGCTTCTGTAACAGGTATGGGATTGGATTCCTTTTTTCCACTGCCTTCAGTGCTCAGCAGTGAAATATCTGAACACCTGCAGGCAATTGTACCTATTCACTGCAGATGATGATCGGGTTTTTTCCCAACATTTTTGCTGCGTGCCCCTGCAGCTTCTTTCAACACATAGCCATTTGCTCAAATTAGCAGGTGTCCAAGCCCAAAACTAAAGCTTGTTTAAAAGTTTGTCTCTGTTGGCAGAAATTTACCACTGCTTTATTAATGATTAAACCAAGATTGCTTTAGTTTGTGATAAGCCATCACCAGCCTTGTCTGTCATTAAATAACAAGGAGTCAGTGCTGCCTGTCATTCCTAGGAAGACATTGAATCTAAGGCTGCCACTTTAAGCACAGCTCTCATTATTTATTCTCTTTATTCTACACAGCCTGTTATCAAAATAGACTTCCTTTCATATTTCACTTTTTTTTTTTTACTTTTTAAATGACACAGGTTGGGGTAGTTTTTTTCTCCCATTATTAAACTTTCTGCAGGGAAAAAAAAAAACAAACCTAAAAAAATTTGCAAGGTTGGATCATACTGCAAAAATTTTGTTCCTAAACTTTTATGATTTCTTTCTAAGGCTGTGTCCTACAATTTACAGAGGATTTAATCTGTGAGTCTTTAGAACAAAGCCCATACTTTTTCTGAAAGTCAAACTGGCTGTATGACTGATTCAAGCAGACTCTCTAAAGTGGCAAGACAGACAAGCCAACCAGAAAAGTCATAGAAGAAAAAAGTAAAAAAAAAAAAAAAAAAAAGCCATTTATATCTCTTTCATCCTTTTGTTTTTCCTTATTTAAATGTGGCCCTTATTGTTCATCCAGTATCAGGGCAGAATCAGCACAAAAATCCCAAAATAATCTTATTCCTTCCCACCACTGAGAAATCCAATGAAACAAAACTCTTCATTCAGACTTATGCAGTAAATAGTTTGTGAGATAAAACTGTAAGTTCAGAAGTATTTCAAGACAGAATAGTTTATGCAGCGCTTCATGACCTCTCATACTCCCAACCACAATGTTGTTGAATGTGTTTCCTTATAAGAGGAGGAAATGCTCCATGTTCAGATTTAATTTTTTAAGAGCTACAGACCTGTATTTTCTTCCCTCTAAATAGCCAGATAGGATATTTCAGAGGTTTTTCTTCTTTTCCTGCCAACAAGAGGCATAAATAAAGCACATGTGGTTAAATTCACTCTGTCCTCTTGTTTTTTATCAAAACAATTAAAGTGTGTATTTATCCAGAGAAGCCTAGGGGATTCCTTTCTCTTTTTTAATTTTTCTTTTTAATTTTTGTTATCAATTCCAATTCAACACTCAAATGAATAAGTAAATAAATCTGATTCTAGTTAAGGAACTTGTTAGCTCACCTTACAAAATGCAGCCTATTTTTGAGTGAGCCAGACCCAAATTTTACAGCCCTGATTAAACTAGTCTCAAAAGCGAAGAGATCATCACTGAGTCAGAGATCTGGCACAACAGTTGGATTTCAAAGGCAATACTCAGAAATTGTCACCTTGCATGGAATTGTCAGGTACTTCAGACTTTATGTTTTGCATGTTTCGTCTTAAAAAAAGTATTACTGCCCCAATTACTCTGCTGCTCTTGTCTCTCATAAAATTTTAGTTTAAAGAGGAAACAAATAAGCTTTTGAAATATTTATTTTTATTGTAAAAGAGAACAAAACTACCTTTGTGTTTCCTCTTTCTCATACTTTTAAGGTGACATATTCTTTCATGGAGATATTATTCACGTTACTGTTAGATTACATACTTTGCTTATAGCTATGAATTAAATATTAACTAAAAGTGAGCTGCATTTAAACATTAATTAGAAATTACATACCTACTGTACAGTGGATGGCAGGAAGGACTACACATTGATCTATTTTAATTAATTCCAACTGACTTAATTACACAACTTGATGGTTTTCTTCTTTTTTTGCAAGTGGATGATAAACTTTAAAAATTCTGCCTCTCTCCTAAGATTGAAAATAAACCCGCTATACATTAGGGAATGCAAAATGGTGCAATTTTAGTGATTTACAGAGAACATTTGGTAGCTAGTCAGGAATTTTTCCATTGGTGACCAGGCCATTTCTGTACCAAAAAAAAACCCCAACCTTCAGAATCAATTTTATTGTCCTTTTCTGCATTCCTGCATTTCAAGAAAACTTAAATTTCAAAAATCTTAATATTTGACACCTTTTAAAATACAAACACTATTTATATACCTATCTACATTAAACATACTTGCACATGAAAATAAAACTATTTGCCTGCATCCATCCTTGTTCTTAACTGTCTGGAACACAGACTGATAGGAATCCATCCAGCTCCTAACTGTCCTGCAGAGTTAAGTGTCCAGGATCCATCCATGTGTCCTCAAAGAAAAAACCTTTGAACAGATTAATTAAGGCAGATGGATGTTTTCAGACTTTGCTAAACAAGAAGTTTTCAGTGATAGTAGCTGGAAGTCTGGCTTCATCATTTTTAAAATAACTGTCTTGATTAAAGAAGAAGAAAACCAACATAATCACAATATTAGCATAGTAACTTTCATTAGAAGGTTGGGATCCATAATGAGGGAGAATTTTTTTTCCCTCCAGTTGGAAATAGTTATAAGTGTTTTATAAACACTAAATGGAAAGAATTTTTAAGGTTATAGAAGGTTTAAGTCAATTTGTCTTTCCTAAGTTGTGGGTTTGGGTTTTTTTTCAGCAGAAAGTTTTACAAGCCTTAGACAGTCAGTAAATGACATGGGTGTCAGAATATATTTGCACAGGCTGCAGCTGTACAGAACATGTTGACATTTGGAAAAATATTGTTTCTTTTAATCAGATTTTTATCAAAGGAGTGGAGTCCTTCATTCTAAGATGAGTGACTATAATTAGATGGTTCCCCAACCAAATCCTCCTACTCTCCCAGCTTTTGATACAACACTAAGTTATCTACTCACAGAATAAGCCCTGCACCAAGCTTATGAGATGCACAATAAATGCATCATTAATTTATGCTAGATGCTATTCTGCTTCTTTCATATCTATTGTCATTATCCTCCCCCAGCACTCAAGCTAATTCTAATTGATGGTTTCCATCAGCAAATTAAAAAACAATATACTCCAGACTATAGTGATGAAAAATACAGAGAGTTAAGCAATATGTTCTAAGAGAACACCACACTTTGTTATCTTTATGGTGCAGAATGAAAGACAAATTAGCTGAAGAATGCTGTGCAAGTCTTTTTATTGCTTTTATGATAATAAGAAGATACTCTTTATTTGTTTTGATTGGATGGTACAAATTCATTGTCCTGTTACAAATTATTGATACGGTTGAAAGTCAGCACTGCGTGATTTAATGTGTACAGGTGTTTCCTTCTGATAGTTTACATTTACAATTTAAATTGCATTTGGAGAGCTTAAATGACTAATCCTCAACTTGTAGGCACACTCCTCTATGGAAAATAAAAATCCAGTGTCAAACACCTTTTTTTTTTTTTTTTTTTTGTTAAGTACACTATTGGTAAAGAATTTTTTACTTGTCCTATGAAGAGAGAGAATTACAAAGTTTTGGGGGAAGCTGAGGCAGAGCCAACCTGAGGGCCATGCTGGGGCTGTAACAGCATCTATATAAAAGTATGGATTTATAGTATAGATACCTCTCCACAGAAAACTAAAGCTTCAGCATGTACTGCCCAGCCCTGGGGGAAGATTTGGAAAATCTTTCACATGAGCCACTCCAGCATCCCCATCCTTCTGAAACTGGACTACAGCAGCTGCTCAAACTCATTTTACACACAACATTTCAGATGCCTTCTTCAAACAACTGTCCTCCCTTTCTTTGAGCTGGTCACATCCCCTTCTAAGCCCCATGCCAGGCAGCTGGACCTCTGGCACTGCCCAGGCTCTGAACTCAACACATGTATTTGTACATTTGATATCTCCATCTCACCTCAAGCAGAACCACGGCAGTAATACTTCTGTACAAGGCTTTCATGGCTAATGTTAAAAAATCAACATGGAGCCCAAGCAGACATCACTATTTTCAACTGGTTGACAAAAAGATTAACTGTGCTGATGTTTGGTTTATGGCTTCATGGCACTGTCATATTTTCTGGAAAAATCCCTTTGCCAGGATTTCTTCTCCTGGGAAGTTGAGTAACCTCAGAGAAAAAGGAAAACAATATTATCTCATTTGCTTCTCCTGTGTTTTGCTGCTTTGGAATGTGGTTGGAGATTGTTTATCCAACATGGGAATTGTTTTAACTTAATGACCAATCACAGTCCAGCTGTGTCAGCACTCTAGAGAGGGTCACAAGTTTTTCATTTGTATCTTGTTAAACCTTCTGTAAGTATCATTTCTCTATTCTTTAGCATAGTTTTAGTATAGCATTCTTTAATATAAGTACATAAAATAACAAATTAACCTTCTAAGAACATGGGGTCAGATTCATCATTTCCTTCCTGCCACAGGGGACCCTGAAAACACCACAGCTTCAAACTGAAAGATAGTAGGTTTAGATTTGGTATTAAGGAAAATTCTTAACTGTAAGGATATAAGACCCTGGAGTTGCCCAGAGAAGGTGTGGATGCTCCACAGTGCTCAAGTGTTCAGCTGAGCAACCTGGTCTAGCAGAAGGTGTCCCTGCCATGGTCCTTAAGATCTTGTCCAACCCAAATCACTCTATGATTCTGTGATGTTATTTTTATTTCATTGCCTCCTACAAGCCATACCCTTACAAGACAATTTTAATGCTCTTCCTCCTTTCCTCTCATGCCATGTGAGTAATAACCAGTCCTCTTACCTAGGTTTCCATTCCACAACTATATTTGTGAGAATTCCCCTTCCTTGGGCACACATCAAAGATCAACAATGCAGCTTTATAATTTTTTCTACTGTTTTTCTAAGTATTCCATAAATTACCAATGTAAATGCGGTTTTCACAGTTGATATTTGACATATATTTAATAGATATATATCTCTGATATTTTCATAACATGCTGTTCATTTACTACCATGATTAACACTGCCTCTGACCAACAAGTTGTACAGACACATGAATTTATACAACTCCAGCAGATTAACCACACACCACCAGCAGGATGCCACTCAGAGGAAAAATGCCATGTCTTCAAAAATAGATCATAAACTGGTGAGGAGCCTACAGCTCCCAAGCCACACTTAGAGCAGCCCCCGGCCTTGGTTCTTCTGTCAAAGTTTACCAAGGGAAAGGAGCTGCAAAGGGGAAGAGCTCTCTGAAGGCCTGCACAGGCAGCAGGTGGTCATTTCAGGTTACTGCTGCTAAAAGGAGGTTTTGCACCTGTGCATTCACTCTTAGCACACAATTAATATTTTAAAGATATTCTTGAGCACTTCTTATAATTTTACTATTTTTTTTTTCATTTTTGTTGTTTTAATTCCCCCTTAGAACCTTGAAAATCCAATCTATTTTCCTGTTAGTTTTCTCCTTTTCTATTTCTATTTGTTTATCTGAGTTTCTTAGCAAGTCTCAAATTAACATCTTTTTCTTTCCCTGTCCCTTCCTTATTTGGAAAATCCATCCTGCTTCATATGTGGAAGACACAATATCTTACAGCAAACAGCACAGCACAAAACTCAAAAAACTTTATCCTGACTTCCCAGAGCAAGACAAGGGGCTGAAGAATCACATCAAAATATTGACAGCAGCAATGAAACAGCAGCCAGGCAGCAGAAGGGAAGGGGATAAATACTGGTTTCAAATAGCTTGGGTTAAAACATACCTGGTTTCAGACAGCTTGGTATTTTAAAACATCCCAGGCTGGACACTTGGTGAGAGGGTCTGCAGGCACCTACTGTGGCAAATATGTCACATGTCACATTCCAGCATTAAAATTTAGATTGCTAACCTAAAACATCAGAGCTCACAGTCAGTAGAGGCAACCTTGGGCTCTGACTACACAATTCAGGCAGAGATACCAAATTCAGAGCTACAGTCCTGAAATACCTAACTCAGCACCTGCTGAACTTGAGGGCCCCTAAAGCCACAGTATGTGACATGTAGGATTTCCAAGCTGTATTCTTTTACAAGTTACTCCTCTTTCCTCATTTGACAGAAGCTTTCCATGCCCTCAGAACTGCCTCACTTAAAAGGAATTGACACTTCTAAGGCAAACCAGCAGGCAAGCAGTCCCACCTCTGCCTACAAGGGGGGAAAATCCAATAGTCATTCACTGTGCTGTTAAAACAGACCAGGTGAGAGGGTCTGCAGGTACCTGCTGTGGCAAATATGTCATGTGGCAAAGCTTCCCCAGCAGTCAGTGAAAAAAGCAATTCAAAGCCAGAGCAAAGAGGCTCTGAATTGTAGTCAGGAAAAGGCTCTCTCTGCTGTCACCTACAGAAGTTTAGCTAGGTAATTTTCCCGGCTAAATTAAATGTGTACAGTAAAGAGCTAATGTCAAATGCTACAAACTGGTCCTAAAATGCAAAGAGAGGGTGAAAATAGCATTCAGCAGCCTTTCATTCAATTCAGGTCCTGTTCTCTGGGCTGTCCCTGGCTGCTGAATGTAAATTGCACAAATGCTGCTGCAGGCAGAGCAGAGGCCAGCAGTCCTTCTGCAGACAGGCTTGAGCATGGTGCAAGTCATCATGTCACTTGTGCTACCTCTTTTCCTGTGACCATGGCAGCCTTTTCTACATGGTGGATCAGCTTCAATGGCAAAGTGAAGATAGCTGCTGAGATTGCTGCCCCAGCCAGATTACTTCATGTTTCACATCCCTCTCCTGGTGCTAAAGAAAATACATATGGAGCAAAGCAAACAGCTCTATGACTGTCACTCCTGTCCAGCTCTGCTTCAGGAATAAAGACAAATGCTCACAGCTTAGAAAAGCCAGTTAGAAACACTTACCATTAGGAAATAGCTCTTGAGAGTGGAGGTGGTGGAAATGGAGATGCCCACTTGGAGGTCTGAGGAGTATGGTAAAGGGTAAGAGGTAAGATTCCAGGCACAGGATTTATTTGCTATTTTTTACTCACTAGTTAATGCAGTTTGCCATTCTCATTGCATCATTTCAAATGACTTTTAATCAATTTAACTCTCAACACACAATGTGCAGGGCTACAGATTGGTTACCCAGGGATCTCTTTGCAGCACATGCCTTGCAGCTATTTACACTTTTTATCAGAACTACCCACAGTGGAAGCACTCCCTGCAAGCAATCATGGTGTCAATAGCACATGACCATAAGAGAGATAAGATGTGTGTAAGTGTGAGAAAGCAAGTCTGGCCAAAAAATGAAAGTCAGAAAGAGGATTATTAAAGATTACTGAGTGCTTCAAAGCAGATATTTTCTTCTGAAAAGGATCTGGATCTGTTAATCCCAGGTGGTCAAGAGGAACATCAGATTCATTGTTGTTCATTCAATGCAGCAGCAATACCAACCTTTGTCTTGTCCAGCAGGTGATAAAGTAACCAAGCACCCACAGAAACACCCACCAAAGAATTAAATTTAGAATCACAGAATCATTAAGGTTAAAAAAGACCTCTGAGCTCATCAAGTCCAACCATTAACCCAGCACTACCACCACATTCACCACGTGTCCCTAAGTGCCACCTTCTCATGATTGTTGAACACTTCCAAGGATAGTGATTCCACAAGCTCCCTGGACAGCTGGTTACAATGCCTAATCACCCTTTCAGTGAAGAAATTTTACCTAATATCCAATCTAAACCTCCCCTGGTGCAACCTGGGGCCATTTCCTCCCATCCTGTCAGTTTTTACCTGGGAGGGGACACCAAGATTGTTTATGCTTATTAATGTTTCCCTTGGAACATGAGGTGCAAGTAAATTATAAAACTTCAGGTTCCATGAACATTTAGAAAAGCATGTGACTTCCCTGCCTTCAGATGAAGATCATCTTCCATGTAACCTTCAATCTCCTCTAGATGATGAGACTCAGGATAAACTGTCCTGGTATCATTTAAATAGACTTTTTCTGAGATTTTACATACCTCAAGGAAGTGGCAGATTTATAGCTTATCTTCCAGTGAAGTGAGGAAAGAATCCTTCACAACTTGAGTTAACTTTCCTACTTTAATGGAAAAGAACCATTGAGCTTGCCTTTGTTTAATATGCAGGTAAGAAAACATCATCCACTCCTACCATAGTAAAGTTGCTCCATTATCTTTCAAAAGTCAAACTGACAAATAAAGTAATGGTTCCATGTTAGTCTACCCATGTAATAAATAAAGAGGGTGTTGATACAATAATCTAAGCACCTTTTTCCTAATGCCTGCCTCAGAGAATGATTTAAAAATGTGTCACACCTTTAAATGTAAACCAACAACAATGATTTTTAATATATTTTCTAGAGTAGACTTTGGGGGTGAAAATCTCTTTAAAATAAAACTGCTCCAATCCTGCTATCACTTTCTTTCCCCTAAGATATTTCTGAGTAGATAACAGTTTTCTAGCTCTCTTATCTATATCCCACTATTAAAAGCCATTATAAACTATTAAATATCTTTTTAAATAGTTGTTTCAATTTTTTTTATAACTTTTTCTTATGTGATGTGTTTTTCTTGTATGCAGAAAATACACTAGCTGCTGCTTTTGGAGAATATCTGTATGCAGCATATTGTACAGAACTTTATTTTTACCCTTCTACTTATAAAAAAGAAACAAATGCTGCAGAAATGTGTTGGCCTTTAGGAATAACTCACCCTTCCAAAAAGTGAAGACTGGACTGACACTTTCATACAAAATTAAGATAGCAGAATTCAAATAGAAATGTATGAGGAAAGAAGCCATAACCTGATGGCATTACCCAATGACAGAAACTGAATTTCAGCCATGGCCCTCACTCTCCACTGCTCCCTTTCTTTGCTCATATTTTCCACATGATTGTTATCCAATCCTAAATGGATTACTTCAGAAATTCTGCTTACAGTGACAGTTTGTATTATGTGATAAATGCACAGGTTAGTTTCTGTTTTTCTTTTCATTTCCTGAATAGAATTGAAAAATCATTTTCCTGATCTCATTAACAACTCTGCCTGTCCTACAGGAGGGTTCAGATGCCCCTTGGAAATGTCCCCTATTAAAGGATCATGTGAGAAGTACAGTAGTAAAGGATAGGCATCAGCAGGGAGGATATACCCACACCTCTGAGCACTCAATCTTAGGTGTCCTGTGCTTCCCTTGGCTTTTGGGGTCATATTAGCCAACACCTTTACTTCCCCCACCTTGAAATCACAACTGTGAGAGTAGTGGTATCAGTAGGAATTAGTTCCCACCATGAAACATGCAACAAAACAAGACTTTTCATGTCAAGAAGAGTGATTTCATGTAAAAATGAAACAAAACCTTCATCAATGGTGGAGCTAATGAAGCCTAGCCTGATACAGCCCAGTGCCCCCACAGCCTTCTCAGAACACCACAATAAATTCTGTCTCTTACATTTATCACAAAGAACACCACAGCTGCCACCACAAAGGCTGTATAACATGCCAGCCTTACCAGGATTTCCTTCACTGGAGATAGTAATTTATTTTTTTTTTTCTCTTTGCATTCCATTTACCACTTTTTTCTGATGTGATTTAAATTGGCTAGTTTAGTTCAAAAGTTATTGGACAAAGTGATGAACAGAGGCAGAGAGGTCTTAAATCACCCTTTCCTTAAGAAACTTACTAAAAAAAAAAACTTTTATAGATATGAAGAAAATAGTTTGAAATATGTCTACTTGTACACTCACTTAAAAGAGAGCAACAACTCAGATTAGATGTTTGAATTCTGTATTTAGGCAAGAGGAGGCTTATTAAAGAGATTTTGGAAAGCACAATATGAAATACAAACCAAGAACTCTGTGAAATCTGACTGACCATTTTGCCTTACAAAGCAGCTTTACCATGCTCAGAGGAGGATCCCAAAGCAGCTGCTGCTTGCAGGGGTTAGGTAGTGAGGAGGTTTCCCTTAAACCTAGCCTGGGCCTTTTTGCTCAGAAAAGAGCTCATATTTCTACTGCAGGTAGTATTCTGCTATGTATGATGCTCTCTCAATACAAAAAGAACACAAAAACCAGGCTGTAAAGGCTTTAAGATCCACAACACTTGCTTTTCTTAACAAATAACAAAGATCTAATTACTCCAGTCATCTTGTTTGCAGACATTAAGTGAACAAATAGCAGGATGGATAAACTTCCTTGTGACTTGGGTAACCAGTATGAATAACTCATTCTGAAAATTATACTCAGAGGAGCATTTACAAAACTCCACAAGCCTAATGTGGTTGTAAGATTATTTGATGAACTACATAAAACACACACAGTCATATAAAAAAATCATTAGGAGGTCATGGATAATTCACAGATAGAAGAAGTTATTAAATCCCAAGGTGTTTATCTACAATGAATATCCATGACCCACTCTAGTGAGCACATGTGTATTGCAAAAGCCAAGTATATTGGTTCTTTTCTGACATTACACAGGTATTTACAGACACTATTCCAACTAGATTGGAGTAAGAAATTACAGATTGGAGTAAGAAATTCCAGATTGGAGTAAGAAAAAGATGTCAGGTTAACAAGCTGCTTCTGAAAAATCCAGCAATTACAGTGATTCATAAACCAAAACCTGAACAAGTCCCACAGATTTACCTTAAATATTTTCTTGAGTAAGCTATGGAATACAAAACCTGTGTGTTCTGTATTTATATTGGGGAAAATGCCTTCAGTGTTTCAGAATGGCAGTTTGCAGGAGCTCATTAAATGATTATAGGGTTGTTTGGAATCCTGTTCCATTGGTTACTCCATGTGCAAATGCCTATTGATTTCAGTGGAACTCCAATTGCACTATCTGCTGTGAAGTCTTATTTATTTCTCATTTGAAAACCCCACTACTGTGTTTGCTCATTTCATTTTATTATTGATCCAAATCCTGGTGATATTAGAGCTAACATATCCAGGCTAAATCTGTGAAATGAGAGAGACTGCAAATCAGAATGCTAAATGAAAAAGATGCTCATTCACAAAGAGACAAAGAGAAGACCTAAATATTTTTTTAAGACTGCTAGGTATAACAAAATCTAATCAATAAATGACACTTAATCCTTCTTAGCTCTAACATACCATATATAATCTTATTTGTCTCCACTGTTTTTACAGAAACCTCCTTGCAATGTAAGATTAATTCTATTTAATAATTAAAATTACTTAGGAGCAAAATTGACTACTTACAGGTACAAGCACTGATTATGTTAATTTAAATTATAAATGCTTTTTCTTCAGTGCAATCATGTATTTTTAAGTCTTTTAGACATCATGCTTCAAGCACATTTGCTATATGAATGGATAACTTTTCTTTGGTACTAAGTTTCCAATTTAATGTAAACCTTTTTATTCCTTTCTTTTTTTAACTGAAAGCATTTATCTTTTATTCATTACCTAATCCTCTTTACATACAATAGTTATAAAAAAAAATCAGTAATTACCTGTTTTATCCTTTTGATTGTTTAACATTTCACACAGAACAATTTTTTTATTATTATTTTAACACAGATTTCCATATTTTGCTTGGTTCCTGTGTTGCTGACACCCAAATCAGGAACCTCTGATGTAAATACAGGCAGGGCTGATTCTGTAAAAATACTTAAAGCACCTGTGAGATGGTTGTGGCATAAAAGTACCTCCTTGAGTGTTTAAATCCAGGCAAGGGCTTATGTGCAGCCCCTTAAAAAACTTGATTTTATATTCAAGGCATTACAGTGACTGAATGCTCAGATGATACCTTGTTAATAATGGAGCATATTCCATGTGTATGAAAACAGCTCACTGAAGAATCAACTCTTGCCATACCATTTAGAGGCTGTTTGCCATCAATTCTGCTTTTAACCCTTCATAAGCCACAGTTACTGTTTAACATATTCAGAATAACCCTCACTTGCTATGTGCTGGATGCTCTGACAGGTCAAATGGGGGCCTGAGGGGCTGTGGAGTCTCAGTAATGACAGGAGAAATTGGATTTAAATCATCTCACTGTACTCATAGATAGATAGGTAGATAGACAGACAGACAGACAGATAGACAGATATGAACCAGTTGATTATTTGTGCTTTGTGGTTACTTGAAAATTGAAAGAAGGGTTGTATTTGGGAACATAACAGAACAAATACACTGCTGACTTGTCTTTAAAAAGCCAGTGCATTAACTACAAAAAACAATGCCAATTCACAACACAAAAAAAAAAAAAAAACACAACCCAAACCAACCAACAAACAAAATGAAAAACCAAACAAATGGAACCAACAACCAAAACATCCCCAAAAAATCCCAAACTCTTTTGGCCAAGTATTGTTGTAGAGAAAAACAGGTGAAAAGGCAAAAAATCCCAATAAATAAGCCCAAGAACTCAACCAGACTACAGATGTGCAATGCTAATTCAGAAAGCTGCCCTTGCAGGGAGGTGTTCATTAGTCCAAAAGTTTATGAGAGTTCTTGAATGTTCCAAAACCTCTAGTGCTAAGGGAAAAAGCATAATCTATAGTGCATGTAAAGTATAGAAATATTAGCATTAGTCCAGCTGGTTTAACCCTATCTAGTTTATCATCCAGCAGAAGTTCTTTACAAAACATTCCAAATAACATCTTTAGACTTTTCAGTGAAAAGCAGAATTGTGCTGTGTACAAAGTGGTTTTTTTCTGGAATGAGCTGGGGGTGCAAGCACACCAAATGTTTCCTAATTGTTTGCCAGGTGGATTTTAATTTGTCTGACAGTCACTTTTAAGGGAAAGTTTTTGCACTCCATTTGCAGGCAGAAATAGTTCACAAAGGTCACCCCCCAAAACGGAAATGTCAGGCAAATTACCATCCAGGTTGCAAACTCTGCCTCTAAAGGATGCTCAGTGGGATCTGCAACTTCAGGGTTTGGGGTTTTTCATTGTTCATACTCCTGAGAAAAGTCACTGTGGAGCTCATTTGTTCCAGAGCCTGCAGAGTCAGAACTCCAGCACAAGGAGCTCACAGAAGGCATGGCCACCAAACACGTTGCTCTTTTGTTCACAGAACAGCATCTTCCAGAGGTCAAAGGAAAATAACTGATAGGCTGATGCCAAGTCACACTTCAATGCAGAGATGGCTGCCTGGAAGTGGCAAAATCAAAGTTCTGTTTCAAACTGGGATCATGCAGTACATCCTCCACAGCCAGTTTTTCAGGAACAATACAGAAAGAGGAAGAAAAAAAAAAATTACAGCACCTGCAAACAGCTTAAGAGGTTGAAAGGAAGTCCATGGCTGTGTGTTTAAAATAAGAATGCTTAGGTGAAGGTTCAGTTAGTAGCTTACGTGTGTTTTGTTATTTTTTTAAAAAATCAATATTTTAAATCTATATCTATTAAATAATATATATAAAATAACACATACAAAATATATAAATATATCTATGTATATAATGTATATTTTAAATATAGTAACATTTTTCCCAACCCAAATTATTTAGCACATTCTCTTGAAATTAAAATGATTACCAAAATGGATATATTTTACTAAAGAGACCACTATGCATCTTCCATTACATACTAAAAATTCATGTAAAACCACACTAAAATCTAAATTTTTACAGAAACTTAGGTGAAACTATACCAGTTTTCCTACTTTTTATTTCTCTCTAACCTATAAAAATGAGACTTAGATTAGGGACTTTGCAAAGTTATCATTACATAACTTGTACATTGCAGAGACTTGAAAACCTGCACTGCCTAATTTTGCATGTCATAAGGGGTTTAGCCACCAGCATCACCTACATTAGGGGAGATGAGCAGACAAATACATAAACAGAGGGCAAATTTCAAAACACTCCTGTGTAGGATCTTCTGTTCAAGCGAACAATGACAAAAATCTGCTTAGAAATAAGAAGGAGGCACATTTGCTGAAAATTCTAGGTTGGAGGCTTTTGTAAAGAGTGGACTCTAGACAGGTCATTAGCAACTAAACATCATCACCCCTCTGCCCTTTAAGAGCATGCCCACAGGCAGAAACTGCAGGGCTCTGTAGCTCCAGTTTCAGCAGCTTAGAGCCTGCCAGCAGTGTCTATTTCATGTTCCCAAATGCATTTATACTTGGTATTTATGACTAAAGAATAAATAAAATAAAATTATTCTTTTCTTTGCTGGCTTTTAGAAATGTTACAGAAAAACCTACAGTAGAAAATATTCCTTACCTGAATCTGGCCTAATTCTGTCTGTTCCTCAGACAGATCAAAAAAAGCTATTTGTGCACTTAAATCTGTAGTGTTCACCTAATTAGGCGGCACACAGCTGTACTGAGTGACAAAGAAAATTTGCTTATACACAGATTATTCTGATTTGCCCCTGTTGTACTTGAAGTGGGTATTTTGGTAAAGATTTTTACTTTATTGCACAATTTCTAGGTGCATCACAAAGTCCTTGAAGTGGTGGGTTCTTTCTCAAATCACCTGAATCTAATATCTGTCTTTGTAGGCAGATATTTTATATTCCACCACACTATCCAAATCTTTCAAACCTATGAGCTGTTCTTTAAACTTAAACTCTGGGAGGGAAACAGAATTTTTACTTTAGAGATGGAGAGCAAGGGCAGAGGCAAATGGAGATGACCAACCCCATCCCACAAAGGACATCTGTGCCTTGACTGAAAACTGACCCTGGATTTTTTACCTTCAAGCCTCCAGACCACCCTCCCAAGTGCAAAGATGACTGCATATTAATTAAAAACTTCTAGATATGCAAGTCTTCCACATGCCCTCATCACTGAGATTAGTAGGTTTAAAATGTTGTGTGTCACTCCAATCTTCCAAGAAAAGGGATTTAGACTTATTACCTCATCCCACCTACAGATATCTTTTCCATTGTCATTTTAGTGACCTTTAACAAGTGGAGGATAGATGGGAGGAAGAGTGTGTTAACATTAAAAATGGTTTTTGAGGCTCTAGAAAAACATTGACCGAGGATCTGCTTTCATACATTCAATACTGATGTCCTGTTGGAAAGGTTTCTTCCCTCTCTTTTATACTTTGGCACTTCAACAGTTAATAAATCAACACTTTTCAATTGCAATAAAGTTATGCCACATGGTCTGAAGTAATTTAATTATTTCCATTCTAAGTTAAATAGTCACACTTAAATGTAGCTCTTGCCAAAGAAAATGGATATTTTCAGTTCAATTCTACTCCAGCAAAATCAAGCAGAAGCCTCTTGAATCTGAAAAAGAATCTGAAGCCACATGAACTATTAAAATGGACAAAAGTCCAAAAATAAATCTTGCAAGGTAAATCTCTGAAATTCAGAACGTATGTATATTTCACTGATATAAAATGAACCATGCAGCCTCAGAACACCACTGATTAAAAAGTATTTAAGATAGATGTTCTTAAAGATGAAAAAATTTTGAAAATGTCCCCTACAACTTTGGTCTTGAATTTGTAAATTGCGTGAAAGATATTAAAGCATAACAATGATCAAGCAACAAATTAAAATTATAAACCAAACAATAAGGACACAAGTCAAAGATATTTCACCATGAAAAAATGTTTCATAAAGTGTCTTGACATTTCCTCTGTAGTTTCTTGACTACCCAGTTCCCAGCATATTAATTTAGAAGTGTCAATTAACAGATTAATCCCCAGCCACAGTTTTAACATTTGGGGGAAGTAATTCAATTTATTAGAGATGTTTACACATAGTTTTTAAGCCCTGATGTTTTTCTTTAGGAGTTAGCACAGTCTAACAGCAATTACTGTTTGTGTTTAAATACTGTCCATGTTTAAAACAATATTTGCTACCTTAAAAAACAAGAGCTGCAAGAAAATGTCAAATTACAGAAGGAATTCTACTTCACTGTCAGCTATGGAAAAAGTCATTTTTGCCCTTGTTCCATTCTGGTTTTAATATGTCTGTAAGAAAGTATAATGTAATTGAAAAGAAAACAAAAGCCATGGTGTAACCAAAAGCAAACTTACTTAGAATAAATTACTTTAATTTCCATCCAGTCTCATTGATGGGTATCCTTAGCAAAAGTTGTCAACACTTCATTTTGAAATATTTATTGAATTATTTGTTATTTATTGAAATTATTGAAATATTTATTGAAATATTTATTAATTTAAAAATTAACAATTTTTAAAGGTGGATTGTTAGAGATCACTTCAGCTCTCCACATTTCTTCTCTAATGCTCATGCTTTAATTGAGTTAGTCCACCAATGCCATACACTGTTTGGAGAATGTTAGCACTGCATATGAAAAGGTCTTTGATTTAATTAACAATAATATCTCCATGGAGAAATTTTAAAGGCTAAAATCATTCTGTTCTAATATATTGGATTTGGGCTTTTTGTTTGAACAGAGTGGAGAATGATGTTCAGGTTTATTTCTTAGAAGTGGCAAGACATGAAATAGAGATAGGTTGCAGAATGTCAGTAAGATCAAAACACTTAAAAAATAAATTATTACTTCACTTTATTGGAAATGAAGCAGGAGCACTGGTTTGCAAGCCAGTCCTTGAAACTCTACTGCTTCCTATTTCTGTTGTTTTTTCACCTGCTGGGATGAAAATTCAGTTTCAACAACAATACTAAAAACTGGAAATGTAGTTCCATCTTGAGTGCACAAGACATTCCTGGTTTATTTTGCCTCTGCAGTTAACTCCCTGAAAAGGCTGAGTTAAGGTAATGACTCACATGAAGCAATGCTCAAAAGAGACCAAGATACTCTGAATATGTGTTGATACTGGCAAATGAATCTTATTCACCTTCATTGGTTTCCATACATCTTAATTTGTTTTTCATTTTGACCACTCCACTGAGCATCTTTAAAATAATAGCTAAATATATTTGTTTAAAAAAAAAAAATCATTCTGGCTTGTGCATGAAGCAGAGAGTGAGCTTGGACCGTGAAATAGAGAGAAGATAATGCTCTCTTAAATTCTCCCTAAATGCAGTTAAACACCAGCTCTGGCAGAACTGCCTTCCAATATTTCATTAAGGTACAGAACACAGCATTAAACAGGCACATGATGGAATTTATCCCCTGCTTTTTATAGTACCTTCTAACTTGGTGTGCCAGAGGCAGCAACAACACACGAGAGAAGTAGAGGTAACAGTGGCTGTTCTTATTTTAATCCAGAAATCTTGTATTTCACTGTCCACCAACCAAGAGTTGTTTGTTTCATTCCAGAAAGAAGTAGTTTGCAGAAAAATAAGCGGAGCACACTGTTTCTGAAGTAGAAATACACCTATCAGTACCAAAAAGGAGGGCTGATGATGCTTGTTCCAGATTGCAAGGCAAGATGTATTCTATTACCATCTGTAGGGCAGTTGTCTGGTGTCAAGTGGGCAATTCTCTTTATCTCTCTCCCTGAGTGATCAAAATCACTCCTCCCTTGGTAGGGGACATCTGCTGATAACAGGCTATTGAATGTCACTGCATGGCTGATAAGAGCTATAACATCCCATTGGGAGATGTGAGCCCAGAGGGAGGAGCCAAGCATTCCTACCCAGATATAATCTGGAGATTCTGACACACCAGCACAGCTTTCTTCACTGGATTCCCCAGAGGAACAGCAGCTGCTTCTACTTCCACGGATCTGCGGAGGAAGGATACACCCTTTCTCTACAGGACCCCCCTGCTCCTACAGAACCACACCTGACACTCCAGGAGGACTGCAGCCACTTTTCCAACTGGACTGCTACCAACACCCTGACCAAGGGGTGTCAGGTTGAGTTCTGACTCTGTCAGTGTTGTTCTAGTGTATTGCATTGTTTTATTTTATCCTTTTAATTTTTTTTCTTCCCTATTAAAGAACTGTTATTTCCTGCTCCCATTTTTTTTGCCTGAAAGCCCCTTAATTTAAAATTCCTAGCAATTCAGAGGGGTGGGGAGGGTTTGCATTCTCCATTTCAGGGGAGGCTCCTGCCTCCTTTAGCAGGCACCTGTCTTTCCAAACCAAGACAATGCTAAACAGAACAAGGGATGTGAGAAAAGAGCAAGAACTCCTTATAAATGCTTTAGCAACAGCTGATAGGGGACTCCAAAGTATTGATTCTGTCTTTTATTTTCCTACGCTGTGTGAGCGAGTAAATAAACAGCAGGACCACATCAAAACCAAGACTATTCAAACAGAGAAGAGAAAGATCAAAGTAATCATGAATATGTTTTATCTTTGTTTCCTGCTGGTAAATATTGTTAAGTGAAGACATAATAGGAGTCCATGAAAGCAGAACAAGAGTTATGCAGTTTGTCCAAGAAGCCAATACATAAAAAATAATTAGAGCAGCAATACACCAGCTTAAGTTTAAAGGAAAAAAAACCCTGCTATTATTACACACAGAAACTGAACACAACAAGAAGCCATTCTAGAGTTTTTTAGAACACTTCAAATTGCACCTTCTGTGTGTGGCTTGTCTGGCTTTGTTCTGGTTTATTTGCTTGCTTGTTTAAAGAAAAAGCTGTCAGCACCAATAAACAAGGATGATTAGATGCCTTTTGTTAAAGATAATAACATTTCCTTTAGCATAAAAACATTCTTTGAATTGAGTAGTCCTATGAATAATTGCTAAATCTTGCTGAGGCAGTACTTGATTCAAGGTAGCAGCAATCAAGTAAAAAGTGCCCCCTAAAAATTGTACCTTTATGGCAAAGTAGAGCAAGTTCAGTCTCCAGAAAAAAAATTAGGTAACCCCTATAATGCATTTAGCTGCCATGAGAGCTAATACAGGGAAGAATAAGCAAATTTTTTTCTAATCTTCCAGTAGCTCACTTGTCTATGAGGAAGGCATAATCAAAAGGTATGAATCTATTGAATTGTATGAAAACAAGCAATGCTAAATATCTCAAGCACATCACAGAATGCTCTTGATGTGCTCTATATGTAAATTTGATAATAGGAGATAAATCACTGTGAATGAACTTCAAGTATCTCTTACTGACAAAGTTTGACCACTTTCCTGTTTGCACAAATCTTTCCACTTTTTGAAAATTTTCTGTGGAGCATTTCTTTTGATAAGAAAAATAAATACAAGAGCATCAAAAAAATGTATCTTTTTACAGAAACATTCTGTGGTTCAGGAAGGAAGGACTAAGATCATTAATAGAATTCTAGGGAATATCAATTGTTAGAAGAAATTAAAGTCTATAATCATTAACAACCACCAGATCTGTTTTTTTCTGTCGCATCTTTGAAGTCCAGTGGTTTTCAACCTTTGAAAAATTTGCAGTCTGCTATATTTTCCAGAGAAGATGCAGCTCACTTCAAAAACTTTTCATATATATAGAATGTTGTGGAACATTAACTTTTCTTCTGCCTTTCTTATTTTGAAATTTTCTTAGAAACAATCACAGATCCTCAGCCCCTGAATGACTGATCTCAGATCAAAACCTTCCAATGTCCCAATTATAAACTCTTTGGGGAAGAAATCTCTGGTAATCAGTCTACAGACTGACTGTAGACTGATTGGAAAGATTTTATTTCAGTTCACTCCTTTTTCACCTTCCTGACTTTGGTCTGCAGAGGCTTGAAAGTTTTGCTATTCTATTTAATACACATATTTTGCACAAAATCCAGTTAGAAAGAATTAGCTTCCAGAAGATTGAAATAATTATTATTTTTTCTTAATGAATGTGTTGGACAATAGTGGACATTCAGCAACTGTTCACATTTCCATCATAATTTTCTAGTGATCTTTAATCTTCCACAGCTTCAACCATTATAATATTTGTGTGGTCCCATTGCTATACTATTAAAAATTCACCCAACCCAAATTTTCTTCAGAACTTCCATGTTAACTTATCTTCTGGACTGGATTTGTTTTAAGCAACTCTTATGTGTATCCTTGTCCAGCATTAAAATTCAAGGTCAGTTTAGGTCATAGACACCAAACTAGGTAATCATTCAATAATTGATGGAAATAGAGGGAATTGTAAGAGATCAAGGCAGCTGCCCAGAAAGCAAAATGTGCTTCCTGAGGGCTGAAGGATTTTGACTTCTTTCCCCATAGACCTGCTCAAATTCTTAAGGTAGCACAAGGAGGACATTGAATAGCTCACAAAAACCTCCAAAGAGTAGTCTTAGAAACAAAGTTATGAAGTTAAACTTGATGCCAATGAAGCCTGTAAATATATAACCCTAAACTCAAAACTAAATAAATTCAATGCACATAATGCACTACAATTAATTTACACCAGGGTCATCTTGTTTACAGCCCAGATACTCCTGAGACATGGCAGCCACCCAACAGCACCTGCTTGACTTTGAACATTGATTTAAGAACTTAGGGGGTTGGATTGTTTGGTTTGGGTTTCTTTTGGGGTTTTTTGGGGGTGGGGGGCTGTGCTGTGTCATTTTGTTTGGTTCAATGGGGGTTTTTTGTTTGGGTTTTGTTTGGGATTCTTTTCTTAGCAATTTTTCAACAACGAGGTGAGTCATTCTACCACTAAAGAAACAGTGTCACTTAAAGTTGGCTGATCACTGAGCACTCATGGACAGCTACCATGGACAACCTTTGCTTCTTCGGGGCAGACAAGAACAGCCTGAAGCTCAGCAAAGGCAAATGTGGGGTCCTGGTGAAGACTATGGATGCACGACAGAGCCCACCATGACTACACACCAACTTCATGAGTCTCACTATTGTTCTGCTGTCAGCAAATAATACAGCTTGAAATCCTATGGCCTTTCTCTATAGTAGTTAGTTTATCTGAAAAACAGAACATCTTATCAGCTTGCTGAGTTAGAGCAAGCAGTGCTATATAACTCAAAGTCTCATGTGCAGTTTTCACATAATGTAGTTTTTCATTTTTTTACCCTTCACTCAAAAAAGTTTTAAAAAAAAATCACCTGAAATCATTGTGTTAAAGGTTAAGACTGGAAGGTAAAGCACTCTAAAAGGTAGGAAATAAAATAAAGGTGTATTGTGCAACCTATCTCAGAGGCTTCAGCCACAAACACTGCAACTTCAATGTTGCTTTACACAACATGTGCATGCCATGTGCTCCTTTCCCTTTTCTTCTCCCTGCTCTGTGCCTTCCTGCCAAAATGACCCACAGTCTTTCATCAGAAAAAGGCCAAGCACTGTCAATGGTTGGTTTTGTCCTTTGGAAAAGAAGAATGGTGGTATCAAAACAGGTGACCCTTCTCCCTGGTGACCCTAATGCTGACCCACAACGGATGTTTCAGATCCAGTAGAAGAATGAAAGAAGCTTATAGTGAAAAAAATTCCCTGGAGTCCAGTGATTTGCAGCTCAAAGGTTTATAAAACTGATGTGATGAATATTCAAATCAGCAGGAACTGAGCTTTGAATTCAGGAACTACTGTATTAATACTAAAACTGATGGAAAACTGGATCAAGTTTGACACTCAAAATTAGTGAAAACTTTCGGCATTAAATTCTCCGCTGAATGGGGATAAGAAAGGAGAAACAAGGAAAATCTTGAGATTGCTGTGAAGATAAATTCCTTAGGTTTTGTGAAGCAGTTCAGTCCTACATCTAACCCATATATCAGAGGGGCACACAAGGAAATCAGTAATTTTGTACTCTGCAGGGTTTGGATGGCAAGGTAAATAAGACTTGGGGATATTTAACCTGTGATTCAGTACAAGTAAATTTTGAACAATTATCCCCATGGTGACCACTGTCCAGTTGTGTATAAGTGTGTGTATGAATTACACATATACACACACAGTGTGAAGGGCAGGGGTCCTGTGGAGGGGAGAAACTCTGTCAAGTGCCAATTAAAAAACCTTTCCTACTATATTCATTGAGGAGTTGAATGAAATTTCCACAGATTTCCCACATTCTGACATTTGAAAACACGATTTTTTATTTTTCTTAATGTGTGTCTCTGGGGTGCAAAATGCATACATCTATATTTACACAAAGTCTGCTGATTGACAGAATTGCTTTTCAATGTTCTTTGATGGGCAGGAAATGCTTTCCCTTTGGTTGTGTTGTTTTTTAAAAGATGTACATGGGACATACATGCACTTAAATTTTGTTACATCATTTTAAATGATCACAATAATTCATCTTGATTTGTATCTTTTAAGCTCTTTTCTCCCTGCATAATGAAGTTGACTTTGTTAATGAGTCAGATGATGCCTGCTTCCCACAAGAAAAAAAAAGGACTATTGAGAATATGGTCTCCTCCTTATCTTGTAGATCATTTGGATACATAACTTAATTCCTTACTAACACTTTCAAAGGCATACTGAAGCCTCCAGATTCCTTAAATGTAGTAAGCATTTAAGCACTGCTGAGCCTTGACCCAGCCTGTCCCAACTATGTACAGGATCAGTATATGGACACTTCCTTGGGACCTCCAATCAGTAACAGAGCAAAGCATACAAATCACAGAACCTCTCCAGATTATCTGCACAAAACCTCAAGTGATGTGCAAAGACATACCTTGGAATTTGGTACTGAGATGAATTTCACTGAGAGGAAACATTGCTGTGAGCAGTGACAAGACGACAGATAACTATCAAAACAATTTTATATAAAGGATATTAAATCCTTATTTTATTTACAGCCCTTCTGAAATTTCTATATTTGAGCTCACTTGTACATATACACTTCCCCTTAAATCACTGCAGAGTTCTTTTCACAGGTTTTGCTTGACAAATTCACCTCCCCTGAAGTCTTGCTCCATCCCTCAGGAGTACACCAGGAGCTCATAAAAGCATATTGCAAACTTTTAAAACTATTATTTAGATTCTTTGTAAGGGAAGCCTGGGTTACAGGAAACCTGATGATTAGGAAGCCTTTGGGTGCATTCTGATTCTAGACTGGTTCCTGTAAAGACTGTGTGTCACTCCCAGGGAATGCAATAAGCCAGAAACATCAGGGTATACAAGGAAGCAGCATCTTGCCAACCAGCATCAACACAAAAAGCAAAACTAAAAGTAGCTTTCAATACACAAAGGAGATAAGAAGAGCTGTCTGGGTCTCCCTCTCCTACTTCCAACATTGATAAATATTTGCTTTTACTTTCTGTGGTCAAGAAAAAACTCAGGTTTCTACAGAAATGTCACTAAGAAGCACATCTGAGGATACACATTTGAAATCTATATAGAAAGGTACAATTGATTCAGCTGACCTTTCCATGTTACTGTAAGTGCAGATATTCTAATGGCTAATGCAGGAAGCTACTGTATGTCTCACACCATACTTCCACTGGCTTCAGCCTTCCACATACATTTGTTTGCAAGTACCAAAATGTCAAAAAAAAAAAAACCACTCAAAAACTTTGATTATAAATGAAACCTATGAAACATTTCATTTGCTTTCATTTGAAGAGCAAGATTAAACTGAAACTCTTCAGTAAGCTGCTTGCAATGGGCCAAGAAAGACCTTAGAAAAAAATCTATATCTGCAGTCCAAGTAGATGTCTACTCCAAAGAATGCAGAACAACTTCAGACAGCAGCTACCCCAGCTCTAAAGGAGCTGCTGCAGTCTTCCATGTCCCAGTAGCACAGAGCTCCCACAGATCCATGAATCTTTCTGGAGTGTAATTTTCCTCATCCTGGTGTACTCCCAATGAATAAATGGTGAACCTTGTTAAGGAGAATGGTGTTCAGTGTGCCAGGGGCACATATTTTCCTTGTGTTCATGAATTGCCACAAATGTGTTTCCACCAAGACATCACCTCTCCATTAGCTGCCCTGTTTGATGGCAAAACTCACCCTGACTACCACATGCAGAAAGCAAGACAGTTATTGAGAAATAAATTCAAGCCCCCTACTAACCATAAAATGCCTCTTGTTTGACTTAGGAATCAGTGCTTAGGAGCACAGACATTTCAGAGGCAGTGACACTGAAACATTATTGATCCACCAACACACTTCTGTCTATGGCTGTGGGCATGTCCTGGTTGGCTTCTGGGGAAGCATTTTCTGTGTAAATGAATTGCTGCTTCTTCAGCTGTCAAATGTATAAAGCACACAAAACAGCTGGAAGCCATCCAATAATAGCGTATCATCTCATAAACCTGATCTTTATTAGAAATTACTCAGGAAAGCATTACAGTGGGTGTAAAGCAATTTAAATTGTGACTTTTTGGATAGAAAAATAGAGATTTGCCACCTTTAGAAGGTGTAGATAATAAAAAAGCTTTCAGACCTAAAACATGCTATAGATAATTCAAATGCATATAAATTTTACAATAACAAACTAAAGCTTAAACACTGGAGGAACAAGTTTTATAGTTTGTGTAGATGGAGAGGTATTGTGTGCAAGGTGGGAAAGAGGTTGGCAGCTTTAACCCACCTTCAAATTCTCAGAGTTTTAAGGCTGGTCTTGATCCAACTCAGGCACCTGCTTTATGCCATAATGTGCTACCTTTGTGTTAGGTGCTGTTGTGGAGAACATCTGGAAAGCAGCAGGGAAGCCAATAAAGGGCAACAAGACAATGGTCAGATCAACCTTTCCCAAGAGAACTATCTAAAGGAATATCCAGTTCTCAAGGAGATTTCTGTTTTCTTTCCTGCAATGAAGAAGTAGAGAAAATGCAGGGTCAAGCATGAAATCCAGCAGCACCTGTGGCACTCACACTTGAGAGATCAGGTTCTTCAGTTTTGACCATAGCTTTTCATTGGATCACACAATTACTTCAGTAAAATAATGTAAAGGTCTGATCCTGCTTTCAAATAACTCAGCAGCAACATCATTGTTTTACCATATGGAGCAACCCATCAAAATTTTAGGTATTATTTCCCTCCACTCATGCACCTCCAGAGCAGTGCCCATCAAGGAAGAGCTCCCACGTGGTTCTTCATGAATACTTGAGTTACCCACTTCAGATTTTTTCCATAATCTTAGTTTTATAACTTCAAAATCCTGCAATGATACTTTTCTACCTGCATCTATCCTGAGTGCCCACACAAGAAATGTAATCTTTGCCACATACTATTCACTCCATGGTGCTGAGTGCAGCAGCAGAGCACTGACTCTGCCAGACCATTATCTCTATTTAGTGCTGGTTGGTAGCCAGTGCTCCACTAGAAGATGCAAAATGCTGCTCATTGAAACAACTGCAGCAATCTCACAGTGGTAGGTGAACAACTTGAGAGGGGAAGCACTTCAAAATGTGTCTGAGAGGCAAGACAACCCTCCTTTTCCCAGAAGTGAAATTACAGACTCAAAACCACACCAGATTATTCCTCCTTGTGTATAAGGTACGATCAGTTAGATTTTACTCACTACAACTTGAAATAGAAGGAATTAATCTTTTTAGTAAGAAGCAAGAGTGAGAAATGTTCCAAGATTAAGGAAAACCAGACTGCTGTCTAAAACTATCTGCAGTTTCTGTGGACCTGCCCCAGCCCAGTGTCCAAGGGATCCTCATGGAGCTGGAGCACCCCAGCTCCCAAAATGATTTTATGCAGCACAAGGTTAAAACCATGCCAGAGCTCATGCTTTTTAAGCCATGCAATCTTTCAAGCACAGTTGGCACCAGATACCAGATCTTATTAACTGTTCTATTGTCATTTGTAGAAAAGTTTTGTTAAGAGTGCTTCAAAGGTTCTCTTGAAATTAAATTGAAATTGTTTTCACCCTCTGAGACCAGAACGAATAGATTCATGTTACTAAGGAGACCCATCTATCAGCAATTTCCTAGATAGCAAAACAGCAGCAACAACAAGAATCTCTAAATTCATTGTTAATAAGGTTCTTTTCTCTAATAATATTTAGGGTACATGCTAAAAACATGACTACATTGTTACAAAGGCTCCCACTTAGATTACCTACATAGCTCAGTCATGTCCTTGCTGCTTATCAATTTTTCATATATCTATCTAGAAGAATTGCCAGTAAACATTTGCACCACACCATTTTATCCCATGTTCTGTTTTTATGATAGATGCAAGTTGTACCTTACAGTAGCCAGAATTTCAGTACATGAGCTTTTCAATACTGAAATAAATTTCTGCTGCTATCTTCTTGTAAAAGCAAACTGCAAGACCCTAAAACAGTGGCAGACCATAAAATATTTTAAACATTCCTTAGGCAAATGTGTAAGTATGTAGTGGAGATCAAAGCTGAATATATAAATCCAGGATGGGAAAGAGAATACTCTCAAAGTATCTAAAACCATTGACAGACAATCTGCCTAATGCTAGACTATCAACTAAAAGATAAGAAAAGCATAGAAAGGGGAAAATAAACCTTTCATACTATAGGGGAGAAAAAATTTAAGCAAAAATTCCCCTGTACAACACTCATAATATGTCCAAGCTTATTTCTGCATCCCTCAATCAGTGTGTGTATAAGGAAGCATGAACCAAGAACAAACATAAAAAGATCAAGCATCATAGAATCATCAAATATTGGAAGCTGGAAGGGATCCATCAGGATCATGGAGTCCAACTCCTGGCCCTGCACAGGGCATCCCAAGAATCCCACCTGTGCCTGAGAGCATTGCCCTAATGCTTCCTGAACTCAAGACTCTGCTGCAGTCACTTCCCTCAGGAGCACATCCCAGTGCCCAGCCACCTTCTGGCTGAAAAACTGTCCTGAGATCAAACCTAAACCTTCCCTGACTCAGCCTCATGCTGGTTTCCTGACTTTCTTATCTGCTGAGGTCAAACCTCAAACCCACTGAAAATCTCCTCTTAATCTTTGTCCATCAGGATAAACTGCAAGTTTTTGGGAATTCTTTCAAACAGACAAATCTGCCTACAAGTCTGCCTTTGAAAATTGTATTTTAAAAGTCAGTGAAAGCAGTTGTTCTACAAATTAAAGTAAGATATAAAAACTGAATCCATGTTTATCATGCAAAATACTTTAAGGTAATTGGATAAAGAGAAGCACTGAAAAGCACTTATAATAAAAATGAGAGTAGAATAATAGAACAGAGAAGCTATGGTACAAGAAGGAATAAAAATTTTAAAATTTTTATTGAATCTAATTTGAAATAATTGGTAATTAAAAATGGTTTTTAGAATATTAAGCAGATGTTTAATCATCAGTTGAAAAAATTAAATACTAGATAAAATTTCAGGTTATTGGCAAAATATTGCAAATTAAAGGTGAAATAAAGTGGCTCAGTTGCCTGTGGGAATTGGGATGAAAAATATTTTGTATAAATTTTGCTACATGAAGTTAGTTTAGGCATCGACCCTGTAAAAAACACTTCTAATTTTGTGAGCTTTGGGTGTTTGACTTTCACCTCTGGAGCATTTTGGTCCCATCTAAACACTCCATGCTGCACAAACACTTAACATTAAGAGTGCTATGTTTTCTGACACAGTCTTAAAATAATCAGCATTTAATTAAAAATTAAAGAATACAGTCACAGAATAAAGCTATAGGCTACCTGGAGAATTAAAATGTTCCAAACACTGGCTATTATTTTTGGCTTTTTTTTTCTACTGGATTACTGTTGGATTATTAGATCTCCCAGGAAAAGCTTTGTTAAAAAGAGTTTTCATGTCAGTGAAAGAAATTTCAGACACTTTTTAGTTAAACATATATTAAGAGGCAGCTGTTAGCAGTAGGTTTTGGATTGTTGCACCAGAGAGAGAAAGGGTGAAGAGATAAAAAGAAGAAATGCTGCTCATTCCTCAGCTGTACAGATAAAAAAACGGGGGAAGAATTCAGCAGACAGCTTAAAAGAGGAAGGAGGCATGCCAGGAAGATGCAAACACATAAATGTTTGTATTTTAAAGAGAGTGAATGTACAAAATGTGACTGGCAAGAAGGTACTTTACAGGTTGGAGCTTGAGTACCACCCAAGTTGAGCTAGGGGATGAAAAATAGAAAGTCATGGAGCAGAAAGACCTTGGCAGAATTTGGCACTAGCAGAAATGGAGACAAAAAAGAGCTCTTAGCTGAGGTGTCTGGTACTATCATGAAGGACCATACATATACATATATTTTTAAGCTTTTCCCTCTTATTTGACAGTGATCTACTCAAATCCAAGAGTAATGTCAGGCAAAGCAGGCTGTTGTGTGCTACATGCAACAGACTGTATAAAGCATCCATAAAACTGTAAGTAAACCTGATGCAGCAAACTGTTTGTAATACTCACTAGAATTAAATTCCATTTAGCCTCCCAAGATAAGATTAATAATGGCAAATTAATTTATGGTCCCTCTAAACCAGAAGACAGAGACATGCACCCAGTATGGTCATGATAATGTCTGGCTCACTTGTCTCCAGTGCAATAAATTTAGATGAAGTATTCTCTATGCAAATTGAAAACAAGTATCTGATCCAAGAGAAGGTGATGCTGTATGAAACAATTTGCAGGGCTGTGTCAGGTTAAACTGAGTAATGCTCCCATAAATTAGTGGGATATCAAATCCACCTAAGCCAAAACCAGTCTCTTTTTGACCCACACCATAAGAAACAAGATTATGTAAGTGACAGGATGGTAATGAGAGCTATAATTGTCCACACTTATTCTGTATTAAAATTACAGTGAGGGGTAAGATTAGAAAAGTGCAGTCACTTCAGGATTTGATTATTTATTTTTTTTTACATAGAGGGATGAATCATGATAAATAAAGTAACAACAGATGAGTTCTAGAAAGCTCAAAGGCTGAGACTTGTAGATCATGCAAAGCCTCAGCTTGTGAGTCTGCTGGTTACCCCAAACAGAGTAAAAGCATTGCAGGCAAAAGCACTTCAGACAGTTCTACTTTCAATGCAACCCAAAAATCATAAAAGAGGGATGCCCATCACCTTTCTGTCCATCTTTAACATGTTAGACAAGCTTCCCAGATTTTCAAAATTTAAAAAAAATAAAAATTTGGTGTTTCAGCCCTGCAGAGATGCTCTTGGCACACTAGTGGCCAAGAGGAAAGCTATCAAAAGAAAGTCTCTGTACCATTCTATACCCTGAAGTTATTTAGATGAGCCTGAAGGACACTAATAGGTACCAGCTGGCTACAGCCCCTAGAGCAATATATCAAGTAAGCACAGCCAAAATGCTCTGTCATGCCCCTCTTCACACCTCCTGCCTGAGGGGTGAGGACAGAGACCTGCTCACCACCTGAGAGGTCACCTTTGCTGCATTTTCCAAAATTCTAGGCATGATCCACACATTTATTAAGGTCCTGCTGCATTGTCTGAGTGCTTTTCCTTCCTAGATTAAATTTGAATTACATGAAATGACAAAAAACCATCATGTAGAGCAGTAAGGTTCAGTACATGCAAGTGCATAGAAAGGAGCTATGCCCACCTGAACAAGGAGCACAGTGGAGAACTTAATTTCACACATACAAAACTCTCCCAACAATAAACAAACAACACAAAATTGCCAAGTTCACAATTGTGAACTTCATTGCATGTGGCATCTTGTTCATAAAATACCTTTATAGCTTCAGTGGATCTCCCAGGTATGCAAGGTACCCCCACCTACCATTATGAGTACAGCCCCCTGACCCAAGGTAGAAGAACTGGGCTGTAATTTTCCAGAATTGCAAATCTGAGCAACTGCACATGAAGCTTCCAGTCCTAAAAGCCAGCTTTCAAAGAAACAGTGAGAAGCAGCTGTGGATTCAGAGACTGAGAAGCCTCTCCAGGCAGAGAGGCTAAAGTTTTTGCACAACTAAAGTCACTTCAGAGCAAACCAATCCAGATTCCCTTGCTGTCCCTCTGTAAGACTAAGCTTAGCAGCAGTTCAGGTATCAGTTATACTTGGAGAGCAAGACAAAATTGTTTGAGTGACCCCAAAACATTATACTTGATTTGGATTCCAACAAGAACTGAAAAGAAAACATAGATTTTTTTTTTTTAACATCAAATGTTCCAACTGTTGCTTGCAATAATAAAAACATGCAGTCCTTATATTTATGAGTTGGTTGTAAGCCCACTGGCATACTGTCTGCCTTGTGTTTTCTGTGTTCTCAAGCTGCAAAACCAAGCTCAAGACTGAAGGCATTACAGTTTAAATGTCACCAAAAGTAACTAAATAAATGTAATTTCAAATTATTCATATGCTACTGCTTCACACATCATTATATAAGTGCATTTCACTAAGGTCAGAATATAAAAATTACATCATATTGAGAATATGAGCAATATTTCAAATGTACAAATGGTTGTAGAGTCAGCCCAAAGCTCCTCAGACCTTTCACCAATGGCAGAATCAAAAAGAACACAACAAAAAATAAAGAAAATACATATGCTGTTTGCTTCAGGGCTTGAACACCTTCAAACAGGTGAGGCAGATTCCTCAAATGAAATATTTCAGTGGATGTTGTAATGCTGAAAGGATTTATCTTCCTGGAAGCTTTTTCTCATTGAATCAGCATAGTTTTAACACACATCCATGTCTATGGCAACTTATTTCACAGACTGTTGTTCTTTCACAACTTTGCATTGTCTATCTTACACTACTGTCCATATTCTATTATTTTAGTGTACTCTGGACAGAAAGCTGGACTAAAAGGGGTTTTAATCAAGCACAACAAGGTAAATCAGCAAGGCATTTCAGCTTAGAAGCATGGAAACATTTCCAGCTCAATCATGTGCCTGTTCTGTCAATTTTATGCTCAAGTATTTTGCTAGTGCAAAACTGAAATTTGTTAATTTATATGGACAATACCAGAACAGTTTGTACCTCTGGACATACATCCTTCAAAATATACACTAAAAAAAAAGCCTTTAGTCTTAAAAAAAAATCTCAAATCAAATGCAACACTGGACATTTAATTAGTAAGTTATCTACACACATATTTTTGTTAGCCCAAAGTAAATAGGCATCTGCAGTTTTGCAGTGAAATACTGTAGCATCCTGGAGCACTAGAAGTCAGAAACTGAAACAGTCATTAGCTTGCCTTAAATGAAAAGGTCTGCCTCTGCCCCAGCTGAAAGATGAGCAAAAAAGAAAAAAAGAAAAAAAAAAGCTGATAGAGCTCACAATGAATGGGGATTTCATCAAATCCCTGAGTTTGACCCATTTTTCATCTATAAAGGTCCCTTAGGCTGTCATATAAAATATAAAAGGCTTTAATAAAAGATTGCAGCCCTTAGCTATAAGCTGAATGACAGTAAAACCTAAATGGGTTTTAATGCAAAGGTATTAATATACACTTTGATATTTTTTTAAATCACAGATTTTTAAGATGATATAACATGCAAAGTGAAAATAAGTTCATGGTCTATGCTATTTTTATGATACATATCCATTATTAAAGGGATCACAGTGTTCCTGGTCTGTATAAAAAATAAATACCATCAATGCAAGCTGCAGCAAATGAAAGCCATTTAGAAAAATAGAAATATGAAATTTAACACATGTTGGAAAGGGACCCCACTAATTGCATTGTACACAAGCAGGTCTTGTGAGCCAGTGGCTCAGAAAATCTAAAAATTATTCATATGGGATTGATCCTTTTTTTTTTTTTTTTTAACCTGGGAAAACACCAGAAGAAGAAATGCAGCAGAGCTGGTATTCAAAAGTCACCAGCATTTTACATTTAATAACAGATTTCCAATTACAGCCAAATCAATTACTCTAGCTCAGCATTAGGCTTTAACATATTCAGGTCTAACTTACATTAGGCTGTCAAGCATATCTTTAAAGTGTTTTGCAGTTGCATGGCACTAATATTGTACCGAGATGTTTACAAGCACTGAGGAAATTCATATTCATAGCACTGGAATTCTGGATTTAGATTGGTGTCATGTACAATTTAGCTGAAGGAAATGTGCACTCTTTGGCTGGGTAGGATGTGGATGTGCAATCCTCTCTTTTTCCAGCACTGGTGATAGCATGTGCCTCTTTATGCTGACAAGGAGGTTACTCTGCTGCTTCTTTCCAGGACACTCCAACCCTTACAGATTGTTTTGTTTGCATTTAGCATTTCCTGAAAGTAGGCACTTTCTAAAAAGAAAAATCCACCTTGGTCTCTTTTGAAAATCAACAGAAATCCAATTACAGCTTTTAAATTAAGAACTGCAGGTATTAAATTTGCCCCAAGAAAATGTGAATATTGTGGTTTGTGCTGGCACCTGAGGCATTACCCCAGTCACACAAATGAAGCAGCATTACAAGGGCTCCTATCAAGTAGTTAGTTACCATTATACATCTGCTGTTCAATATTCTTATTTAAAGAACCTCAGCTCTTCCAGAGCTTTGCCCATCTGACTTTGCCACAGTGCTTGTCCCAGAATGATTGAAACTGAAATACATATATATATATAGGAGAAATCAGAAATGTTACAGATACACTGCAAGCCCAGAACTGTCAGTTCAGAATTTGAATTTTTCACTTATTTGAGGCAAGATGAAAGCAGTGCCTTTCATTCTGTCTCCATAACATCAGAAGCAACAGCATGTCCCTGAAGACAGTGACAGCACAGGGCATCATCCTTGAGAATTCAACAGATTGGTTACAGTTCTTACACTGGGAACAATTCAGCTCCAGTGAATTTATAAAAATAACTGCATTTGTAATCTGAAAAAGATCCAGAGGGTTTTTTTCAATGTGTTCTTATGTTTTTAATAGTCTTGAGTCTTAGGAAAAATAAACTGACATAATCCCATTGATGAAATTATCAACATAACTTACTTTTTTACCTGAAGTTCAGAAGCTATTTTGTCCCAAGCTGACATTCCAACATGTCCTATGAGACCTCTTCATGAACCTAAATTTCCAGAAAACAAAGCCAAGCATGTTACTGTCATATCCAAATTAACCTGTAGTATCCAGGAAAGAAAAAAAAAAGGCTTTAGGGAAGTCTCAGCTATTCTTTGGTATTTTCTACATTAAGCCTTCACAATTAGTTGTTATTTTAGACAGTATTTTCCCATCTCTCACTGTGTTTGAAAATCTTTTAGACAGCTTCTGATCTCAAACATTTGACAGGAGCTAAAAGTCAAAGCATAGCATCAAGAAGTATGAGTAACACTCTCATTTTCTGTTCTCATTGGGAGGAAATTCCATTGCCAAAACTGGACTGTCTGATAAAATGTGGGCATACCAACAACTGCCTTGTGTGATTAACTCCATGAATGGTAATTTTTGCTCCTTTCAGGGAACAAAAACCTGCAACAGTAGAAACAACAAAAAAGGATTTTCATTGATATCATTTGCACAAAACTTTGCCTGTATATCATAGTCTCCCACTGTGAACTTTATATTGATGCTTCTTTGAGTGTTGCCACATCTAACTTTAAACTCAGCATGAACAAATCTAAGCACCTATTTTCCACCTTGCTGCCCTAATTAATTTTTCAGTCTCTATAAATACCATTCACATCTTGTCTGTAATTCAAACCACAGACCCAGGTGCTGCCTTCAATGCAGACCTTTCCCAAGCCCTCAATATGCTAAGATATTCTTATCTCACTTCATTTTCCTACACAAAATTTCCAAAGGGAAGATTTTCTTTTGTGTCTGAACAGATGAAATTAGCACCTGGTTGTTCTGGTTTCCAGCAGACTTCTATCTTCCCATCAGCCCTGACCTCCTCCACTTTACACCACAGAAATCCACTCAAAATGCTGCACAAAAATCAGTTTTCCTCCTAAATCCCACATACCCTGTCAAGTCTGTTTTCCTTCAGTGGCTCTCTCTTCTTTCTGAATTAAATGTGAAATTATCTTCCTGTATCACTGGTTCCCTAAAGTGACAACCTCTTATTTTCCCAACCAGTTCTCCATCTGTTGAATTTTCAAAGATCTCCCTATAATCTCCTTCTGAGTCCATCTTTACTAGTTGGAAACACTTGCAAAATTAAAAAAAACAAATACATCAATATCTCCAACTTCTCCAAATTTTACCAGAATGGTGCTGAAATATGAAATTCACAAAACTTCAGCTCCATGCAAGGAGCAGATGGGATGCAAATACAATTGACCATGGCAAATGGTCCTTCTGCTTCATTATATGGCCTCAATTTTTGTTCTAGGTAACACTAATCCTAACACAAATTTTGCCTTCTTGTTTTATGAAGAACTTTTTTTTGCATGTTTAATCTTATTCCTGACAGTGGACAAGTGGACAGAAGACATAAGTTAGAACAAAAATCATCAAGCTGTGAACTTCAGTTCCCTGTTGCACACTGTGTATTTTCATTTTTTTTCATATTTTCACCCTTGAACCATCATTTTAAAATCCCAAAGTCACATCAGTCCATTTTTTTGAACTCTTTTCCCCCAGCTTATTTTTTATTTGAAACAAAAATAAATCCCAGCTATTTTCAGCTGAAAAGATCTAGAATCAAGTATGAATTCTCAATTCTTAGGTGATTCAAAAAGGGCAACACATCACGAGCATTTCTGACAACTTTCAGTGAACCCCTGGCATTAGTTATCACCCAAACCTCTTTCAGAGATATTTCTAGCTCATTTCCATGAGATCTTTGATGAGGTTACCTCAAAAGGTTTAAATGACAAATATACTGAAACCCTGGGCTTTCCCTCTTCTGTGGTTGGTGTTTATCTTCATTATTCACAGACAACTTTTCTACAGTTTTCATTCTCCACACCAAAAAACAGTTTAATTTTTTTTCTACCATTGATTTCATAGTGACCACCAGACTTAAAAGAGTTCTTGAGAAAATCCTCACCTCATTTGGAAAACCACCAAAAAATCCCATTTCTTTCCTCTCTACAACAACTTCTTGTGACACTAAATCTTTTCAAAAGCACAATATATTTACTTTCAATAGCTCCATGTTCTCTTTGTAGTTAATCTTACTTTTGGCTTACTCTTTCCTTATTACTAGTTACCATTATTCACCTTCTTCAGCTCCTCAAGGACTGCTTCTCAGGAAACCCTAAAAAGTCAGAACATTGCAATTTCTCATGCATGTTGGAGAAATTTAAATATGCAAATGAATTTATTGTATGCCATGCTGAAATATCTGTACCAGAAAGCTGATTGCTTCATTACTAAAGGGCTAATGACATTCAGCTTGACATTTAGCTGACCATAAGTCATTGCTCAAATTGTACTTTGCAGTGGGAAGTTCAAACTGAGAAACTATCCAAAGTAAAAATGTTGATGTTCTGATAATTAACATTTTAGTAGGGTTTTTTTGAAAATGCCCTATGACTCTTTTCTGCAGATTTCCCTAAGAGCTCTGTGTAGCCTCACTTGTGGGAAAATGGAATTAGGCAGGATTTAAGAGGTCCCACTGGCTACTTCAAGCTCTATCTTCACTTCAAAAGGAAACTGAAGCCCTTTACACTGTATTGTTTAGTTTTATACCAAGATTTCCTAATATTTAACAGAGGTGCTGGAAATCCAAAGCAGCTTTAAGCAACCAGGGAACAATGTAAAGCCAGAAGTGAAAATATTTAAAAGAAAAGCAAAGAGGATTTCAAATCCATTTTACACAGCTGCATCTGCTGTGACAGTTTATTAAGCTGCAAGGCAAGGGGTTTTTTTCCCCTTTCTGAAATATTTACCATAAGCTAAATAGAATTGTCACCAGGGTCTCAAGCCACTGCTGTTGGAAAACTGAGCATTAGCATTCTCACATGAGAACATTACTTGGTTGATCCTCAGAGCTAAAGGGTGAGCAAAATCAGATCCAGATGGGATCCAGATCTGTGGGAGGAACTGAAAATGGGAGAAAAACTGGAGAGAAGTAACAGGCTTTATGCATTCATGGACAGAAAGCAGCAGAGAATTTTCCATTTTTGCCAAAAGAGTTCAGAAAAATGGACTGATGTGACTTTGGGATTTTTTTTTTTCAAGAGTTTCCAACCTTTGATGATGTACTAAGCAGAAAACACCAACATTTTAATCTTTTCAGAGAAACTGAACAATTTCATGAGGGTTTTCTCTTTGAGAAAGTGCCCACCTTGGGTGAGGAAAGTAATGTGTAAAATAATGGCCTGGAGGGGTTTTTTTTATTTCTGAAACCATGAATGTAAGGTATGATCATTTAAATTGCATCATTCCAAGTGCTGTATTAGTGGATTTGATAGAAAAGCAGAGACACAAACCCCTTCTCCTCCCAGCTAGCCTGTCACTGGAAATATCTCTCCCAAAACCAAACACCAACCACCAAGCCTTTAAGAGACCTCATTCTTCCAACTAAATCCTTCTGTGCTCAATCCTTGTTAAATTTGCAGTCATGTGAAATAAGTTTGCATAACAACAAAATAAAGGTTTGGATTTCTGAACTGGGCCTTTACTTCAGTGGGTCAGTTCTGACAATAAAGTAACCATGACAGTTTTATTTCTGGTTTTATTTCCTGCATGTAACCAGGGCAGGAGAGGAGGGAATCAGGGGAAAACACCCAGCAGCAAGAGGCAAATCCCACCAGCCTGATTCCTGCAAACTTCTGCAGAAGTTAACAAACCACCTCAGTGAATCAAACACCACCCCCTCACATTTTCCCTTGGTGAAGTCATTGTACTCCATGTGTGTGCCACACAGTCAGGCCCTGGAATAAAGATATTGACCTTGAAAAGCTTGTTGCTAATTAAAGTTACCCCTTTGAAAGCACACAAGTAGTTCTGGCTCCTTTGGCCACTCGTGGCTATTAACTGTCACCTGAAAAAGCACTGCAACAGAGTTTGCAATTAAATGTCCTGTAAAGTTCTGTTCCTTTTAAATGAGTAAGAAATTGTGCACAATATTTATTGTATTCTTTTGAGTCCTCTGGAAATATTTTCAACCCTTAATTAGGCTTAACCAGAGAGAATAAACCCCTATGATGCTGATAGAAAAATTTGACATTAATTACTGCATAGAAAGTCAAAGGTTTCATCACAGTGTGTCACATCTCTAAGAAGCTATTACATGGGGTCTAAGAAACTGAAATATAACCTATGTCATGACTTCCTGGTAGCACTAATTTTCCTATTATATATTCTTTTTCTATAAATTAATTTGTGCTGGAACGTAGTCAAGCATAAATTGCTGTGTTCTCTCCTTACAATAACATGTGCATGTTCCTCTGATATTTTCATGGTCATCACAGAACCTTCAGCTTCTTACTAAAGGCTGAGCAGAGCTCTAATCCTTTTTTTTTTTTTTAGTACAACTTTTTCTTCTGGGGGAAGTTGTGAGGTTGAAGAATGGGGATGCTGAACAGGAATTTTCTTTTCCAACCACAACTTTGATGAAACTAATGGATTTAATATCTTTTGTAAAATGTTGTATCAGCAGGAAAGGGACATCATCATCCTCATCATCATCTATTTGGTATAACAGGCTCCAGAATTCAGAATATATTTGAAAATCAAAGCTAAATTAATAAAATGAAAGAAGGAGAATATCTTTGAAAAGGAAGAATCAAGGCATTGATTCAATGCAACAAACAATATCAGAAAACTGATGCTTAAATGGGAAAGTCTTTCCCTTCTGAAAACAAACAGTGGGGACAGGGAAGAACTTAGGGAGTGTCCCCAGGATGCTACACCCATTCAAAGAACAAGAACTCATTTTCATTTCCAGCATGACCAGCACTGAAAAGCTCTCATGTGACCCATTGTCACTGAAAACCTCATTGATTTGTTTCTCTGTTTGTTTGTTGGGGTTTTTTTTAATATTGACATAGTGATGATAAAGATATTCACTGGCCATAAGAGGGTGGAATAATTACCTAATTAAGTCAGCACTGCAGGAAATTAGGCAAATACATGAAATATGCATGGGAATTGGATCAGTTTGTTTTCCTGGCTTCTACTCTGCTGTTTCTATCTGCATCTCACTAAAGGAGAGGAGAGAGGCAGGAGGAGAAAAAGGAGTGGGAAAGCATGAGCAAGGAAGGCTGGTGTGCTGCCTCTGCTTTGCAACCTAAAATAAAAGATTAAATAAATAATGAAAACCAACTTCAGTTTCAACTGGTTAGTGTTTCATGAGGGATATATTCATTATATATTTCAGTTATTTAAAACCAGTATTTTTTCATATGTAAACAATTGTTAAAACAATCCAATGCAGCTTTATAAAATTACCAAGACTTAAAACTGAGGTACACCAGTGCCATATTTAACCCATTCACTGAGTTCTAAACACTTAGGAATTCCTGAAATTACTGCATGCCTGTTTTTCAGATTTCTAAATAGAGGCCCCTGGTGCTGGGGAAATTATTTTCCTTGTTTTTCTCTGTCTATATTTGTAACCCTACCACTCTGCTTACACTGTAACTTTCTGATTATTCTAGATTATTCTCTGCTTTTCATAACACTCTCTGGAGTCTGGCAAGCAAGTAATTCAGTCTCACTGGGTCCATTCAGTGAAGAAAAGGAAAAACAAATGGCTGTAGGATACAAAAAATAGGATAAAACTACTTTTAACGTTTTGGAGAAGTTTTTCATTAAAACTTCCCTTATTGAACTCCTTTGTTTAGTCAAGAAACGCAGAAGATGAAAATAAAATGAAAAACAAAAATTAAAATAAAAAAATTAGCTGCAAAAGAAAGATTATGAGTACCCTCTGCTGAAGTCCCATTAACAAGCCAAAATGATGGGAAATTCATCACAGAAACTTCTGAATAGGAAAGGGTGAGGAGTGAGGTGCCAAGAGTGATCTCTTTATACACAAAGGTGTTTATTTTGCATGCAATACACTGCCCTGAACACAAATTGGTGAAACAGCCCAGTTAATGAGAACAAGAAGCACTAACATCAGCATTCAAGAGAATGTCCCTGAGAAATTCTGCACTCCCTTTCATACCTAATGCAGAAGTGATGCACACAGAGTAAATCTTCATTTATTTACCCTCAGCAACACCAAAGAACATCAAAAATGGAACTGACCTCAAACTAAACAGCATATTTACTTTGAATGAAGGAAAGGAAGTATCTTAACAACAGGTTTCTAACAGCTTTTCACCTCTATAGTACACCTTGGTTTCATTTTCTCTGTTTTTCTAAGTTATCAAATGAGCTTAACTTGAAACCATTCTATCAGTGAAAATATTGGATCAACTCAAACCATGGTTCATTTAACTCAGATACTAATTTTATCAGAGTGGGTTCAGTCAACCAACAATTGGGAGTGATCTTTTTGGTAGCCCTCACTTAGCCCACTCAGAGTGGGGATATTTACAAATATTTGTCTTGCATTTTCAGCACACTCATCCAAGCAAGAACAACTCCAGCCAGTGAGGAACAGTGCTAAAAAAAGCCTTCTCAGTGATGGATCCTTCCTTTAAGAATATTGACACTACAAGGACCACAGAAGTGCATCACAAGAGCAGGCTTCAAAGTCATCCTCTAGCATCTTCTTCCCATGCTCTGCTTCAAGATTTGAACCAACTTCAGGTCCCCTTTTGTGCCACAATCTCTCAGTGGCAATTCAAGTAAAGGACATCACAATCATGGGGAAAGTCTCTGTGTTCCATGATTTTAGATTCCACTTTGATGGGTTTGTTTTACAGGTGTACACAGGCTGTGAGGCTCCCATTAAACCTTTCCCATTGCTATTTGAGCTTATGCATGAAGCCACCACAAAGAAATCGTTTCAGTCTTGGTTTTTTCCCCCCCTCTCTCTGTTAATTATCAAGTGTCTGACTGATTGCTCATGATTGATGACTGCTGGGGAGAAGATTCAGCAGGTGTTAATGGGCTGGGTGATGTGAGTGACACAGAGGAAAGAAGTGGCCCAGAATTGCATCAAAGTATGATTGGTGATGTTGCCTGTAAATGGTTTTGCTCATGGTGGAGTGTGCATGAACCTGTATTATCAACTGAAAATGGAAATTTCCATAGTGCATTACTATAAAGTTCAAAAAGAAGTCTTAAATATTTCCATAAAGAAAAGACTCACTGGAACTACAATCAAAATATAAATTTATGCATAAGTAGGTAAATGCAAGTCTTTGCACATTAGATCAAATTATTAAAGAAATTAGAAAATCAAGTTAGTTTTGTGCTAAAATGTGTATTCATTTTGAAATAGTATTTGTAATTATTTATTTGTTAGCACATATCTGTACTTGTAAGTTTGATACAACCATCTCCTATAAATTATCAAATAAGCAACTTCTGAATCTCTTGTCATCATTTCATTCCTATAATTGTTACTGACATTTGTAAAATCCTATTTTGGAACCTCTTGAAATTTCCACAGTTCTCTGTTCAAAGGTTGATACAATAAATGAATTCCAAACCCAAAGTTTGAATCATTTTCATCTAACACTAGGAAAAAGAGAGTTTCCCAAATTAAGTATAACCCAAAATCTGTTGCATTTACAAAGCTACAGTAATTGTTAACTGTTTGTAAGGAAATTACTTGAAGGTTTTAGAAACGGAAATTTCAACTTACAGAAGCATGAAGCACCATATGCTCCTCACATCAAGAGCTGTTTAGAAAAGAGTTTTATTAAAAAGGAGCTCTTCTGTTTTAAAAGCAGTTACTGATAGCAGGTATAAAATTCAAACATGTTTTCAAGTTCCAATAGGATTTCCACTTGTACATCAAGTAAAAGCTTTTTTAAAACCCCATCCTCTTCTCCCTACCACACTGGAAACTCTTGGTGAAAACCTCTTGCTGAAATGGATTCTTTTTGCACTTGAGTCAAACCAATGAACTCTTTAAGCATGAGGAGTGTGCACTAGATTCTGAACTCTGATGTGGGAACAAAATTATTTTAGTGTAATACAATTAGTGAAAGCTTTTACTTTAAATAGGAACAGCAAGGTAGACATCTTTCCTTTACCAGATTTCAGTATGTTCAAGCTGAAAATCCATTTCAGTGACTTCAAGAAAACTGGTAGTCAAAAGAGAGATTTTTACAGGGAAAGGGAATGGGAAAGGGATTTGTCCTCATAGCTGCAAGAATAAGAAACTTGGGACGGATGAATATGAGTTTTTGATCAAGTTAGAGGTTCCAAAAAAATTAATTTCCTTCCTCTCTTACTCAACCAGACAATAAAATAAATATTCCTGCTGCTTTCAGTAGTGATTGGGACCAGCTCCAATACTTGTAGCAAAACCTAACAACGAATGCTAAAGAAATAGGGAAACTAGTGAAAAAACAAGGCATATCAATCATCTTGGCAATAAGTTGTTGAGGTCAAGCATTAAGAAACACAGGAATACACAGCAGGAGCATGGCTTTTTCTGCTGTACCCCAAACAGCCCAGAGCATTCTATCCTGGATGACATTTTTCTCTAAAGAGGAATTTTACAACCTCTTGCTAAAGTGGCAGTCAGAAAAGATGATTTCCTGACAGAAATACGTGCCCATCACAAATCAAGCTTTCTGAAGGCAGTAGTTCCAGTTGCTATGCATCCTATGAAGAATGGCAGATTTAAGGAGGAAAACACTGGGAACTACCACACTTAAATATTGTGGTACAGAGCACAGATTTCTATTGTTCAAGTCTGAACAGGTGGATTTTTTTTTTTGTAGGTATTCCAAAGAAAAAGGATCTGCAATGGACATGCACAGCTGAAAAATACAAACACACACACATATCTGGCATGCATACATTTGTTATGTCCATTACACCAACAGATTTTTACTTCCCTAACTTATCAGATTGCATCACAATCATTTCCCAACTTCACTTCAAAATTTAAAAATTTTTGCTGCTAGTATTGTTGTACATTTGTAAGAGGCTGATTACAGGACAGAACATCTCTATAACCTTTGGCAAATAACCTTTTGTGTAAGGATATTCCAAGTACTAGTTTCCATCCTTCCTTACTCCTTTTTTTTTCTTTTTCCTTTTTTTTGGGGCAAAACATCAGTTATATTCCAGTTTGGAGACTTAAATCTTTGGGGAATTTGTCTTCATGACAGCAGTTTCTAATAAACAATGCAGTCTCATGGTTCTTACTAATGAAAGAAGACATTTTCATGGAATGAAAAGATATAAATATAAAGGGGGAAAAAGAAGTTTCTGTTTCTGAGCTCCAAGGCTAGAGCATTTAAAGCATTTAATGGTATTTATTGAAAAATGCTTATGTACATTCTTTTGAAAAACAAATATTTTTTCTAAGGGAAAATTAAAATATTTTATTATTATTGCTGCAGACAATCCATTTATTGAATATTTCTGTCAACCACACACACAATCCAACATCCAACGCACCACTCAGCAAGCCAGCAGTACATTGCCTTTTCAAGGACGTGTTAGGGACTACAATAAATAAAAGAGTCAAGAGGAAGAATGTTACTCCAGGAGGAAAATGAGTTATATTTGCACAGCCTGAAAGAACAAAGCAGAATTTTGGTAGAAAGCTTTGAAGTACTGTCAGAGGAAAGAAGCAAAACCATAAAGTTTAATGTCAGAGATTGATGGAGAATAAATTATGAGTGAACTGGACTAAATAAGATTCTTAGAACAATTTAATTGACTAAACGACCCTGTATTTCCAATGCTATTAGCATAGTCACAATATGCCTAAATACACACATCAAAATCATGTTTATTTTCTGTAGTCATTCTTCAAAACCAGTTCTATAAAATGATGTGAGTCAAAAGTAATGTTTTCCTATTCTTGAGGGTTTTGTTCTTGAAATCAAGTCTATAAATACCATTTTATTGCTTTCAGATAACTTGAAGAATTGTTAGATCAAGCAGAAAAGTGAAAAATTGATTAGCAATGCAGTGTTATCAACTTCAGGCCATCATCATTACCACTTCTGATAACCTCCATAAGTCTGACAGTAGATGTGATCATTAGAACATCTATCTGGTCTGCCTAGAATTTAGGACTTACATTAATCAAGGACCAGGCTAGACTTCAAAATTCAGTCCTCCAAAATAATCTCTAGGGATCTTTCTTTCTAGCCCCTACCATTACTGCTTGCTTCATGCCTCCAGATCTGAGAAGCTTTAGGCCTAATTAATTTTATCCCAGCTAATGTAACTAACTGCCTGTGTTCTCATTACCTGTGTAGGTGCCTAATCCCACTAAGCTCTTTACTTTCTTGGTATTTCATGGCAATAATTTCCATCAGCTAATTATCTGTAGGGTAGAAAAATGCCTCCTTTAAATCTCTGTCATGTCTCTCAACATGAGCATCCCTTAATCTCCCACAGCTAATTTTGTACCCCTCAGAAATCCCTTGCTTGGTGTTCAAACCCCCAGAAATTTTTCTGAGAAGCCTCATGGTTTTTGGCCACTGCTTCTTCTCACTGAATAAACTTGGACCCAGTGAAGACATCCAACGTTTCCCTTGGCCAATTTAGTTCACCTGTAACATTTTCTTAGCATCCAAAGCACCTGGCCCTCTGTGTTCCCCAAAGCAATCACACTTTTCATCTGCTGATTTTGGCTTGCATGTCTGTGCCTTCAGCTGACCAATTTCCATGTGTCTAACATCAGTTGTTACTCTCTCTCTCTTTTTTACCTGTCCTTGTCAGCACTCCAGACCAAAATGACTTCGAGACTTCACCTGTGTGTAATGTTTCTTCAACTCCTTCTCCAGAAACTGACCTCCCCCTAACAAGGTTGCTTATTTTCCCCATATCTTCCTGTCCTTGCTGTCTTTTTTTCTATCTTCATGAAATGATTTTTCAGACAAACTTTTCCATACCTTTTAATAAGGTTTTATATTTGAATAGTAGGTTCTGACTGAGCTATGAACCCCAGAGGAGGAAAGCAAAGGAAATACCAAGCTTATAAAATAGAGAGCCTCTACTGCTCTAAGATCACCAAAATTTTGGAAAATAGAAGCTGGAAGAATTTTCTGCTGAGTGCACAACATGGTTTATCTTTAGGCTTAATGGTGAATAAATCTGCTGTAATTGTATAGCATTCATTTCTTCAAAATATTTTGGGAGAAACCAATCATAAAGTCTTGATACATCATTCATACACACCTCATTTCTGCTCTACTTCATTAGGAAATACTTGTAGATATTATCTATGGCATGTGAGAATTCTTTTTTAAAAATTATTTTGATTATGGTTCTTAAAAATTGACATAATCTCTGATGGCAAGATGCTAATTTTAAAAAAGATACTCTGTTTCTTTTATTATATCAATTTGTCAAAACTGCACATCAAGTTAGCAATTTTTAAATGACACTTGATTGAAACATAGGCAGATTTTAATTAAATATTTTTATGTACAAATGGGGCCTGTAAAAGTAGACCAAAAGCTATGACTGTACTCACAACTAAGTTCCTTGATCTAGACACATTTTGTGTTTTCATAAACGTGCCTGAAATGCTAATTTATATTTTTTCTCTTTTCCTCTAGTAGAGGACACTCTTTTTGTCAACAAATCTGCTGTTCAAATTAAGAAGACACTGTAACAGAATTACCTTTTCAATTGTAAAAATTGTATTGCCTTGGGGACACATGAGCTAATAAGAAACATATTTAATAAATAAAGTGCAGAGCATAACTTACTTTGAGTAATTATGCAGAATCCTGAGGGGCCATGATGCTCTGCATTACCAACAGGAAAATCTTCTGGGAGACACAGTAAAATATTTTGCATCAACAAAGCTGGACCCCACCAGCAAATAATGGATTAAGTGGGTGTTGTGGTTTCCTGTTAGCCACTGTGAAGAAAATTAATGCTACCCCTGCCAAAGCAGCACAGTAAATAAAATAAATACTCCATGAAATAGAGTAAAACTCTTTGTGGAGAGGGTAATTAGCTAGAGATGGCAGTGATTGTCCCTCTGTGCTAGGTACTAGCTCAGGCCACACATTTCCTTCTCCTTTCCTTCCTTGGATTCTCTACTGTATTAAGGTCATTTCAAAGACACATCATTAATTTAACTACTCCCAACCTGAAAGTCTAAAATTCTCTATCTCTCACGGGATCAGTATTTCAGGTTTGTCACTGTCATAGATGCACAGCCTCTGTCAGTCACGGGTGTATTTGCTGAGGAGAAAGGTCCAGCCCCTTTCCAGGGCACTGATTTCTCTTTGGGAGGATTTGCCTCTTCTGAAAGAGAAAGTGCCTTGCATCTGAAGAGAAAACAAAACACAGCAGCTGACAAAATGAGATTTTAGAATAATTTAGTCCATCTAAGTAGCCAAAGCCATTAACAAATCAGGTCATTAAGCTCTCATGAAAGAAGCTGTCTGCACTGTGTTATTACCTCTAAAATCACAGTTTATTACCCTAGTTTACAGAATCTAAAGAAAAATTCTTCAGCAAACAGAGATGGGAAATGTATTATGCAATCCAAACCCAAAAGTAGTCTGAAATTCATGAGTGCTCCCCAAAATTGACACAGATACTGTGTGTCTTCCTTCTGGCCACTCTGATACTCAAGTTATAACCAAATCTATTCTGATAATCATTTTTATTTATAATCTCTTTATGGGGTCTGAAATAAAGCAATTCAATGTTAACATTGCAGAGGTTAGAATAATTAGATAGCAGCTACTAGGATTCTTTTTCTTCCATGTCACAAGTAAAACACCTCAAAAATAATTTGAGTATCTAGAAGACCACAAGAAATAAGAAATACTGTGAGTGATTATTTGCCTAAATAACACTAGCAAGCATCTCCTCTCGAAAACTACACATTTCTGCACTATTACTTTGATGTTGAATTTAACCTAATTTCATCCAAGAAGTCCAGGCAAAGGTTAAAATACTTTGAAGTGGATCATCTGTTGAAGCCCAGAACACACACTCTGCTGTCTTAGTTTTTCTGTGGATGCCCACCAACCTCTAATGGCAATACCATAGAGAGTGGTGGCCAAAGCAGGTTCGTTTTCATGAATCACTTGAAAATGTTGATGGACTCTGCTGATTTTATCTCAAATAATTGATAACCTCATGTGTATTTTAAGAGGTTGTCAGTCATTTGATATAAACATAAATGCTGCTACAGAAACAGGCCAACAAGAACTACAGTCCACTCTCTAAAAACATAAACATTTTAAACATAAAGTTAAAACATGGCAATCAGCAGTAGCTGAGTTCCAAAACAATAAACCATCTGCCTCATTAAATCATGGAGACTACTCATCCTTTACTTCTTTTTGGCTGAATCTGTTCTTCCCAAAACTCTTGAGCTGTAGCCAGACCTAATTCTCCATCCTTTCAGGAGCTGCTCCTCCTCTGAATAAGTGAGCCCCATCAGCTGGCTCTCTCCCTCAGTACCTGGTGCCCACCCCTTGCAGCTGGAATTCCATGATTCCTTTCACACTTAGGAAGGTGAATACCACAGGCAGAGACTGGCAGGGGAAAGTGGTGCCTATTCTAGTAGGCCCTGACAGAAAATATGTATTTTCACAAGAAATAAGAAATACTATAGGTGATTCTTTATCCTAATATAGAGACTAGCAAGCATCTCCCCTCTAGAAGTCTTTTCAGCTAGTTCAATCAAACCACTGCTAATATTCCCTTATGAAAACTCCATCAAACAAATATCTCATCTTATAGAAAACACTCTGGATTTTTGCTAGCCAGAAATTGACCTGCTACAGGATGAAGATTTTGTTGCAGAATGGATGGAAAAAATATTGATAGAAAAAGTAAAAATACATCAAAATATGTTTAGAATTAAATATAAATTTCTTTTCCCTGGAATAGAATGAGCTGATTAATCTACAATGTGTGGCCTAAAGTATGAGCCAAACAAGACTGGAGTGGTAAATCTTATCCAGAATAACAAATAGCTCAGAGGTTTTATATCAACACTATCAAAATAACAGAAAACATCAGAATAATTCCAAGTGACACTGGAATAAAAGCCCAACAATTATCAGAGGCAGACAGAAATGTTTAGGATTGAGTTCCTCAGGTGGAAAAGAAAATCTGCAGAGACCCCTCAAATTTTGTGGAAGAAACATAATTTCATTAAATTCCCAGAGAACTCCTCTTGCATGTTTGTGAAAAATATTTGGCTAAGAGCTGCTTAAGAATTTGAAAAAACAGTGACTCCTTTATCCCAGTGGACAACCTAGAGCAGTGTGTACTGTGTTTACCTGCAGAAAGTTTAGATTTGCTTTTGGAAGTGTGCCTGCATGCCCAAAATGGGCAAAGCATTTAAAGGGGACCACCTCCTCAGCAGTGAGGGAAAACAGCAGCTTAATCAAAATAGTTTATTCAGATATGTAAATATGATGCTTTCAGTTCCTTCAATAACACTGGTGATGGAGGCTCAGTTTGTAATTCACTCCAAACTCTATGTTCTGAGGAATTATTGCTGGGTTATTGCCCTCTAAGCACAGCATTTGTCAGCAGGATGTAATTCAAAAGGGGGAAAGCCAGAAGAGAAAAAAATAAACAAGCAAGAACCTGTTGAGTCAACTTTTTTTGTGCTACTATACAAAATATACAATAATAGACAAAATCTCTTGTTCTCTCAGAAATAACTGGAGCCCTACTAGGCTTGACACCATAAATAAGCAGGAGAAAAGTGCTTTCAATGCCAACACTGGACTCTATTAATAAAACATTGAAGAGAATTGGACTCAGGATAGATCCTGCCCCGAACAAAAACCCCTAATCTGGCAATGCACCACCCATCAAACAACTTTAAAGTTTGATCTTGTTTAATGAGCAAAATGCTAATTAGCTCCCCTTGTTCTGAGAATTAAGGGGGTTTTGAGGAATTTATGAAAATCAGTTCTTCCTTGATCCTTCAGGCTGTGGGAAAAGTCTTGGACTTCTATAAAGACCATGCCACTGCTATTGACTTGGAGTTCTGTGAATGCTTTTTATTCCAAGCATTGCTGGTTTAATCAGAAAATTTAGTGAGCTATTTTATTCCATAGAACCATAAATCTTTGGACAGTCCTTTCCCTCCCTCTCTGTATTTTCAATATCTATGGTTCCATTTTGTTCCATAGCAGCCATTCACTCCTGAAAATTCCAGTTCCTTTTTCCATAGTAGTGATAGATGCATCCAACAAGCCACAGAAAACTAGACTTGACAACATTTTCTTCTTCCAACTCAATTTCTGATCTGTTTCTGCATTGACTCTTTTCTCCAGTTAACAAAAAAATGCTGTCCCTGAGCTCATATCAATTTTAATATTTACAACCTGCCAAAATGAGTCACATTCCTTACTGAAGCCTTAGCTCATGTGTTTAATTGATCAGGCTCCAAATCCCTTTCTTTCATATGAGCATTAAATCAATCTCTGAGAGCTGGCAACATCCCTCACAGTAGGTAAAAAGACATTTTTAGTACAGATAAAAGAAAAATACCTAATTCCTATTTAGTTCGGCTTTGATCAATTATATCAACTTCACTTCTGAAGTTTCAAGAGACCTTATACAAATAATTAGCTGGAAGGAAGAGGCAAGGCTGTGACAAGAAGCTGTTTGTTGTTCAGCATCAGTGCCAGGCTCCATCTCTCCTTGTGAGCACACACAGAACCACCTGCCTCAGCTGGAGCCCCCCACGTGCTCCCAAAGGTGAGATCTCAGTGCTGCACAGAATTCCACAGCCTCCTTATCCTTCCCCACCTCTGTGCTCCCAATTTACTGACAGAACAGACAAGAGGCAGGGGCAAGTCTAAATTCACTCAGTGAGAAGAACTTAAGTGGGGATGAATGGGGCTTCTCAGGTTCTGAGAGGTTTCTCCAGAAATCAAATAAAAATGGTTTGCGAAAACAGAAAGCTTATAGACAAATTATTTTAGGTGAATAAACACAGCTTGCTACATGCCCAAGGACTCTAGCAATGCAATGTCTCCTAACAGCTTTATACTCTATTTCAAAGAGGACACAAGATTCTCCAGCCTTGAGTGATGCTGCCAGCCATGAGACAAGCAGCCCTGCAGGACAAGTGCTCAATGTCCTGTTAACTGAATGCCAATGAAAAATACAAGAAAAAAAAAGTGATTTTCTCTTTTTGTTAATCACCTTGCTCCTTTCTATCAGCCTTATTTATTTAACATAACCACACAAACACACAGACTTAACTGCAGGAGGAAAGCCAACCAACAAATTCTTGCAATTCATTGGGTAAGATATTCCAAACTGAAGTGGCCACAAAGGTTTTATAGCCCCTTGGGCAGCTTTAAATATCCTCACTTACATCTGATCCTTCAGACAGGATAGTTAGGCCAATTTCACCTTTAATTTCTCACTTTTATAAAGCTTGACTCTTCCACCTCAGCATATCTTAAAAATTGAAGGCATTCCTTGCAATAATAAAATAACTACTTTCGAGGATACAAGAGATAATTTGATCATTCTTTAAAACAGGAAGTTAAACCTTTTTACTGTGGAGTTGATGGCATAAATTTATAACAATATATAAATGCTCTACTGCACCTCTATTATCATTTTGAAATACTGACTTCTCACAGTTGGTCTGAAACTATGAGACAAATCTTGAGGTCAGAATTTGATAGGAACATCTGCCTTTTCTGTCAGTCATTACCAAAAAGATTGATTTTAACACTAGTAATTTAAGGGTGAGGCTTAGTTTGAGATCAGATCCAGTAAGTTTTGGTTGATTTTAGTAAAATGTATTTTTATCACGTTAAGAATAGTTCCAGACCTTGATGGACAAGGATTCATTTGAGTCTCATATTTAAAGGTAATGTTATATATGCTTACACTCATACATTTATTTCTTCTTCTATTTTGTCTGGTTTTTAGTGAAACACAAATATCTTCTTGTTTCCTGAATATAAAACAAGAGCAGGATAGCATCTCTTTGCAAGCACATCTGGGTGAGCAGGCTTTGCTCCTCTGGGTAATTCTTTCAATAGAGCTCCTCACTTGAAAAAGCAGCTCATGTGGGTGTGCAGTGAGTTTCTGCACAGTGAGGATTGTTATCCAGTCATACAGATTTTTACCATTTCCCAGAAGTCTTACTAAAAGAAGGTCATGAAATAATTGCTCTGTATCCTCTTGCTGTCACTCTTTTTCCATTTCTCTCATCCCCTCCCCACCCCTGAGCTGTTCACCACTATAAAAAAAATAGTTACAAATTCCAGATTTGTAAAAGAGTGGCTGAAAGTTGAAAACTTCTTTCCTTTCCTCTCTTTAATTGAAAAATGTCTGGGGTTTGTGTTTCTAAACCTAGAAACACAAACCCCAGACATCCAAACTGTTTCTTTCATGTGTCTTTCATGACATGCTTCACCCTAGAGCAAATACTTACAGAGCCAGGAACAGGGAATTGCAGTGGAAGCAGGAACAAATGTCTCAGCTGCAGCAGCTCTGCCTGGCACGAGCATAACTGGTTTGGTATGAACTGGGAGCTCACATCCTCAGTCTCTCCATAAACTTAAAGGTAGTGTCATGTTTACAAAGGTGGTGAGAAGGTAAATTCAAGCTGCAGTGCAAAATTACAGGCGATGATGTGGCTGTGCTCTGATAATGACAGGAGCAGAGTATCAACGCCTGAGGTCAAAAAGCATCCCTGGTAATTGCAATGAAGCAGCTTTTCTAGAGCCAGCTGACTGAAATGGAAAAAAAGAAAAGAAAACATAGAAAGAAAGAAAATTAAAAGAAAGAAAAGAGGGGGGGGGGGGGGAAGAGGGGGAAAAAAAGAGGGGGAAAAAAGGGGGGGAAAAAGGGGGGAAAAGGGGGGGGGGAAACAGGGGGGAAAAGAAGAGGTGGGAGAAAAAAGAGGGGGAAAAAAAGTGGGAAACAAGTGGAAAACAAAGAGGAAGAAAGGAGGAAGAAAGGAGGAAAAAAGAGGAAAAAAGAGGAAAAAAACATGGGGAAAAAAGAGGAAAAAAAGAGGAAAAAGAGAAAACATCTCATTTGGTCATGAGACATTAAAAAGAAAGTCAAAAGGAAAGAAAAAAATATAAGATGGGAAGGTTTGTTTTTTGTATTTTGGTGTCACAAGTCTTCAAAATTTTTCAGTATTAAGTCCTCATGTTAACCATGGATAAGGTTTGAACAAAAGGAAATTGGGCTAGCCCTCTAGGACAAGACTGGAATATGTATTTTAGCACCCTTGAACACTAAAGCAGGGTCAGTGTTAGTGGAAAAACCTAATTCATGCTTTATGACAATATTAAAGATTTTTGCACTGTATAGGTTAAGATAAAAGGACTATAGGTGTAATTATTACCACTACACTTAAGCTGTGCATAATGAAACCAAAATTGCTTTAATTCCCCAATGTCCATACCAGTTTAATCCACATGGCAGAATACTGGCAGCTATACAGGCTCAGTGAGGGAAGAAAAACAAAACCCAACACAGCCTTTTTTTTTCCCCTAAACAGGTAAGAACACATAATATTAAATGCTGACCCCTAAAATGAGACCACTTCACCACAGGCTTCACTAAAGCAGGAACTCCATCCTAAGAACTTTGGGGTATAATTAAAAAGATTTCTTATCTTTCCTAATGTTGTATTTGTCCTACAAGAGAAGCACATCACTCAATGATTTAACATATTAATAAAATTCTAAGAATAACTAAAAAAAATTAATTTTCAGCAATAAAATATTAAAGTATATAACAGTACTTCTTGCAATCAACTTTTACTGCAAGTTCACTGCTAAACTACAGACTTAGCAGTGGAATACAATCCTCTCTTCACTCAAAATGCCATTGAAATTCACCTCTTCTGTAGAGCTCATGGCTGCTCACTCACTGGCAGGAATTCACAGCATTTTCATTGTAATAATTCACACTAAATTCAGAGGAAAAAGGGGGATAGATAACTCAAAAAATCTGCTCTAAGTATTGTGTTTCAGCATTTTCTTAGCAACTTTTGTTGAGTATTCAGAAGCTTCAATTCCTTACTGATTCAGTACATGTGTATGGGAGAGCAAAAGTAAGAAAGAAGGTCACTAATAGGCAGCAGGATAAAATCTAAATTAAAACTCCATTTAAGTTAGGTCTCAGAAGAAACTAATACTATTTTCATGGCCCTCACATATTGCTGCCACAGAGTCAATCACACAAATAACTAATCTTGTTGCACCTACCTGCTGATATAAACTATGCCATTAGCAACAAAATATTCTGCACTGTCTTATTAAGGCCAGAAAATTATTTATGGAAAAAAACAGAAGGTATGCACATCTATTCACACATAAATTCACATGTCTATACATATGGTATTCATAACACTAACTGCTTAATCCTTTTTCCTCTAATCCCATAGCACTACTAACATTCATCACTGACTGGAGTCAAATCCAAACCCCAAGCAGCTTTACAGGAATAATCTGTAGTTTCATGTTCACTCTGAAATCATCTGGTGAATAATCTTTACTGCTCTGGTGAGCAAAAAGTAAAAGACAGATTTTGGTTACAGCCTGGAACTGGGAAATTATTATAATTTTCCATTAACATAAGAGCTTTTATGACAGAACTTTCAATTGTTTCTGCCCTAAAATGTAACTGAGTGAAGAGATTACTTTTTTTAAGCAATATATTAAAGGATATTTCCACAGAATAAATGGATTATGTACCTGTATACAGCACAACATGCATCAGCTATAATGTAAAACTTTTGTCACTCAATAAGAGATCTCACAGTAACCATTGGATGTGTCACTTTCCCATCTTCTCCAGGGTTGGTGGGAAACTTACAGAACTACTTATGAGGACCAAATACTTTTGCTTTGAGCACACACATGCTGGCACCAAACAGCAGGTCTCTCAGATTTGGGTTTTTTGAGGGAAAGATATCTTCAGGTTATTTTGAAAAAATCTTCACATTTCTAAGACACAGCTCCAATGATACAGATTAGCTCCTGCTGCATTATCTAACTGCCAATAGTAGAGTTTTTAGTGATGACAACTACAAATAGCTGATACTATTTGTAGAAGTTTAAATATTTTGTATATAAATTTGTCATATATCACTGTGTTTCTCCTTGGATTTCAAAGAAACAATCTTCATTCTGATTAGAAAATATCGAATAAATGGATTTCCTGAAAACATTTCCTACTTTTCTCTGAAGTGGAGGTTTGTTTTGACAAGTAGATGTACTACTCCACTTACCACAGAGAACTCCTTACAGATGCTCTCAAGCCCAGAGTGATCCACTACCCCTGTTCTCAGGAGCCATCATCATCATCATCATGTTTAATAGCCAGAACACAAGTCAGAAGAGATCAAAGTGGTGAAAAAGGCATGCAGGTCTGTTGGGACCTCCCATCTTTTAAGCATCTCTCCCAGCCAGAAATAAAAATAAATTCTTGCTTATTGTTAGTGGATCCCACTCCACAGCACAGGATCCTGAGCTTTACTTTTAATAAAGGTTTTCTTTAATAAGGTCTCAACCATCCCACCCTAACAGGGAGGCAATCCCTGACGCAACCACTCAAGTTTAGAGCTCAAAAATAATCTTCATTAATTTTTTTTCCTGGTTTACCATACTGATTCATGGTGTGCTGCCTCTCCTAATTAAATTAATAGCTGCACTTGCTTACCAAAGAGATTAAGGGCTGCATTGCCCTCACTGGGCAGGTTAGTTGCTAGGCAGCCCTCGCTGGGGATTTGGCACTGTGCTCTTATCTCCAAAGACAAAGGATCTTTCAGGAGGAGAATGAATGCTACACTGCTCTCACCAAGAGCATTCATCTCCATTTTTATATCTCAATAGCTCTCCTTTAATTATTTCCATCATTTGGTGCATTCTAGTGTTGCAAGGCTGTTTAATCTGGAGTGTATTTTGACTTCTATGCTATGGATTGCTTCCATTTTTCCCTCCCTTGCCAGTTTACAACCTCAAGATTTATTTCAAGTCACACATGAAGGTCTTGCACTCCAGAGCTTGCCACGATTGCTACTGCAGTAATATTCAGTCTGACGTTTAAGCCCTTCTCAATATTTTTCTATCCACTGAACTGTTCATTTTCAATTTTTTTCTGTTTTTTTTTTCACCTTGTTCACTTTGTCCCACACTTCAGTTCATACCTGGGAAGTTACACCTTCAATCAGCAGCCTGAATGTGCCAAAAGCTTTGTCAGTGCAAGCAGCACAGGCACTGTGACACGGCCAAGGATGTGATTTATGGCACCAGCAGCCTGGTCCCGTTTTCTGCTGAGCAGCTGGACCTCCAGGTACCCAGAGATGGCTGCACTAACCCTCTGCAGTATCCAGATGACTTCCAAAGAATAAGAGACAACTTTTTTTTGTTTTCTCATGGGCAATCTGACCTATTTCTCCTAGTGGATAGATCCACATCAACAGCTGGGAAAACACAGCTCAGCTCTCAGGAAAACTTGACACAATTCCTATTCTCCAAAACAAACCCATCCAGACCCAAGGATTTAGTGAAATCTTCAGCTCCAATTTGGAAACAGAATTCCTTCCTGGACTCTGTCACATATTCTTAAAATAAATCAATACAGATCTTAAAAGTTATATGTAAATCAGTGTTTTTCAGAATGTGCTCCCAGTGGTTCTACTTGTAAAAGAATGCCATGATTACTGAGTGGGAGAAAACAAATTGCAGCTCAAAAAGATAGTTCTTTTCTCACTTATTTTCTATATTACATGAAGAATCACCAAATAATTTATTTAATGAATAAAAATGAAATTATTTATTTGCAATTGTGTATAACTATACCATGCAAATTTATGCCACCTTGTGTTTTGCTATTTTGCTTTTTGTCATGCATCCATTTCTGACTACTCACCACCCTCTAGATATCACTCAGGTAACATTATTATTCCAGAAAGCTCCATTTGACTGGATGGCCCAAGTGCTAGAGAGTTTGAGACAGAAAAACCTGAATAATTAATAAAATATCCATACAAATTCAAATCCCCTTGTTGAATAGAGAAATAATATAATTCATATTCTTTTCAATGAATATGTAAGCACAGTCAAGTTGAATCATTTTTATAAATAAGAGGTCTACCCTTTTGTCCAGTTGTGAGAAGTGGCAATTATGTAAAGCCAAAACCTGTCAGCAGCACTGCATTTTTTCTCCCTAAACTATAATGCCTGTGGATAATACAAGGAAAAAGAAAGACAGCACAAGTCAGTCAGTTCTGCTTCTGAAAAGGTCAAAATATGGACATTTTAAGACTCAGCTGAAACAAAGGAGAGTGATTGTATCTTTACAAATTGTCAGAAAAAAACTAGAAAGGAGGGACATGGTAAGGTTGAATTCATAAGAATTGTATATCATTCTTTTGTTCCTAAACAAAGGTTAAATCATGGTATTAGATGCATCAAAGATTTTGATCTTTTTCAGCATTCAAGGACTTGGGATGCTACAACAACAAAATAAAAATCAAACTGTCAATTTTTTTTTTCTGTAAATATCAAAGTGATGACTGCTTAGAGAAAAACACAAGGTAACCACCCTGCTGGCACCTTTATTCCCTCTAATATGTCAGTTCTTTTGACATTTCATGGAGAAATATTAAAAATATTCAAAAATTTGCCTGGAAATTTACCTCTTCTGGGACGTCAGTTTGAAGGATAAGCTGCTAATGATGCATTACTTACAGGGAAATATTTGAAACTGACATACATAATTTATACTGTAAAGTCACACATAAAACTGGTTTTTAACTCTTTTATTAGCACATTAAAAAGAGCTTTAGAAAGATGAGAATACAGAGCAGAGCCCACAGTTTTAAGAGTCAAGGAAAAATACTGCACTTGAATCTCAAGCAACCAGGACAAAAATTCTGGGAATGATGAATATATGTTCTGTGACTTAAAAAAACGAAATATCAGCAAAAATTCTGATCTATACATGATAAAATCTTACTATTGTAATGATGGTAATTATGAAATAATCCAGAAATACACTGATTCTTGATAGCTTTGTGTGGTCTTGAAATCCTCTCCCTTTTGACCAACATGGCTGTTTTTATGCAGGAAAGCACATCCATATCCACAGGCTTTGCTACTCAGGATTTGCAGCTATGATCAAGCAAAAATGAAACAAAACCAAACCAGACAGCTGAACAAACCAGGATTCTTAACTTTCACCTTGGTTATACAGCCAAACAATTTTGAAGCATCCAGCTGCTTGAAAATCTACAGAAAGCTGTTCAGGAGGTGATACACAATGAAGGGCTTGGAAGTCAGCATGATAGAACTGCTCTACTTAAAATATTTTGAAGAGACAGACAACAGGTTTTCTTGTTGGCTTTTCACAAATTGTTGATTGGGTTTTTTTTGGTTTGGTTGTTTTTTGGTGGTTTTTTTTTTTTTTTTTTTGGTTGATTATTTTTTTTCCAGAAGATTCTTCACCTGAGGAGAAAGTGAGCAGAGGATAAAAGCTTGGAAGCCAGGGGAGCTAGAGCAGAAGCCACCCAAAGAGGAGTGTGAGGGATTCCTCACAATCTGATGATCTGTGATCAGGGGTATTGACTTCATGACTGGCTGACTGCTTACTGAAAGATCATAAACTGTTTTAAGATGCAGTAAGAATGAAACATCCTTCTTCAAAGTACATAAGAAAAACATTCAAATAAATGCTCTGTGGTATTGGGAAATTGCTGTTTGTGCTAGCCCCAAAACCTCTTTCACTTGAATGTTGAGAACATGATAATTTTTCACTTTATTTTTTAAAATTTCTTTTTAAATTGTCTCTCTGAAGGTGAGGAAAACCCATATATTTAATTTGGATCTGAACAGGCAGTATGACTTGGTTTTATACATACACACACAGATATAATTATCACCCAAGCAGGCACAAGGAGAGCATTCTCCTTGTGAGCAGAAAATCAGAAATCAAAGCTCCTCCCAGCACTACCATCCTCAAAATACTTACAAACCCCAAAAGCAGGAAAATACATTCTAGCATGTTTTCTGTAGCTGTAAAGGAGGCATCAAGATGAAAACTGTAGAAAGGTGCAGAGAGAAAAATTTAACCTCTAGCAGAACAGCTGCTGTAGCCCACTGAAGGAGGTGGATATTCTTGATGAAGCTTGCTTTAATTTTGGTGTTGCTAAATACCTCTGAATACCAAGTGTCAAATTTTCTTGGAATGATAGTCTCATTCTGGCAGGTGTCAGACATAACAAAACTGCTATTTCTTATCAGCACAGATAAAACAGCAGCATCTGGTAGATCATGGCTGCTTAAGAGGATGGTGGGACCTTCAGAGACAATGATTCACACTATTTTTGATACAGCATGATGTTTTCAGGAGATTTCCCTGAACACTCCCCCAGATCTCTAGATTTCTATAATCCTGAAGGGAATGAAGGATTCATTTGGGCAAGAATGGAAATGCCATCTGATGAGGCAGAGCCACTTTCTTTGATTTTGGTACTGAGATCTCTTAAAGAGGATAAGTTCTTAGAAGAGACAGCTTAGGGAAAAGGAAGCAGGTGTTTGCTCTTCCATCTAAAAGAGAAATTCCACATAAAAATGCCTAAAAATTGTAACTGTTGGGTAATATTTATTTTTTCCCTTGGCTATATAGATTTTTTTCCAGTCTAAGAGCGAAGTACAGCAATGCCCTGGAGCTGTTGATTTTAGGTTCATTGTTTTAAGTGCCTATTATGGATATGGAAAAGCATGAGAAGGGAAAAAAAGGGATTAAGTACAGCCACTCATGGTAAAGCTTCATAGGAGAAGGATTCTTCTAAATGCTAGGAAGTGCTATCCAAAACCAACCATTCTTGGAAAACAGCATGGCTTTATGGAAAGGCATAGAGACAGAGAAGATATCAAAGTGTAGAAGTGCTCATTTTGCAGAATGCTTATCACTGTGAGAGAATATGATGGTAGTAGATGAATCTTGCAAGGAGTGACTTTTTGTTATTATTTTATATATGTTTGCTCTGTAATAACAATAATTTTAAAATAGCAATGTTTGTTACCTGTCCAGTGCATACAGTTTAGGGCTCTGCCTGCCAATTTTTTTTCATTTCATTCATTTCTTTTGATATTTTGCTAGCACTAAATTTCAGTGGGCATTTTCAGTGAGGACCACACATACCAAAAAGTGGTGCCTAAATTCAGCTGTCATTACCTGATGTTGCAGAACCTTCTTGGCACCAAAATCAGCATTTCCTGGGTATGTCACTGTGTGTATCACCCTCAGGGCAGCCACCCTTTTGTGTTTATGTTCAAAGGAATGTGGCAAACATGGATTAGGTGCATTGCAGGGTCTACCTCTTTGAAAACACTCTTCTTTTCTACTCATATGCCTGCAAAATCTGTCTCTGCCCTGGGGATGCTGCATCCTTCAGTGACCTAGAAAGGAGGAATCTTTACTCCCTTCCCTCCTCTGTAATTATCCTGGCTGTTTTGCAGCATGTTCTGCTGCAAAGGCCAAAGACCTTTAACCTTCTGCTGAAACTCATGCTAAATTCTCTTCACTGTGCTTTCCTCTGCTCCTTGGAAGATATGTGGGTTATCCAGAGCACAAAGCAGAATAGAAAATTTCCAATCAGGGCATTTACTTTTTTATTCCCTTTGGAAAGACTGTATCAGAAGGTTGAAATTTGGGTGCATATCCTTTCTTTTCTGTTATTTTTTTGTGTGAGTTTCTGTTCGTCCTTAGGCTCAGTGTCTACTTTTTTCTGTGTGTTCTTAAGTCTTAACTTATTTTTTTGTCCTGCATCTTCATTCTCCATTATTTGAAGGCAGGATATGCTCAAAACAAGGAGCATTATATTTATCACAGTGAAATTTAAGTCTGATAAATATGAAGAACAGACAAGTGTGCTGGGTGGCAGTGAGAACAGCAAGAACAGAGCTGAGCACAAGGGGAACAGAGAAGATGCAGAAGGTTCTTGTCCCTGGAGACACCAGGGCTGGACATCAACATTTGTGGCTGGACAGCACCATTTGCTCTGAGGCACCTGATTTAGGTGAAGAAGTCTCAGATTATTGCAGGGGTTTGAACCCAGTGACCTTCAGAGGTCTCTTCCAACTCTGCCGTGGTTCTGTGATTCAGAAACTGTCAGGATGAATGGGATGCTGGAGGTGAAAGCATGTAATTTTGCTGGGCAAAGAGGCCTGTGTTACATGAGGGCTGAGATTCAGCCATATGGTTGGAGACTGGCTCTATGTTCCAGCTGATCTGAGTGCAGGAAAATTGCTCATATCTGTCAGAAATCACACTGTTTCTCCAGCTCATGTACAGTCTCATAGCACTTGCATATTAAGTAACATTTATAAAAAATTCATGAGCATAAAGAGTCTGAAGCATTCAAAAGCCAATACCAGGCAATTTGATGTTAAAATCTCACAGAAAAATTGAACTCCACTTCTATTCATCTGAGAGCTTGCAGGCACTTAGCAAGGCACTCATGGACTTCATGCTTAAATAGCCTTCCACACTCACTGGCCATGGTGTAGATTATATTAGCTCAATGAACAGTTCTTAATGTGGCTTATCTTGGACTCTCTTTTATCTGGGTTTATTATGTGTGGCACTGGTGGGCATAAGCCCAAGCTGTGAAAGATGACTGCTGGGCTCCTGAGATAGATGCCTGTCTATTCCTGCTTCCTGGAAGTCCTCCAGCATGGCTGAGGAGATCAGGACAGGGATGTTTCGCTGGGTGCAGTCTGGAATCTCTAGTTCCTTCTGCATTTTTGGAAGATGGACAAGGGATAAGAAAATGCAATCTTTTGTACAAAGCAACACAGGCACTGAATTGGTACAAAGATTCCAGGGTGCCATTTTTGCCTTCTACAAAAATGGACCTGTCTGCATTTTCATGTGGTCCTTTATTTTGAAGGATTTTAACTTTTTGTAAATGGAAAATCCCAGTGTCTTCCTGGCAAACAGACAAATCTGGCTCTCTGGTATTTGAGAACAAAAATCACTTTGATTTTTGTTTTGTGTTGAATTGAAAATTAGGATTCAATGTTATGTTTACATCAGTGAGGTTTACATTATTTTATGCAGCTGATTGGTGACATTTGGGGTACTTAAGAACTGTAGTATTTGAATTTGGTCTCTTGTGAGAATATTAGCAAATATGAAGTAGATTACAAAATTCAGCAGTTTAAAACAGATTGGTGGAAGAGCCTGGCTTTGATATTTTTATTTTAGCCACTGTCTTTTTGTGTGTGTTTTTGCACTGAGAGTCTTAAGGGAGAGTCTTTCTCAGCTGAGTGATATACAAATATACAGTAGATAATAATGTCTGACTAAATGAGCTGCAATAGACACAGTTAAACCTTACAGGTTCTGAAATTAAAATGAGGCCCATTGATTAGACAGGAGTAAATGGTATTTTTTCTGTCAGAGGAAGATTGCCCTAAGGGAGTGGAAACAACACTTAAGACATTGCCACACATTGGCAATCCCTCTGCCTAAAGAAATCTCAGAGGTTGCCAGGGTGTGGAGCAATTTAATTGGGACAACCATAATCAATAAGCAAAGAGAGCTGAAAAGAGTGCAGTGTAGGCTTCACAGCAGTTTCCAATCTGGAGTTCATAAGAAATTGTTGCAATAACTGTATTTATTGAGCTTCATAGCACTCTAGCTGAGTAAGGAATGTTCTGCAGCTGGCTAGTTTTGCTGTCACAGAGTCACAGAATGGTTGGGTGGAAGGGCACCTTAAAGATCATCTGGTTCCAGCCCCTCTGCCATGGGCAGGGACACCTCCCACAGGACCAGGTTTTCTACCTGAGCTGGCCTTGAGCACTCTCAGGGATGGGACATCTCTGGGCAGCCTGGTCCAGTACTCCACCACCCAAGCAGACATTAAATTTTTCCGAAACAAAGATTAATATTTCCATTTCACAGACATAGATAGGATTAACTGCTAGGAATCCATTATGACCTTCTACATTTTTTGACCTTCCTCATAGTACAACCTCTTCATAATTATATTCTCTTGCAATTTAAACAGTTGTTTGTGTATCAAATTTCTATCTCATGGCATGAACTTGCAGCATTCAAAACCATTTCAGAATGTATAAAATGCAAAGAATTAGGTACATTCCTGGAAAAGTACCTTGAGTACTCCCTCTCACTATTAAAAGCATTCACCTCTTTTTCTGAAATTAGCTAGCTTTCAGATTCTGTCTGTTGGGTTTTGTTATAAGTACCTTTCAGTGCTTTCTGCTCTCAGAAATCTCTGCTAGATTTTCTGTCCAGATTGCTGGTGATCGAGTTATGCTGTAATCCTTTATCCTAAGAAGTGACTGTAGATCTTCTGCCTTGGTGAAGATGGATCTTAAGCCATCCATCTGCCTTCTCCCTGAATATTTTTCAGCTGTTTTGTTTGGTGTTTTTTTTTTTTTATTATAGGTGTTCAAAGTGAGCTAAAGTGTAAGGCATTGCCTTGATATCAGCATGTGCATGCCATCTATGGAGGCAACACTGCCCTTGCTCTGTTCCAGGTGGTCTCTTATTCAAAGAATCTCTTTTGTCCTCCATATTATGTCTAGTTTTCTTGATGAGTATTCCATGTGTTAATTAAATTATCACCATTTTAGCACTGATTCCTGGAAGATCTCAGAGGATGTCATCCTTCCAGAAAGAAATCTGGGCAGTGCTGGGGGAATTGTTATGGATTAGTCTTTGATAAATTACCTTTTCTTGTGGCACACAAATGTTATTTTTGTGTGGGACAACAGAAACAGCTAAATGCCAAATGTGATGGTCATGTTGTCAATATACTGAAATGAAATATAATGTGGGTATTATCATTATGTAATTTAAGCCAATGAACCTTAAAATAATTGTGCTGAAATTAATCTTTTTCTTTCAGTGGCCTTTTCTTCTTCCTTAAAGCTGAAGAATAATGCAATATATTAAAAAAAAGTTCTGTTCAAAAAGTTGTCATGCTTATGGCTTGGGGAAAAAAACATTTAAAACTATATTCAAGTGACACATTTATTTCAACATATTTATTTCTGAGATAAATCTATCAATTAGCCCCTATACCCAACCCTTTCAGGGGGGAGTGCTACAATTATTTGTGTGTAAGTGTTTTTAAAGAGCAGATTAAAGTATAATTGAAGACAGATATGTGGTTAACATAGAGGGTGAGTAAAGACAAAGATATGTGGTTAACATAGAGGGTGAGTAAAGATTGCCAGAGAAATTTCCATAAATACAGGCATTGAAATGCTTTACAGCATTTTTTTAAAACCCATTACAGGGCATTAGAACTTTCTTCTTTCCCCTCATCTTTTGTTTGTTTAAAGTTTTCAGTCTCTAATTTTAAATTCCCTTACTGCAGTTGCCACTGCAGCTTGGAGTTTGCTGGCCTCCAGCTGTGCTGGCTTTCCACCAGGTCCTTGTTAATCCCTGCCACGAGCTGCTGCTTCTGGAGGGAGCAAGGCAGCAGAATATGGAGAGAGTGCTCTGTTCCTGCAGCTCAGGGCATGCTGGGTGGGCAGTTTGTCACAATATTCAATAACATTTCATCTAAGACCACTGAACTCCTATGATGAAATGATAACTTTTATTGGTTCAGTCTTAGAAGGCCCAAGCTGCTTTCAATGAGGACAAAATCCCCTCTCCTGCAGATGGGGTGTTCCTGCTAGACTGGGAGATGTTGTCTGTCTTGTACATTGAATAAAATACTGCATTTTCTGGAATGTAGTCCCTGAGAAAAATTACTGGCAACTTTGAGAAGCTGCTGGCACCCTGGAAGTGAATTTAAATAGGAGTTACAGTTCTCAAGGAAGATGAGAAGAGTCTGAGGGGAAGGTGGTGGGTAAAACTGTGAGTAATTTAGGGTTTCTGGCAGCTGCTAGGCAGGAGTAAGGAGACAGAATATAAAGTGTTTTTTATAAGGGAGAAAGGGGGATGAGTTGTGGAAAATGAGAAATGAGAAGCAATTTAGTACAGAAAAGGTAAAACAATGTCAGATTTCAAACAGAGTCAGAGAAATCTGCCCATGAGCACCACTTTGGAGATATGCATAGCCAACATTCCACAGGCTGGATGAGCTTCTGTTCTGTGTGTTGTGCTTCATGACACCCACCTGCTCAAATAAACTCTGCCACCTGATTTTTTAGTGACCTTTCTCACTCTGCTCTCATGGCTGGGGAAGTTGTGCACCTATAAATTGTTTCCTTGAGAAAGCCGCTCTTTTGAGGCCATGGATGGGCTGTCTGCCTTTGCAGTCAAGGCTACAGACCCTGCTTTAAATTAAACTGGTGGTCCAAAAATACCTTCAGTACAAACAGAGAACTCAATCTGCTTATTTTGTGTAGCAAAATGTGTTTTATTTCTGTGGTAAAAACTGGAGTACTTGTCACTGTGATAGGCAAGTACTTCTTGATAGATGCTTGTACCATCCTGGAGCTTATTTGGGGGAGGGAGATGCTGTTATCTTTCTTCCTAGCTGGGAACACCAAGGCAGAGCTATTTCAGGTTGAACTTTCAAAACCAATCCTTTGATCTTTCTGTTGCAATATGCCCTGTTTCTAATGCACCCCAAGTGCTCAGAGACTGACTTAAACTGGAGATGTTGGCACCAGGACATCCTTCATTTGGATGTATAGTTTCCTCATGTGTTTTGTTGTTGATGTTTTCTTTTTCTCCCTCTGGCTTTCTAGTTCAGACTGCTTTTTTCATGGAAGTGAAAATGCTTTTCAAAAGGAGACCTCTTATAAGTTTGGAATTTCATGAAAGATCAAGATTGTAGAAAATATCTTAGAATATCTTACTAAATCAGCTATTCAAAAATCTTTTTTGTTGTTTTTATTGTGGGTTTATTGTTTTTTTTTTCCTTTCAAGACCCTTCATGGAAATAATGTGTTTAGGGTAGGCATTTTCTGGCTGAAATATTAATTTTTCCCTTGTTCAACTTATATTTTGTGCTCAGTATTATGTTTGTTCACTCTTTTCTCTGTAAAACCCAGTTCATGTACATGCCTTCTCACCAGTCTTTTTGAGTAAACTATAACATCATCTATTCAATGTAGTTTCTTGTTTGTCTGTAGTTAATTTTGTACCTGGATCCTTTTTAAAAAAAAAACAAAACTATAATGCTCCTTTTCTTGCTTATGCTCCCAACCTCTTGTGTGAAGAGAATTGGACAGGTGTGTCTTTTGCAGAAATACCTGACAACTCTGTCTCTTCAGAGGTACTAGGATAGAGGTGTTGTCTTAGCCATTAAAGAAACATAATTTTACAAGTCAACACATAGAACCATTCTAAAGAGTAGTGGTTTGGGGTATTTTTCTAGCTGAGTGAAAAAAAAAAAAAAAAGAAGACAGTATTTTTACATTTGTTTCATTTTTTTAAGAGCTGCATTCAAATTGAAATGGTTTAAAAAGAAAAGACCCCACTCCCAAAAAAAAAAAAAAAATGCTTCTCCACACCTCCCCAAAAAATTGGGCTGGTTTATGAGTTTTCAAATGACAGATTTTACCTGAAATGGTTAAAATCCACTGAGTTCCTATCACCCTAGTCTCCCAGGTTTCCATTTAATGTAAAAAGTATGTATGTTGATAGAAATTTACTTGTTGTTAGGTGATATTTCCAGAGCACAATCTTCATACCTTCATCTTCTAGCCCCTTGCCAAAAATGCTGTCAAGGTCCCTAATAATATTTATGGTGACCTTCTTTCATGATGATTTGTAGGAAATTTAAAGAAATGCCTCTGTGCTCTGATTATATGAATTTATTCTTTGTTTGCAGCACAAGTCTTACTATTTCCCTTCAAAATAAAAAATTAATTACTGCTGCTGAAATCTGATGCAATTTTGCTTTCTGGTTTTGCTGGTGTAACCAGAGTTAACTGCTCAGCAAATAAATCTTGCCCAGCAGTCTGTTGCAGTTTAAGGAAATTTATGCTCTCAGTTGAGGGAACTGCTGGAAATGTTGTACTCAAGGCTCTCCAAAACGTAATTGAGAATGTCAGGAGAAATCATTACAGCCAGGGAGATTGCCCAGATTTATCTGTTCCACCAGACAGCTTTAAAACATGCAATGTGTGTGAGAGAGAGGTGGAGAGCTGCTGCTGCACAGCCATGGAACCAGGCCAAGCCACTCTCTCATTTGTTCTGGCTTACATATATTTTAAATATAAAGGAATGATTACAAGTGTCAGGTGCTTTATATGACCGGCATTAATTTTCAGGAGAAGAGAGGATAAAACCCAAGAACTCCTCTGTGGCTTGGATTTAGACACTAGATGCAGGGAATTGAAAGAAACAGACAGGTGAGATACACAGATCTTTACCCTGAATTTTAAAAGCAGCTGTTGTGTTTGGACATAAAACAAGAATCCCCATGGCAAGTCTTAAGGCAAAGTATTTCCAATGCTCTGATCAATGGTTTTTAATAAATGTCATCGATATGTCATCACATTTATTCTGTCACTGTTCTATGCTGCTGTCAGGTTTTATGGAATAAACTTAGGATCTGAGTGATGACTCTAATTGCTGTCTGAAGTTGACTTTTTAAGCAGAAAAACACTTAAACTTTTCAGAAATAAATCTGATGCTTTGGAAGTGTAATAAGGAAAAATGTTTGAAAAGCAAAGAAAAACTACAGAGAACTAAAACCAGTATTATGCAGAGCAGCAGTGCAGAAACTACTAATACTATGCAGAAACTCAAATTCAAGTGACTTGAACTCAAAATTATAAACTATGCAGGTAAATTTGATAATTTATGTATGAAAAGAATATAAAGAGCTTGAAATTCACTAGCCCATACTTGATAAAATTTACTTTGGATATACTATCGCTCCTGAGGTATTAAATGAAAGGCTTTGCACACCTCATTGCATTTTTTATATGAAAGATGCTAATTTACTTTAGATTTTGGACCAGATTCCTGATTAAAACCAAGTACATATTTGTTAAAAAATTTGGAAAAGGACACAGAAAATGGAGCTCCATGTTAGCTAGTTAAACATGAGAACTTCTGAAAAAAGCAAAAGGAAGGATGAAAAGACTCAAATTCAGATGCAAACAGAATGTTTTAATGGCAACAGTGAGGTGTAATTAAAACAGAGGGAGTATGGATAAAAGAAATCACATCAATCCAACCTTTTGTTCTGTGTTTCATCTCTCTTAGAAATATTGCCCAATGAGACTGCTTTGCATTACTGGAAAGAATACAGAGATTGAAGATAATTTTTAGAAATGAATATACCTAATGTAGTCAGGAGCCAGTTTATTGCAATTTCTGTGTTACCATAAGCAGGAATAAGGAGAAGTGGGTTCATCATTGTCTTATTTACTTAAGCTTTGCTAATTTATTAGTGCTCTTTAAGTCCTGCAGATGTAAAGAGCACTGTGGGTGAAATACTTTTGCAATCTGTGTGCAGAGTTTACTTTTACCATTTTCTCCTGGTGGGAAAAGCCAGCTCACATGGATCACCATCAAAGAGTTGAGAGACTAAAAATAAATACTCTATAAGACTCTTTAAATATTCTAAATGCAGTATAGCTTTGTATTTCATGTCTGCATGTGTTCTGATGCTGAACACCTTTGTAAATTGATTGAAGAGAGAATGATTCAGTAGTGCTAAGGTGCCAAACAGGCTCCAAAGCTTGCCCAGTATGGCTTACTGAAGGTCTGGTTAGGGAACAGTGCTGCTGCTGCCTGAATTAAATCTGAGTCTTCGTGAGGAAAGAGCCAGGAGCAAACAGTTGACTCTGCTGCTTTGGGGAAGAGAGATGACCCTCCTGTCAGCAGTATGATTTCTCATGAGCACTTGAGGAAGAGAACAGATGCAGGTGAGCTTTATCACCTCCACAATATCGCTTCACACACACTCGTGGTTTTCCAGCCTTTAGTGCTTGCACTGATGCTAACATTGGTCCTTTCAGTCCATTCCCTGGCCATCCTAAGGATGATTATATCAGTCAGTGTCAGTGCCAAGGGGCCTTGCACAGCTATTGCTCTGAGGGATGTGTGTCCTGGGAGGAATATGACATTTCTGAGAGACTGTCAGGGCCCTCACAAAGTGTTAAGATTATTTAGGTGGCTACGCTGCAAGGAAATGTACATTAACTTGAAATATGGGAAATAACTGTAATAGAGAGTTCCAGTTTATTTGATCAGGGAGAAAACCTAGATAAAGAAAACCCTTGGGTGTTTTTAAAATGTTTCTTAATGCTTTTTATGCTCCTCAAGATGCAGTGAAGGTCAGTGCAGTAAGAAATGTCTCCATTGATTTAGATAAATGGTACCACTTTGCATTGCATTCCATTTTGCCTTTTATCCACTTGAAGAGCTACCACAAGACTTTACCTTAGGCTGCCAGGCAATGTGCAAATTTTTCATAACCCCTGGTGAAGTTATTAGGTTGGCATGTCTCTTACCCTTTAGGGCAAGTACTTCCACTAAGAGGATTAATCCTTTGTTGTTGTTATCATTGTGCCTGCATCATAAATATTTATTTTTGCTAAGAATTAATTTTTCTTGTATTTTATTAACCTATAAACCAGAATGATATTCAGGTTAATTTGACTTTAATATAAGGATGAAAACAAAAAAAATATTTCTTCTTTCATATTTTATTTGCATGTTACCACAGTTGCTCTGCAACCATTACTGAGTGGTCCTGCAGGGATTATAAATCACATCAGAATACTGAGCCTGAACAATGAGACAATGTACTTATGTGGTCAGCAGATTTAATGGCATCTAATAACAGCAGAATGAATTTTAGGAAGCTCTAGCGTTGAGCCAATGGCCTGATGAGCTCAGTGGGAGTTCTGAAGGTTACATCACTTTCAATCCAAATACAGAAATTATTATTGCTATAGAAAGCCATTTTGTTTAATGGGTAGTTAAAATACCTACATCTAGAGGTGTGTGTGTGTGTGTATTAAAAAAAAGTAATTGTTACACATCCTCAAGGATAAAGAAACACAAGCACTCTTGGTGAGAATGTTACAGGTGAAGCCCTGGTTATCCTACTGGAGCTTTCCCTTCCAATTGCAAAGATTGTTATTTGGAATAGACAAATTCAGACTTGCCAAGTCTCACTCTGTCAGCTTTATACTTTGCTTGCTGCTTTCTTTCCAGCTGCAGAGTTTTTGCCCTGGCTTGTAGCTGCTTCTGTGCTTTCATCAGAGCTTTGTGCGGGCAGAGCAGGAGCTGGGGGGATGCTGAGGTGCTGCTGCACACATCACTGGGCACTTGGAAAGGAAAGGTTTTTCTAAGGAAAAGCAGGCACCATTTGACTGCTGCAGTCTCTTCTGTCACACCTGAATATGTGTAAGTCTCTGTGTCAGCTGGGAGTTAGGAATTGCTGTGACAGGAGTGTTTCAAAGAGAGATCAGTGGAGTTTCAGACTTCACTCTTGACTCTTTACTGGGTTGACAGTGCACATGGCCAAAGATTAGTTTTTCACCTGACAGAAGTGATCACTGCACACACAAAACAATCAGTCCTTTACAAAACTCATCCCAATTTAGCTGTGACATGTAATACCACTGAACTGGTGTTGATTAAGACTGATAATTCTGGCCCTTGAAAGCTCAAGGTGGCCAGTCCCAAGAACTCATGGATGAAGTCCCAGCTTTCTTCATGCCTTGTTGGTGTCCTTTGCTCCTCTGACCCTTTCTCAACAGGAAAAGGGCTCATCTCATCTGGCCATGCCATCTTACTTTTATGATGGTTACTTCTGATTTCCCTTATTCTTTTGGTATCCACGTATGAAATTTTGGTATCCATGTATGAAAGGTTCATACACAGAAGTGTTACAAGGTCAGTGTTTGTATTTAAAGTGCAATACAAATTTGTCATATGCAGAAGTTAACAGAACTGAGGCAAAAATACAGTAGATCCTTTGCTGAAAATAATATTCAAAATATATAAATGTATTACATTTTCTTTGCCAAACTATTCTTCAGAGATTGAAGCAACTCTAAACGTAACGAAAGACAGTTCAAGAAATTATCTTTAGCTTGTACCAACTCTAATAAAAAATGTGAAATAGTCTCCTAAAGGAAAAAAACCCTGTAAATAGCTTTCTGCTGATTTAGTGAGCTGAACTGACTCCATAGATATTGTGAGCCATGTCAAAGCTGATTCAGTCAGTGGGATGGTGCAGGGAGGGACGAGAAGGAGAGGGGTGTGGTGAAATGAACTTCATCCAGGTGGAAAGGAGCTGATCATCTTATGGAACTTCCCTCTGAGGTGTATATTTTTGGGGGAACTGTAGATTTTTACACCTTATATAGCAACTCCTTAATTAGAACAAGCTGAGGGAGATCTACCTGCCCCAGTGTCAGTCAAGATCGAAAATCACTCAAATTTGTGTCTCCTCCAGCAAAGATGAATGACAAAACCACTGCATTATTGATGCAAACTAGATACTGAAGCTTATTTTGTTTGGAATTTCTTGATGTCACCTTAAGGGATCAATATTTTTTTTAATTGGCATTCTTTCTGTGGTTTAAAGAATAACATCTTTTTTTTGGTCCACCCTGAGCAGTAAATGTTGGAAGCCCAGAAGAGCTGCTTTTATAAAACATACCATAAATAAATGTCTTCAGTTCAGTTCTTCAGAATACTCTTAATGGTAATAGAAATTTGTCTTCTCCAATCACATTGTATCAGGTTCTAACCTTAGACTGGCCTTAGAGCATGCAGAAAGTAAAGCCAGATGAATTTACAACTAGACCACACTACTAAATTCACCTTTGGGAGTATATTGAACTACGACTACAATCAGTTTGAAACTGTCAAAAAATAGCTTTAAGTGCAGAGGAATTCAGAGGTAAATAACTGGTTGAAAGTCAGCAATAAGAGTTAGAAATTCTGAGTGCTGCCATTGCTTCTCAGAATAAGGACAAATCTGGATCTTGTCACCTTTCTGCTTTGATGTGAGATTTCTTGTGGTTCAAATTGTGCTGGCATGAAGCTATTCCTTGAGATTGCACTCCAATACACAATTTAGATCTGAGTATATAGGGGGATTTCAAACAAACCTTATTTTTCCTTTGTCCTGAGCATGATATTTCATTTTGAATTTGTGTGTCTGCATGACGTTGTTGTCAATGTCTTAAGCATGGATGTAACTATGTTAATGAATCCTAGAATTAGTTAATTGCCCCATAAAGATTCCAGGCCAAGGCAGCACTGCCCTTGGTTGTCATTCTTTTTCCCAACAAACAGATACTACAGGTGAGATATGATTTCCTCACCTGTTTTTTTTCCCTTTGTGCTGTCACTTCTGTGCATTAGTGAGATGGAAGTGCTCAAATTCTGCTAAAATTGACTTCAATAATATTCAGCCTGATTCATATGTACAGGTGGCTGAAGATTTAGCAGCATTTGTTACAGACAACATAGGATTAAAAAATCGAATTATGATATGTAAATTATGGGGATGAGTGGGGACTTAGAGTGATGAAAAAGTATGATTTTTCCTAAATATTATTTGTTGGTACTATGCAGCTCCAGCTCTGTTGCCCAAAAAGCACATTATACTTTTTGTAATCTTTAATTTCAGCCACAAACGACATATTGAGGTACCTTTGTATATTGCTAGGGAAACCAGATTTGGATGTGTTACACAGAAGCATTCTGATGTTATTTATTATCTGGAATGGTCATAGGTGAAATGAAGTGTAGAAAACTGATATTTTTGGCAAGAATTAGAGTTTATGAGGAACTGCATTGCATAAAGTATGAAATGAAGGATACTGCTACTAGTTAAGATAAAAGGAAATATTTCTGCTGAGGAATCTGGTATATTGTTTAAAATAGAGTAAGGTGTTGTGGGTTTTAATATTGCAAGAATTTGAGTCTTAAAACAGTAGAGTTATGAGAAACTTTTGTCACTGTCACTGATTGGAATGGTCCTATTGAGGGTCTATAAAGCAACTGAAGAATCCAGAATTAAGTAAACACTTGCGTTGAAAAATAAACAATGAATAAATCAGAGAAGATTTGAAAAAAAGAAAAAAAAAGTTTCTGTATGGATTTTATGCCCTCAAATAGAAAACCAGAAATTAAAAAGCAGATAGTCAAATAATTTTATGGCCTTTTATTTAAGCAGTGATTATACACCACACTCAGCAGGGTACATGATAGTATGGAATTATGTTTGGATAGTATGGAATTATGTTTGTTTCTGAGGTTTTGTTCCTGTACTGCTCCTCTTTATTTCTGCAGTATTTCTTAAAGAAGCATGCTAGGCTCCTGTATGCTACTTATTTGCAGTCTAATGGTAATTTTTGAGGGTGTGCTGAAGGATTACATTTACAGGCATTATCTTCACAGGGTGTTTTGTCTTCTATCACTTGTGCATATTGGCTTCTTTCAGAGTTACTCATTTGGGACTGCTGGGTTTTATTTCCATGTTGCTTAATTGGCTTTTATGAATGATTGCATTGATAAAGGTGCCAAGTGATGAATATATTGTCAGCTGAATTTTCAACACTTTCCCTTGAAAAGATGAAGGGTAAGGATGGATTTGTAACTTGTCACAGACAGGCTTCCCTCTGTTATTATCATAGATCAGTGATACTTTAAATTGTTTTAATTTTGAGACAGAAGTCATGAATCATTACAAGAATCTGAGAAACTGCATGAACTTTTTAAAGAGGTGAAATTAAAGAGAGAGGTCAAGCTGAGGGAACTGCTAGCCCCAGAAATGTCCCTTTAAATAACATAATGAGATTCCAGGAGGCATTTGTGTCCTTTGTGAATTTCCTTTAAAAAGTAGCAGGTTCCAGCCTATTTGTAAACACATTAGCTACATTTCCTTCTGTCTTCAAAGGGATAAAAGTCATGGTAAGAGAGTGTTTGAGACTTTAGGAACCATCCTTGCCCTTTTTTTCCACACTCCAAAGGCAGCACAGTGGTAGAATACCCAGTGGGATACCGACTTTAAAGTCCTCATTTTACCTTTAAAAGCTGTGCTGCTGACAGTGCATTTTTGAAAAGGTCTTTAGCTTGAAGTGGCATAAAGGTCTATATGCTAAATACAGGAGGCTTTGATGTTTTTTGTTTTCTTCCCCTCTGAAATGTTAAATGGGGTTGAAAAGTCCTGTGAACTGAGTGACCTATCCAGCAATAGGTTGTCAATAGGGTAGGTGGATTTGAATGAGCCTTGCTTCCAGCTTTTTATAAGAGTTGATGATTTAATTTGAACCTAGTTTTACATATGTGTCTGAAATATGGCTTTAGGAAAAGAGAGAAGTTTATGAGAAACATGGTTCTTCCTTCTGTTCTTGTTTTCTTCTGCTTCTGGAACTTCTATTAAGAGTGCAGCTGGATGCATTGGTACATAAGTATTTGCAGTAAGCAAGGGTGAAGCAAGCTGTACATGGAAAAAGAAATCTTTGGATTTTGGAATGATTGAATGTTTTTACAGGAAGTCTACATGAAACTCCTAGAGGTCTTTTTTTCCTTTTCTTTACTAGATGCCTGGTATCTACATATTGAATCTGAATTTTGATGGTGCAAAATTTCTTTATTAAAATTAGCAAGGATCTGTACTATTTATTATATTTATTCACATCATCTGTTGAAGTGTTGTCCAATGACCTCTGGTTAATACCAGTTTGATAGGTATTTATTAATATCAAATATCCATATATACATATATATGCAGTACACAGTTTTTAGGTTTCCATTCTAAATGGTTCTTTTCTGTTGCTGCTTCTCTTTTTGACTTGTTGATGATACATTGACTAAAAGGTAGAAGTAATAAAAACATTCTAATAGAGAGTGCTCTTGTTGAATTCAATTCTTTTATATTCTTCACAACTGATCTCTGTGCTGTTCATATCAAAGCAGTCCAGGCTGTTATCTCTGAAAAGAGACTGATATTGTACATGTTTGCTCCCTGGGTATATTTAGCTTATGAATAGACTACAGAGGTCTTGAGAAGTTTTGAGGTGTGAATTGTGAAGGGCAAGAGTTATCAGCCCTTGCAAAAGTCTTGGGGAATTGAAAGTGCTCCTCTGTAGCTCCACATTCAGAGCCATTTCTGAGACTTGCAGAGGGCATGTGTGCCATAACCCTTTTTGCAGCTCAGCCAGCTTCCCTGGCATAATTGACACAGACATAATTAAGGCACATCTGCACCCGGCTGTGAGCCTTTGCTGCTACACCAAGGGCTGATGATTGTCTCCGTGCTCCTTCACCTGGCCTTTGACCAGCAGGCTGGTGACAGCTGCTGTGGAAGCCATGTGTGAGACAGAACAAGAAAATCTCATCTTTAGAAACCCTCTTTCTCTGCTTTGTCTTCTGCTGAAGAAATCTTGAGGTGTTTGATGCAGACTGCTGGTAAAAGAGCGGTCTCCTGCAAGATTCTTGTCTGCATCACTCTTCAGATTCCAACCCCTGTGTTCATCACTGCTCAAGTGTGGGATGGGCTTATGGTCATCTTTAACTGGTAGTGCTGTTTTCTGCAGCTGACATTGCTCCAGCATTGCTGATGTACATGAACATCCAACACAAGGAGGATTAGATGTCAGACGTTCCTGACCGCTGGAATTTTCACTTTAAATTGGACAGAGGGCGAGGTAAATCCAACAAGATAAGAGTAAAGAAGAGTGTGGAGGGGCACTGGAGAGTGTGTGAGGGGCATTAGAACACACTAAGGACCAAAAGGAGTCTAGCAGCCTCAGCAGGTACCTCTTGAGCTATTGGTTTTTACCTTTGTACCCAGGTCTCCAAGGTGGAAGGATAACAATGAATTCAATTCACTCTCTGTTCTTTTGAAAGCTCCAGAGGTTAAAGCTATTGAGGAGTGATGATGACAATGTCTTGTAATGTTAAAACTACTGTTAAATTGGAATTAGATTCTAGGGTTGACAATTTGTAACCCATGGGGATTTGCACCTGCATCACTTTACCTCTCAGCTGTCTACCTGGAGCGCTGTAAGGAGCTCCTTCAGTGAGCAGCTCTCTTCACAGAGGGTTTAACCTGTAACTTTTGGGGCTTTTCATTCTTAATCTATGATTCCTCCTCTTCCTCCTTGTGTCTGTTTGCTTTATATGGAAGAACTTTGGTAATTATTGCTATGCTGTTTGGGTTTGGTTGTTTTTGGTTAGTGGGAATGAACCTCTCCCTGTCCAGAGGCCCAGATGCAGCAGTGGGTGGCTTTGGCACTCGGGAATTTTGTGAAACGGAGCAAGAACAGTGCAGGCTTAACACTGGCATCACTGTACCCCCAGGTGAACAATTTGAATTACCCATCTCTTTCAGAAGAGTGCATTTTGAGCTCACTGACTGCACCTGACTCTGTATCTTGGCTTTGTATTTTCAGTTTCCAGCAGCCTGCTGCTGCTGGCTCTTGGTCATCTCTGGGGATGTGAGCTGCTGCTGTCCCTTGGCAATCTCTGCCAGGCCTATGGGCAGTACTCTCATCTGCTTCAGGTGAGCTTAGGATGTGAATTTAGACTGCACATATGGCAAGGTATTGGACTTAGTATTGACTTCAATTAGGCTTGTATTAGCCTGGGGAACCTGGGCAAGGTGTTCCTTAATTAAAATGAAGCAAGTGTGCTCCCCAAGCAGGGAGTCCTACCTTGTTCTGCTCTCATAAACACACTTAGTATTTGATGCTGCCTTCAAACAGGGATGGCTGAGGAAGATTAAAGTAGTTTCTGGTGTCAGATTTATGGATGGGAAAAACTCACACTGTTTCTAATATCAGCAGGTTTTGCCTAGAGCTTTAAATAAAGAACTTTTTTTTTTTCTGGGTTATTTTTCTTGTTTTCACATATGTTACTATAAAAGGAAACAGTGGGTGTTAGCTGCCTCTACTACCAGGTTGTTCATGCTCATTGCCACACACTTGCTCCCAATAGATTGTGCAACTTCAAGGTGTAATTCCTAAAGTGCCAGACATGTCATTTTGGAGGCTCAGGTTTTGGTACTGGAGGGAAGATTTAATTCAGCATGGTATGGGTGATGGCAGAGTTAGCTATTCTAGTGAAAAAAAGTTAAATGAAATATCAGTTGTTACTGTGAGACTTCAGTCACCGGGTAATTTTGAGTGTTCTGGCACTGCAAAGAGCACAGGGACTGAGCTTTCTGAGTCGCAATCCTTTCAGTTCATAAATTAGATCATTTTAATGGTCCACAAAGTGCATGGAAAATACTCTTTTCAAAGATGTGAGTTCCTAAGCAGCCGTGATACTTGTTCATCTGGGAGGAAATCTAGAGGGTTTTTATCTTCCTGTTCAGTTCTGAGGTTAAAAAAAAAGAAATGAAATTCAACATTTATGATTGTGTTAGGTTGGACTTTTCAACCTTATTTATTTTTAAAATGAACTTCCTATTCACTCAAGTAGTGAGAAACAATGTGGGACTCAGAAATCTCAACAGAAAACAAAATGAGAAAGGGAAGAAAGTTGAAGCTCATGTTTTGCTATAGGTATAGATCACCTTTTCCCCAGGGTAGGGAGACTCACAGATTCCTGCAACATTAAAGGGAGAGGGAGAAATTCCTTTGTTGCTATTTTTATGAAATTAGGCACCTAAAATGTACTCGGATAACAAACTGGATTTTCTTATTTACCTGAAAATAAGTTACCAAATTTTTTTTCAAAAATTTTTTCAAAAATGTAATAAATAAGAATTTTGGTGGCATGACCATTTTTAAGAGTAAGAGAGGGGAAAACAATACATTGGCAGTGAGGTTCAGTGCTAAATCCTGCTTGCTTTAATCTTGCAGAATTCCATTGACTGACAGTGGGGGATTCTTCTAAGCAGAGTTTTGCTTGGAGCTCTGTGGATAATGGAGCTTATGCTTCTCATGCAAAGTTTTTAGATTTTTTTTTTCAGTAGGTGAAAAAAAATAATGTACTGGCTTTATTCTTTTACATCCAGGCATATTAAGAAACAGTTGGAGATTTTTGGCTCCAATTTTAAAGCCTTGCTCTGAAAATAGGGGGTAGAGACCAAATAATAAATTTTGCCTGAGATCTACACACTGGATTTCTGGAGGGCAGACTCTGGCCAGCTCAAGACACTCATTCAGGGAGTCAGATTTTAAAAACAAAGGGGTCCAGGAAGAATGGATGTCCTTCAAGAATGAAATCTTGAAGGTGCAGGAGCTGACTGCCCCTGTGTGCTGAAAGATGAGCCAACAGGGAAGATGACAGGACTGCATGGGCAGGGAGTTTTGAAGCAACTAAGGAAAAAAGAGGGTGTATCACCTTTGGAATGAGGGGCAGGAAATTCAGGAAGTATTTAAGGATGTTGCTAGGTCATGTAGGAAGAAAATTAGAGAGGCAAAAGCCCAATCAGAACTTCATCTGGACACTTGTCTGAAGGATAATGAGGAAAATGTTTTTATAAATGCAGTAATGGTGAAAGGAGAGGCAAGAAGAATCTCCATTCTTTATTAGACATGGTGGGGGGGATGTAGTCACCAAGGATCAGGAAAAGTCTGAGGTATTTAACACCTTCTTGGCCTCATTTTTCACCAGAAAGACAGGCTGTCCTCAGGACAAGTGTCCTCCTGGGCTTGTAGGTGGTGTGAGGCAGCAGAATGGCCCCCCTGTTATCCAGGAGGAAGCAGTCAGAGAACTGCTGAGCCACTTGGATGTTCATAAATCCATGGATCCTTCCCAGGGTGATGAGGGAGCTGGCACAAGGGCTCACCAAGGTGCTCTCCATCATTTACCATCAGTCCTGGCTCACTGGGGAGGTCCCATGTGGTGTTTGTGAGGGTGCCCAGGATTAGCTGAGAGATGAGAATCTGACTCCATGTTCTCAGAGGGCTGATTTATCATTTTGTGATATGATATTATATTAAGGAATGCTATACTAAAGAAAGAGAAGGATACAGACAGAAGGCTTAACAAGGATGAATAATAAAAACTTGTGACTGACTCAGAGAGTCTGACCCAGCTGGACCATGATTGGTCATTAATTAAAAACAATTCACATGTTGGATAAACAATCTCCAGACCACATTCCAGAGCAGCAAATCATGGAGAAGCTGAGGCTTCTCATCTTCCCAGGAGAAGAAATCCTGGCAAAGGGCTTTTTTCAGAAAACATGACAGTGACAGTCCCAGATGACTGGAAGCTCCCCAGTGTGATGCCCACCCCACAAGAGTGGCTGGAAGGAGGATCCAGCAAACTCCAGGCCTGTCAGCCTGACCTCAGTGCCCAACAAGATCATGGAACAGATCATCCTGAGTGCAATCCAACAGCAAACCTACAGAGTGGCCAAGGGGTCAGGAGGGACAGGTTGTGTTTGACCAACCTGGTCTCCTTTTATGACCAAGTGACCCTGATGGGGGATGCAGGGAAGGCTGTGGGTGTTGTGTACCTGGAATTCAGCAAGGCATTTGACCCTGTCTCCCACAGCACCCACCTGGAAAAGCTGCAGGACAGGGTTGGACAGGAGCACTCTGTGCTGGGTTAGGAACTGGCTGGATGGCCTGGCCAGAGAGTGATGGTGCATGGTGCTGCACCCATCACCGGTAGCGTCATTATAGATAAAGCGTGTGTATATACAAATATATATACGTATAAAAAATATAAATACATTTTTTCCTGTATAGGCAGCGCTCATTCAGGTCCTTGCTGTTGAGAGTATGAATTTTCTTGTTTATTCAGTGGAGGTAGGTCTTGCAGAAGTATTTGCTTCCATTTTAACACCCTCTTGATCAAGCCCAGTTAAAGTGAACAGGAAGAGGACAAGATAGCACCAGAGGTCTCAAGTATTTCCCTTTATTAATTTCCATTATATGAGATACTTTAAAATATTGTCTAAGGTTGTACAAAATAAATACTAAAAATTGTGCTTTTCACTGTGGTTAAACTACTAAATTTGAAATTTGAAATTTAATGAACCCAGATTGCATGTGTTTGTTTACACTTTGTTCTGAGGCTTTCTGGAGATTTATCTTGTTCATATTATAATGTGATTTTAATATTGGTGACTAATAATATTGGTAACTATTATAAAAACTGGTGACTACATAATATGTGATCATATCAGCTACACTGATGATAGGTGATAGACTGGGGTCAGTGGCTCAGTGGTATTGGTAGCCTTTGTATTGCAAAAGTGGGGAAAAATGGAGGGAAATCACATCTTTATTTTTTTCTTAAGTGTTCTTCTACTTATCATAATTCTGGAAAGACTCTGAGAGTTGGATTCAAGTCTTGTGTGATTAATCATTGTGACCAAAAAAAGAGGAAAAAAATGGGTCCAAATATGACTCTCACTCTGAACAATCAATAATGAAAACAGAGAAAGCTTTTTCCAAAATTATATTCAATCAGAATTATATCTGGAGTGCCTATAACAAAAGCTCTCTCCCTGTAATCTTGCATGGTTGAACAAGAACAACTGATGAGGACATTTTGTCCTCTTCCAACAATCTTGCAAGTATAATAATACTGAAAAAGTTTCATACTCAGAAGCATTTCAGCTGGTAATATAAACCAGTTTATAAAAGCTATTCTTACTCTAAACAACCCTTATGAACCTTCTAAATGTCTGAATCTAGCACAGTACATCATCATGGCTCATTACATGCTGTGAATGGCACAGTGCACTGGCTGGATATCCATTCTGAATCACACTAATTCTGAGAGACTAGCACTCCTGTGCCACTTTGCCCTGGTAAAAGCTATATTTCCATGAGATTTTATTAGCTGCTGCATCAGTCATTTCCTCTGATATATAGTCTACATTCCTTTTGCTGTCACATCATTTACCTCACTGGACTTGCTTGGAAACCTGCATCAGCAGAATGTTCCAGATGCACCTGGTAAGAAATCCTTACAAAAATATGTGCATGTACACTACTGAGAGCAAACAAAATTTCACTCATACCTTTGATTTATGAAGCCCATGACCTTTACAAGGCAGCATGTGCCCAGTCTCTCAGGCAGTGGCAAAACCCCAGTTCTGAGATGTTGGATGTAGCAGGCTTATCCTGCCTGGTGCACTTAGAAGGGTGCAATCAGCACTGCAGGTTCTGAGCCCTGATGCATCTCTTCCATCATTTCTAGTTAAAATGCCTGGATGATCTCAGCAGTGGTTTGAGGTGAGGGCAAGCAGCAGGGGGAGGGCAGAGAAAAAATGTGGGCTACCAATTGCATTGGCTCGAAGTCTTCTCAAGCTCGGAGGTTTTAGATCAAGGCATGAACCCAGAAGCAGGCTGTCACCATGATAGTTTCTGAAAAATCCCTTCACCAGGATTTTTCTCCTGAGAAGCTTGGAAGCCTCAGAAAAGAAATGTAAGCAATAATTATCTGATTGCTTGGAATGTGGTCTGGAGGTTGGTTACGAACAGGTGCATCTTTGATTCCATGTGAATTGTTTTAAATTGATGACCAATCCCAGTCCAGCTGTGTCAGACTCTCTGGTCAGTCACGGGTTTTTATTATTCATTCTTGTCCAGCCTTCTGATGTCTCCTTTCTCTTTCTTTAGTACAGTTTTAGTATATCACTTTCTTTTAATGTAATATCATATAATAATATAATAAATCAGCCTTCTGAGAACATGGAGTCAATTCTCATCTCTCACCTCATCCTGGGGACCCTCACAACAGCAGCCCTGTCTATCTGTGTAGAAATACTTAAAAAACTCACACTCAGATGTTGCCATAGCAGGCAGATCCATGACATGCCACCATAAGCTGTGAGTTTTCTGCTGAAGATAGTATAAAATTGTACAGTTTTTCTTTTGTCCCTTGATATATGGAGGGTATTTTTGGATGTTGCTTCTGTATTGACCTAAATGTTTTTAAGAGAAACTTCTGCAATCCTTGCTGTGGTGAGTATGGCTCCTCCAAAAGTCAAGGCAGGCAGCTTATGCTTTGTCTCTGTGGCCTCTGTGTCTTTGAAATTGCAAGAATGGCATGTTATGGTTGATTTATCTCTTGGTGCTATGGCTCTGAACCAAGCCATTGTTGTTTCCAAGATCTGGGAGTACTAAGTGACCTTTCTAATAATTCTTTCTTTAAAATTACAAGCTTTATGCTGGGCTTTTCATTAGTAACATGGATGCAAGTGCCTTACAAAGGCACGAAAATTTGTGTTGTGATCTATTTCTCACATAGGCTGCTCTCATGGATCCCCACTGGAAAACACTGCCATTACCAGAATTGTATAGCAAATTAAGACACTGATTTTACCAGCAGAGTCAAAAGAACTTGTGGCACAGCAGAATTAAAGAGTGGTATATGTATTTTAAAGCAACAAAAATTCAGTGCTGGCAATAGGCCAACTTTTCCTCTGTGCTACCTGTCATTGAACAAAAACCAAGATGTTTAGGATGGTTTGTTTTCCAAAAAAGGTAAAAGGCACAAAAAAATAAATCAACATTTTTTTAACATTAGGAAAGTCAGAGAAGCTAGACAAGCTTGAGAGGTTTTGCTATTGCTGAACTGCACCACAAGATTAAAAACTAGATTTTTCCCCAATAACAGAAAAGAAGGGAAATGCACCCAAATTTCAACCTCTTGATACAGCCTTTCCAAAGAAAATAAATGCCCTTTCCATTCTGCTCTGTGCCCTGGATAACCCACATATCTTCCAAGGAGCAGAGGAAAACAAAGTGAAGAGAATTTAGAAATTGTTTAAATTTGAATTTAAAGAAATTGAAGCTCACATACATTGTTAAATACTGAGTGTCCACTAATACCTATCTGAAAGTGAACTGAGGACAATTTTATTAGGCTCTTGGTATGAAAACTAGCAAGAGGAAATTCATTAGGTGATGCCACTCATCCAGGAAATTAAGTGAGCTGCTGTCTTTCTTCTGATGGATAAAGCTTCCAACCTCCAAATGACAATACTTCATCACAAAATTATTCACCAAATGTGACTGAGTATAAAAATTGCTTATGTTTGGGATAATATGTGGCCAAAGTATGATTTTGTCTCTGAATTTTTCTTCCTAATTCTGAAATGAGTCCATGATAATCTCAGCTAACTCCAATGACTGGATCATCTTTGCTCTGTCCCTCAGGTATCTGCCAAAAATCATTGCTTCATGATGCTCACAGACTTGATGGCAGCAATTGGATCACTCTCTAGCTGATCTGTTAAGAGCTACGTAGCTCCCTTTGAGTTCTTGCAGTATTCCTACAGGATTGCTGTTTCTCTGGGGTTTCCCTCCTTAAAAGCTCCAGTTGCACTCTCCACCACAACCCTTAATCTTTTCATCTCTACAGTTAAAATGAGAAGCAAAATAGGCCAGCTATTCACATAATCATGGCTATTCAAAGCTTGGCAATCTCTCTCATATAAACCTGCCTCATTTTCCGGCATGCAATTCACTTTAATGGAATATTAATTGTCAAACCAGAGCTTTACAGTATTTTTTTTAAATTCCCTTTGTTAAAGGAACGTGGGAATTCAACTTTTTGTTTTGTTTTAATTACATCTAAAATTTTCATCCATCATTCATCATCACCTCAGTCTGTTTTTCTTTTATGAAAAGTGATTGCATAAAAGAAGTGCAACAATACAATCCCGCAGGCTTGAATTTTACTTGCATAGAATTATTGATAAGAACAGTGTAACGTGTCCTTCTGATAAAACATGGGTTTTTTCAGAATGTGTGCTTATTCATTTATTAGTAATGATAAAAACAGCCAGGAGCTGTATTTTTTATGCCTCTGTGTAAAGAACGAACTGCCTCAAGGCTAAACATCTCCTACAAAATGTCTTCCCCTCTGGAAAGTGGCAACATCTTCATGCTAATGATTAAAAAATATTCCCTGGATCTATTTTTTAATTTATTTGAATAAAAACCCTTTTTTCCTCTTTTTTTTATTTGCATATTACCACACTTCATTCATAAAGAAAATCCCTGTAATTAATCAAGTGTGTTATAAATCTCATCAGCGTGAAACATTTCAGAACTCTTCCAATGCTTAAGGAATTTGCCATTATATGAGGTAAAAAGTCTCAAAGTATTGTATATAATGGCAGGATGGAAGATGGAACCAAAGAATTACAGGTTTTTAGCCAATCTTTGAACTGTTGCCTTTACAAATCCAAACAGAGAAGAAAAATCAATCTTTTGTCAAACATATAATGTGAATTCCTACCTAATCTCTCCCATTTGTAAACCTAGCAGCCTAGAGAAGTTCTCTCACATCAGAATAAAAGATAATACTGGCTCACATTCATCAGAATGTCTGGAGACATGAGGTGGTTCCTTGAGATCTTTTACAGCTATCTGACCTTATGCACCTTCTATTGTGAAATCATATTTTAAGGTAATATTCCTAGTTTAGTACTTCTCCTGGATTTCTAATTAATATATTCACTAAGTTTCTATGGGTTGCTGTTATATTGCAACAGATGTCTCCCTAGGACTGTACAGATTCCCATTTATCACCATGTTTTTCCATCTGCAGTTGACAGTAGAAGAGCAAAATATAACTATTACCACTATAGTGAGATCAAATCTCATGGCCTGCTTTGCTCATACCCAAAACCAATATGACTTTATTTTATTTTTAAATAGCAGTTCTTACAGCAAGTTTTAAGAAATTCCCCTATCTGCTTAGAGAGAAAAGTATCAGGTCCCAGAGGCAATTTTCTCTCTCACCTCCTGATAGCTCTAAAAAGAAAAGGCATCTGTAATGAAGAGCCAAAGGAATCACCCCACCTTCCTGCACCCTGCCAGGGTGCTGCATGAGTGCTACAGCTAACTGTTGAAACCAAGGATTACATAATACATTCCACAGAATATTGATTAACAATTAATTCATGATAAGGCTGTTGGCAGGTTCCTAAGCACAGACTCAACCTCAGTACAAAAAAAAAGCTTCTCCAAGCCATCCTGTAAATCAACAGAAAAATATTTCCTTCTAGGAATAACTCATTTATAGAACCACTGTGACTTGGTTTAGGGTAAATTTGGGAGAGAACCATTGAAGGGTTTCTTTCAGAAAGTAGATTTTGTTAACTGTTACATATTACAGAATATAAACATGTATTCTGCTGTTATCAAAACTTGTTAGACAAATGAAGGCTGGAGCCAAAGCAGTCAGTCCTGTTTCATCAGCATTCTCCAGCAGAGCTCTGGTCCTGCCTGGAAGTTTCTGTTCAGGTCTAATTATCCTTATCAGCTCTGCAAAGGCCTTGTGAGAGTTGCAGAAAAAGAACACAACACTAAAACTGTTATTGTTATTCATCCCTATCAAGCTGTTCTCTGAAAAAGAAGAAAGGAGGATATTTTACCTAATAACACTATGGACTCATGCACCTAGGGAAGAACTGAATTTAACTATGGCCTCACATACTACAACTATCATCCACATTCAAGCAGGTGGAGAAGAAGATGATCCAAAAATGGATTTGCCAATAGGTTGAAAGTGTTAAGACTTCCCACTCTACTTTGGGATTCGTGCATGACTTCATTCACAGCAGTCCCACAGCAAGGAGGGCCGTGGGGTCTGGAAGCTGGGTAGCTCCTACAGATGTGGTGCCTGACTCTTACAGATGTGGTGCCTGATGGCCTGAGCAGCTCCACCAGCTGTGCTGCACCACCAGCAGCAGAACTGACTCTGCTTTTCAGCACCCACAGCATGAGTAGGCAATCCTGCTCTTTCCCACAAATAACCATCACCAGCACCTATTTATAGCTAATATTTACATTAGAAGAGCTCTACATTAAAATCATGCCCTAGAGTCCCTTTTTATAGTAAGGAGAGCATAAAACTTCTCATCATTTGTTGATACACATTTCAAACCTGTCCTGTTTCTTAGCTCATCATCTTGAATGTCACATGAGTTATGCTTTTGCCACCATTATGATCTGTTAATAAAAGGTTACTGCAGGGAAGATGAAGTTTTCCTAACTTACAATACCTGTCACTTTGAAGAGTCAAGGACAAAAAATACTGTTAGCAAATTTATTCTTGCAAACATTTGTACTAGAGACTCTGTACTACAGTAGCCTTTAAAAACAAAAATTATTTTGAGCACCTACTTATTCCCTAGGATGCAAATTCTACACTCTTTGTTGTGTGCAATCAGCCAAATCTATCTCATTATTTACCTATTTAATAGGCCAAATATTATAATTTCAAACAGATCAGAACAATAAATTCACTGCTTATTTACAAAATTTCAGTTCTATGGGACAAACCTGGCTGTATTTTGGTATCTAAATATACATACTAAGAATACTGAATTATTTATAGCCATAAGAGAAGGAAATTCAGGTAATGGTATTAATTTTTAACAGACAGGTTTTATTTACTGTTGTTTTATACATTCTGCATACCCTAGCACTATCTAACACCTTCCAAGAACATATTTTTCTTAGACTTGATGGAATTATATTCTCTCAGTGTTTTTTTCCCCTGGGACACTGAACATAAGCCAACAGCTCACCCTGAACTGCTGAAGCTGAATATTACCTGAAGTGCTGCCCAAAGCTTGGCAGAAGAAACCATTTACAAGTTTTTAAGCCTGATGTCCTGGCCAAAATCCAATAAGGTCAGTAATCACTTGGCCTTCAAAAAACTGCTTGTAATGGTACAGAAACAAGGTAGATTCATGAATGTTTCAGAGAATTTGGGCTTAGCTCGAGACCAGACTCCAGCCTCAGAGTGTGTAGGAGTTTTCCTCTAATGCTACCAGGGTTTGCCTTGGAGACACGTTGGTCCTCCACCAAGAACATGAAGAAAGCACATCAGACCTCTGGGGTAATTCTGGGGACATGCTTTAATCTTGGCCAAAAGATGGGTTTCTCAACTCCCTCTGCCACTGTCTGCTTTCCAGCTACCTGCTGCAAAACTAGAACCTCTAGAGATGTTAAAAGAAGAATGATAAATGAAGATACATTTCATTATAGGGCAATTCAAAACAGAGGTACTCACTTTGCAATGTGAAGTCTATGAGACTGCAGTCTTAAATATTGATTTTGTATTCCTTGCCATTGAAAGAAGCAATCCTATTTTTGCTGAATGTAATAAATACAACTTTAAACAGAATAAGGCCCTTTCAGCAAGAAATTTTCCATATATCTGTTTATAAGCCTAAAATTAAAGCCGCTAAAACTGAAAAGAGAAAAAAATAACCAAGGGGGTTTTCAAAAATTTAAAACTCTATCATGCATAAATGGAGCTCATCAGCAAAAGTAATTTCCCTGCAGAAAACACTCCATCTTTTGTTTTATGTAAGTTAGCAACATGAATATTTCATTCCTAGTGAAACTGCCGTTACCCTTTTGCATTTCATAGCTACGCCTGGTGTCTCAGACACATCAGCTTTTTTTTCCTCACTTTGCTGTTCAAGTCTATTGCAATTACAGGTTTTGCTGTATCTCAGAAGATAATAGAGTTTGGAATCTGATGTTAGCAGCAGCTACATCCTTTGTCCCTAACATCCCCTCTAGATGGGAAGAAAGGAACATAAAGGACAAATGACTGCACAGAGGATAATCATTCTCAGGGTACCAATCACGATTCAGAAGGCACGTCAGGTATCATTGTCCTCAGGTAGTTTAGGTTTTTCTCAAAGCCACTGTCAACTTTGGCAAAATTTTACAATTAAAGAAAAGGCAATAAAAACACCTACACAGCACATCCACATTAAAACAATGGCCTAAATAAACACTGGACCTAACTGAGCTGTGAAACTACTTGAACTCCAGGACACAAACAATAAAAAGAATCATTACAGTGGGTAACACTGTACTGCTGACAGCTCTTTCACAAAACTGTGACCAAAACAGGTTGCACAAGAATTCTATACAAGCTTGCATTTTAAATTAATTTAATCTCAAGAAGCTTAAAAGTAAGTCTTTCGATCAAGATGAAAAGATGAAGATAGACTATTTGACCTAGATGTAGTCCATTACCATTGCAAATTCTCTTCTTTGAGGGCAATTATATTCTTAATTTTGTTGCTTGGCAGGTCATAGTCTGAGTGGCTGATTTTCTCTTTTAGGGTTGTTGAGGTTTTTCAGTCATTTTTTAGGATTTCTTTTTTTCCAAGAGTGCACATATCTGTAAAACAGTTGTATCATGCATCCTGTAAACAGGAATATATTTTCTTCTTTAAATGCTTTTTGAACTGTGGGGAGTGAGCAGGCCTGGCTACTGAGGCAAAATGGCCAAGGGTGACCTAATTTGAATCACACTGCAAGGCAGACCAGCACTCAGAAGATCACACAGGAAGAGTCTACAGGATAAAATCACTCTATAACTGTAATACCATAAGCCAGCAATGAAAAGATTTTGCCACCAGAGCTGAAAGATCAGCAGGGGGAGATTGATGTTCCAGAACACCTGTGTCTAATCATGCAGAGAGAAAATAAACAGCCCCTGTCCAACAAAAGTCATCTGGTAACAAGAAGGATTCCATGTGAAACACGACTCTGAGATCACTGGTGAAGGTGCAGGGTTCTCTGCACCGCTGGATTTCTGAAGACTTTGAGAGGCAAGACACATTCCAAATTACTTTCCATGTTATTTTATCCATCTCCTTTTTCCTTCATCCTCTACATAAAGTTTTCAAAATTGTTTATTCTGAGCATGAAAGCATTTGCATAGGCAAGGACTTGCAAGAAAGACAGCAGGACAAGAGCATCCCATGCTTAGAAAGCTTACAAATTGTCTCAAAGACATGCACAAAGTGTTTGTGCATTGTCCCACAGTGCAAGATCTACAAAGGTAACAAATCTGTCATTTGTGATTTCTGGCAAAAAAAGAACAGCAAAAATTCACCTTTGAACTAAAGTCATCAGTGTTAAAGGGAGAGTTAATCAATTTACAGGGTGGAAGTTTTAAAACTGAGTGGGGTGGGAGAATGCATGACACATACTAGAGACCTTTGGTATTCAGAGTTTAACTATTGCAGAATCATAAACTGAGTTTGTACAGCTGCTCAGTTTTAGAGTAGTTTACAGGAAAATTATTGCCCATCTTTGGGAATCCTGCTCAGCATCAGGAAATTGCTGATCTTACAAAGTAGCTCCACCTTTGGGGTGGTGATCAAGATGTTTCACCTACTTCATAAATCACTGCTAAGTTTTTACTTTAATTTATTAAAGAAATTCATTGCATGCTTGATTTGTTTTACCTTATGAGGTTCTAAATCATTAGGGATAAAAATATGTTGAGTTACATCTCAAATGGTATTCCATATGGACCTGAAATCATGACAAATATTGAGGATATTAGCTAGTAAGCCTCGTGTCTCTTTAGCTTTCCCTCTCTTCATCCACTCCAATTTGTCTTTAATTCTTTTGGTGTTCTTTTAACCTCACTAGTGGTCATAGGGATTGAGAAATTTGCTTCATTAGAAGGGGTAGTAGTGCCATAGAAATATCAAATCACCTGGCATTTGAAATTTTCAAAAGGCACTTGGCAAGAAGAACACCATAAAACAGCTGCCTTGTCCTCTATAAAAAGTCCTGATATAACTTCTTGTTACCGGGGGAGGTCCCTTCTATGAAAGATGATGAAGATATTCCAGAATATAAATACTGAATGATGACCACAAAAGTTAGTTGATGACATTTATAAATTAATTAACAAATGTCATGTAGAACAAGATGTTGGAACTCCTAGATAGCCCAAACTTTGTAGAGGTCTGCAGGGTCTCTTGTATTTCAAAAATCACCAAACCTTTTTAAGCCAACTGTCTTCCCACTCTGCAGCAGAAGCTGAATTGGGACTACAAATCTGATTTTCTAATTGCAGATGAAGTGAAAAAAGAAATATTTCCCTTTTCTTTTTTTAGTTTGGGATTCTTTTAAATATTAGAAGGTTTCTCCTTTCAACGTAAAACCCTAGACAAATAAGCAATAAACATCCAAAACTCATTCCTCCCTGAAGGTGCTGTATTACCTTGCTTTTAAAGACAACTCTGTGTATAGGACAATTTATCAGTGAGCATATGCTCTTGCACAACAGTGCTTCTGGAGAGAGATTTTCTAGTTCCTTCACACCCTTATTTCTGTCTTTGATAGTCATTTAAGAGTACAGCCCTAAATCAGTGCTATTTCCTGTATTTTAATGTAAAACACAAGAAAAAAGAATGGCACAACTCATAAACAGAGTCTTGTGCCAATACTCAAATTTGTCAGTGAAAGTAACAGAGTCTAACTTTGTTTCAAAGTGGTTACTTAACTTGTTCATTAAACCACATTTCAAAAAACAGCACCATTTTATTATCAGGCTCATATTGCTTTATCCTCTTTACCTTTCATGGCATCACATTTAACAACAAATATTTTACACAATCATTCAACTGCATTTTTCAGAATGTAGACTCAGATAGAAACTAATGCAAGGAAATTATTTTCCTGGGGAGTTGGACTGTTTCCTAATTGTTTATTATATATGTATTCTCTTGGCAGAAATCAAGATTTAAAATTCCATCTTCTTCAACACTTTAATGTTGTTTGGATCTCTGAAGCATTTATATTTAATTTCACAGCAGTGTTACAATTCAAGTGCTATATTTTAATGTCTGCAGCAGCCAATTGTTGATTTATTTTCTTTCAGGCAAAATGCAAATAAACTCTTAAGAGGTTTGCTCACAACCCTTGTGTTTGTGTTAATACATTTGCAGTGAATAAATTAAAAGAAGTCCAGATATGACTTTTTAAGGCTCTCCTGAATTTAAAAACTCCAGCTAGTTAAAAATAAATTTAAAAAACACAGTAGTCAGAACTTTTTCTACAAGTAACTAGAAACAAGTCACATGAACTTTGGTCGTTTCCAGTATACATTTACACCAACCACAAATTCCAAGGGTGTGGAAACAAGGAGTTCTAGTGACCCAGCACCCTTTTGAGCTCTCCCCTAGAAATCCATCCTTGAATGAAGACATTCCTGCAAACCAGATTTTCAAATTACCCCAGAGCTACCTGCCCCATGGAGCAGTCCAGAAAGGACAAACAGATGCTGCCTTTGTCAGAGCATTCACCTTCCTGCTTAAAATCCCTAAAAATCCATTCCTTCCCTTCTCCATTTGCTGTGGTCAGAGGCTGCTGTGACTGAAGCACAAAAGTTTGGGATGGTGGGTTCAGACCAAAAGAGAGGGAGGAACCCAAACTCCCAAAGACAGGGAGGAACCAGACCAGGTTCTCCTGAGCCAAGGAGAACATCCTTCTTCACTGTAGACTCCAGATTCATGGCTCCCTAGACATCTAAGACTGACCTACATTGGAACAAATCACCAAAAAAAAGGAAAACTCTACATTTTAAGGTGTCAGCAAGCAGGTGAGCTTCAGGATTAGGCTACAGATTGTTCTAAATTGTTAAACCTGGCCTGTTACCATCTTGACAATCTCTTGGGGACAGTTTCCATCAGAGGAAACAACAGCTAAGGAGGATGTAAATTTTATTTTAAAAACCATAGATGTATGCAAAAATTAACCTTGGAGGGGTGCAAGAGTCTAAATAAGTTTTTTTCAAATATCATATTTACAATAAGGCTTATTTTCCAATCAAAAATTCTTTGCCAAATCATCAGGATTTATTAGGATGAGCCTGGTCTTTCAAATAAAGCAAGGAATTGGAAGTTGGAAGGTTTGGGTTTTCTGACATCTGTGTCTCTCTTGAGCATAGCAAGAAAATTGCTCACCTTGAAGAATATCAGCTCCTTTTTTCAATGGTGTCTAGTGAGACAATTTAATTTTTATAAGATTCACTAACAGCCAAGAGCACCATGTTTCACAGAAAGATATTTTTAAAACCTAGCCAACACATCTGAAAACTGCCTTCATCAGAAACATTTCAAATATTTTTCTTTTTTCTGCACTATCTTGCAGCTCTAACACAACAGCAACAAACCTATAAGAACACTTGAAGAGCAACTCTGGTCTTATTGGAATCAGTTGAAAAAAATGGGATGAATCTTAAAAGTAGCAATGCTGTAATGAGCTCCAGGTACTGGAGAGAAAAGCAGTTTTCAGATTTCAAATCATCTTAAATCAATTTGATCCCCAGTACATTTCTTTCTAGCTTAAAAAAGCCTATTAACTCTGCCTAGATGGCTAAAACTGCTCTTCAGATTTGTATTTACTCAATTATTTTTCATTTTCTTTTTAGACTCAATTTATGAAAAATTGCTATTTTTTTCCCCCATATTTTTCATCCAAGAAAACTTTTTATACAAATTGTTCCCTATTTGGAAATTAAATCATCTTTATAAAAAATATATAAATTCACGTTTGAGGCATAGCCTGAAAAATTGTTACTTCTTAGAGGAAGGAGCAAAGATTATCACAGAAACTATGCAAATTAGTTTGATTTTTTAAAAGTGAAAGGCATTATTATTTTGAATAGCAGACTTCATAATGAGGTCAAGAATTAAATGCTCAGAAATTTATGCCAGATGGTTGTTAATTTCATAACTTCCACCTTCTATTTTTGTGAACATTGAAATGTATTCTGAAAAGTAAATTATACTTTGGAGTTTACTGACTGAGAGGATTGTATAAAAAAAATACAGATTCTCATATCCTGGTTAGAATAGACAAAATAAGAGTTTAAATAAGAGTACCTGGGCAAAGCTAATTCATTCACAAATGAATAATCACAAATCATGGATGAATCCTTCCATATTTTTTGCTTAACTCCTCCTTTGATGTTTATTATAAATGAGAATATATCTCAATTCTTTAACTATGTTTATTTTGACAAAGGAATATGTATGGACAAATGACATTTCAGTAACTTAGTATCACTAGAGCCTTCCTCTCCATTTTGTGCATCTCACCATGCAGTATGAAAGCTGAGAGTTGTTGAGGCAAACAGAATTCAAAGCAGAAAAATTTTACATTAAAACACGTTCCACCCAAAAAAAAAAAAAAAAAGAGATGAGAGATATAAAGAACTGAGGAAAGGATTTTACATTTTGTTCATCTTATCTAGAAGCTATTGATAGCTGAGTGCAATATAAAATATCAGTACTATTAAACACCTATTTAATGTAGCACCTTGTGCAGTGACCTCCAATATTTCTGGATCAAGTCCCTTGGCAGCCCAGGGCATCCAACTATAATATTTTTTTTAAATTTCATCTCCAGCCTACCAAGATCAGTGATACAGGGGGAACATCTCCCTTCTGAAACCAAATACCAGCATTCAAAAGACACTAGACCTGACACTAAATGAAGAAACAGCAGCTTTGCTTCAAGCAGCTTGTTATCCTTCTGTACTCAGATTACAATGCTGTAAGTAGAAAGCTTCTGGGTAGAAAAATGGTCAGCAAACCCAGCCTGCAAAAACTGGATTGATCACAAATTAAGAAGAAATTTAGTAAAAAGTGGGAACTAACGAGAAAAACACACACATTCTGCAAACTTTCATCTGGGTTCAAAAGGAATCACATACCTGCATCATCAGAACGATCTCAAATGTCAACAGCAACCTCTTCCTTTCATCTGCCTAACTTGCAGGAGAAATGTCTCAGTTAATTTGTACTTTGATACACTGAGGCTCAGAAGCCACTGAGAGATGAGCACACATTTAGTTATAACAAGGCAAAGCTAACTCTCCCATCTCTACCCATATTCTCCTTTTGCTTCTTTTCACAGAAGAACTGTTGACAAGGATTACCTCTTCCTTAGTGTATATTGTAGTAACCATACTAGGAATTCAATCCTAACTCTAAAACTCTCAGCTTCCAAACTTCCAGCCAAAACTTCCTTCTGTCCTTGTCAAATGATATCCCACTGTTCCCCAACTGCTACCAGAATCCTAGACAAGTGACAGAGGTGACATGTCAGTGACATGGGCATCTTTACTTTGTTACAAGCTAATATATGAGGAAGATTTAACTGTTGTTCAGAAGACAGAACATGTGGTAACATGGGCCAAGTTACAGCTTTTGTCTTTCATAATCACCTTCATCATCAGAAGGCTCCAGTTTTCAAATTGCTTTGACATCTTTTTGTTTCAATTCTTCACCATGAAATGCACTCCAAAGATTCCCAGTGACATTACCCACCAATGTCTTGACATGATGTAACCATGACAGGCTTGCATCACTGACATCTCTAAAGATTTGGAGGAGCATTTCATCTGACATTACAATATCATGTCTGTGAATTCACAGTGACATGCAGAAGAGATGGGTATGATAGAGACAAAAATATTTTAAAAAAATTTAAAAACCCAGCAACAAAACCAAAAAAAGACTGCTGGAGTGATTAGGAAATTTTCAGCACTATGAAATGGAATACAGAAAAAAACCACATTTTTTTTTAAAACCTCAACTATTTCCAAGCCTTTTAATTAACACAGAAAAACCTTATCTATGTTTATGGACTAGACAAATGAACTCCACCCAAAGTGTGCAAAACTACAACTCCACTACATGTGGATCTTGTATCAATCTGAATTATGCTTGAAGATTTCCAATGCTGTGGATCTTGGTCATCTCAGAATGGGAATTCTAAAAGGCACCAATTACAAAAACCACATTGCAGAGACAGGAACAGAAGTGCCAGAGACAAACACACTTGGATGTTGTGCTTGCTTTTATTTAGACTGGAATGCCTTCGTATTTTAATAATCTAAATTATGATTTATTATGATTATGATTAAATATTATTGAAGCCCTAGCCTGCATGTTCCAGTCAAACATATGTATGGGCTTGGGGCTTGTTTTTCTTTTCAAACTAAACAAGGGTGACACTTTGCCTCTAAGAATGATAAAGAGAAGAGCCCAGATTTTTGTCTAGAACTTCACTTAAAAAATTCACCCAGGACATAAGAAAACCCTGCTAAAGCTTCCTCCTCTCTCTGAAACACATTCAGGTGGCAGCTGAGGGCATTTTTCAGGCAAAAGCAAGAAAGTTCAAGCAGTAAACCCCACATCCTGGCGAGTTGTGTCCTTGGAGCACAAGCTGTAGGATGAACCAGGTGGGAAAAAGAGGTGCAAGGAAGGCTCTCATGATGCTCTTGATGGCTCAGCTGTGGGAAGAGCAGGGTCTGCTGAGCATATCCTGGACAAATTTCCTGGATCAGCCTCATCCAGTAAGGTCCAGGAAGGTTTGTGCACACAGACTTGCTTCAACATGCAAGGAGCGAGGGTGTCTCTCCAATAATGCCCAGCACAGCACCCCAGTCATCTGGAGAACTTGTAGTCCAAAACTGTCAGCATGAAGCATCATCTGAGCAAGAGCTCTCACTTCCTCCAGAGGGTCATAATTTCAGATGTGAGACACTAAGGCAAGACTTAAACCCTTGAGCATTTTTTGTGGCACAAGCCCTAATTGCCTATAAATCCTGCTGTGTTACCTGCTTGACACACAAAGCTTGTCTATAAATAAAAAAATGCTTCTAAAATCCATATTCCTGCATGGCACTGAGTTGGAAACATGGCAGAGCTTTTTGTTTGTCTTAAATAAGAAAACACTTTCAAGTGGAGCATCTTTTTTGCTTGTGGGGTTTCTTGGTGGGGCATTAAGTCGTTTCCAACCTTCTCTCCCCTCCTTGGAATTTCTAGATGACAGTAATGATTTCTTGCTCTGTGACTAAGAGTCCATCCTGAAGATCATCTCTTCTGTGATTTGAGACCACCTACACACGTGCTATTTCTGAGATTCTTAGAGCTGCCTTTGTGTGTGAGAAGCATGAAGCCAATGAAATTTTGATAAAATTTTTATATAATTTCACTGCTCTTAACTTTTTGGATCTTGCTTCTATATATCTAGAACAGGACTGGGGGTCTTCTGGAGGTTCATAGAGAGAAGCACAGCTGGAGCATCTGGAGCAAAGCTGTTCTCAGATGGAACACCACCATGGCATCCTCCTGGGCTGTGTCATGAGCAAGATTGGTCCACAGAGCTTAAGAGAGAATATGGTGGATTTTAAACACATTAATAGGCACAAAACAGAGCACAAAAAAAAAAAAAAACCTGACAGCAGCCAGTACCCGGCATAATTTGCTGGTCCTGTATAATCAAAGCCCCAGATTGCACAGATTTTACTGATTTTAAAACAGTCTGTATGGCTACTGACTACTCTGGGCTTCACAGCACTCATGCAGTCAAGATGAGGCACAGGGAGACACCATCTACAAAATCCCTCATAAAATCCTGCTTGTGTCTGTCTGTGCAGAGGGAAAGGCAAGTGGAGCAGAAACCATGTTTTCCTCTCTAAAAGGCTCTACATTGATGCAGGAAGAGTTAAAATGAACATATCCACTGCAGCAAGTTGCTGTTGTGGTGTCTAGGGCAGCGAGAAATGAAAAAAAAGTTTAAAAAAAAAGACAAAGGTACATGTTTCAGTCATGTGAGCCACTCAGAGCAGTCAGTGTAAATGAGGAGCCCTTCTGCCTTTCCAGGCAGGAGATAACCAAGGCATAAGAGGACTCTCTACCTGAACTTGACTAAATCTTTTGGCTGAAAACTTTTATTAGAAGGGTGTAGACAAAATGTTTTGAATTTTAGAGCCACAGGCCTGTGCCAACATAGAAAAAAGGTACAGGAAAAGCCAACTACATTTTAAAGAAGTTTATGCAGGGCAAAGGAATACCTAATTATTTTTACAAACTAAGATTTTTTCATTGCATCCTCCCTTGCCTGCTTCTGTCACACTGAAAACATTTAGAAGAGGATAGAAAGAGAATTTGGGCACAGAAACCTCAGAGAGCAGCATTTGCTAGCACAGAGGCTGTGAGAAACACACTCCTTGATCTGGGCAAAAGGAAAACCTGCACATTCAGTTTTGAAAGTTGTATTTAGCAGCCATAATTTTAACTGTTCCTTTTGCTACAATATGAGAATCACAGCACTGAGCAAAAGGCCATCCACACCTTTGTAATTGCTAACAAAAAATGTGAATGGCTTAAAGTTATTCAATGCTATTTTTTTTTTAAATCCCAAATATTTTTTGGTTTTTTCATAAGCAAATGGCATTCATGCAATGCAGATGAAGGTTCAAACTACCAAACTACTGTTTTATTGCTAAAATAATAAACTTGGTACACACTTCTAAAAACATTATTTAGCAGTTTTCATTTTTCTCAGCTGAGGCACTCAAAGTCTCATTTCCAGAATCAATTAGATCCATCACCTCAAATTGGGAATTCTCATCCTAGGCTCCTCAGAAAAGCCTAGAACAAGATCTGAACCATACAGGGGCACCCAGTAACTTCCAGGGAATACTAACAGCAAGCATTTTACAATCACCTCAACAGCTGAAACTCCCTGATGAAAATTTAAGGGACAATTTAAAATAGCAATGGGTTATTCACAAACAGGAAAGAATCCTGCATTAGTCAGATTAATTGTTCTTTCAAACTGCTCACAGAGCTCTCTGATATTCTTTTCTGCCATTAGTCACTCAGAGTGCATCTGTGGACAGCCATCCTGACAGGGCTACTCTTGCTGCTCTGATGTGGAGATTATTGCCCTTCTGGAAATCATACCCAGTAAACAGAAAAATAAAAAGTAAAGTCACCCTGTAATCAATCATTGTTTTAAATTTCCTTATCTTCATTATAGATTAATACCAGTGTGACCTACCAGCACTGCTCCAAGTGAAATACAAGAAAGCAGCCTGCAGCATGAACACAGTTTGACTTGCATACTTGTAACTTATTTAAAAATCTGGACAGAATATTAATGTGACAAGGTAAGAAGCAGCTGGGCATGTTAAAGCCTTAATGCACCTGTCTTACCTCATAGAAATAAAGTGACACTTTTGGATGGTTCAGGTGGGTGAATAACCCACTAGGAAAGCAAAACCTTTGCTCTGCTCATTTATGGCACAGGAGTCATAGCAGGCATTAATAATTGAAGAACCACATTTGTACAATTGCCTGATTTTTCTGTGTCAAATTTTCAGAAACAATGGACTATGAAACAATTGAAGTAATGGAGAGTTAAAAAAAACACTCATCTAGTTGACTGAGTATAAATCACAGAATGGTTTGGGTTGGGAGGGGACGTTGAAGACCTTCTGGTTCCAACCCCTTGTCATGTGCAGGGACACTTTCCACCAGACCAGACTGCAGCTCAGACATAGCCTTGAAGTCTCATCAATGCCTCACTATCTCATGATGAGGCTCCAAGTGTGCCTCATCTAAAAGTAAATTATTGCAAGGAGGGTGCATGCTAAATTTCAACATAGCAGGAGGTTATCCAAAATGTTGGAGTTAAGATATATAACAGCACAGTATATTCTGAAGGAAAATTGAAATGCTGAAACAATTTTTTTTTTAGCCTTCCCCTAAAGTAAAGCTCCTTTTCTGGCTCCAGAAAATTGAGTAATATTTCACGTCTACGGTTATTTGTGATGATGAAAAGGAGTTTGTCTGCTGACAACCTGTCCATTACACAAGCATTTCTCCGGGAGTGTGAGGGAAGGAAGACAGTTAGGTATGATTTAAGTGAAAAGACTCAGGTCTCTGCACATTCTAAAAGAAGGGTCGATTACAGAGAGCATGCATGTGCCTCATAAATTAGTCTACCATAACTAAAAGTTGCCCAAAAATGAGCTTTACTCATCCCACCCCTCCAAAATTTCACTGTTAAAATACATCAAAATAGCAGACAAAAATCCCCAAGACAGGTCATAAATTCAGCCTCCTGAGAGCTAGAATTCAATTACATTTGCTTCTGAGAATCATTTTCTTTAGCAGAATACAACACTTGTGAACCAGCACAGCAGCGTTTTCAAATCAAAGGTTTCCAGCTTTCTGCTGAAAGCTGAAAGTTTCTGTTTTCAGGTGTTTCATTTTCTCACTCAGAAGTCAAAACTGTCTGTAAAAAGCACACATTCCACACAGAAAATAATTTTAATAAAGAAAATAGCTTCAACAGATTTCTTTGGGCCATTGCTACAATGACTTCCTGCTGGTTTCCCTTTTTCAAAGCAACAGCATGAAACCTCAAGGTTCAGCTCTAATGCTGCAGAGCAGCCTCAGCCCCACTGATTTTTTAATCACAAAGTGCACCCAACACAGCCACAATGGCCAACCTCTCATTAATCATTTAAATCAACAGTCAAAATTTTAAAAAAATTAAAAAGCAAGAAAGAAAACCCTCTTTTTTTTTTCTTTTTTTGCTCCTCTTGGTGGAGCCTTCTTCCACTTGGATGCATTTGAATGAGTGTTTCATCTCCAGTGACAAATCTGCTCTACCTTGGCTGCAGCAACATCTCAGGCACATGCTATTTCTTTCATTCATTCCCCTGGTGCTTTTACCTCAGTACCTAATGTGCTGTCAGAATCACAGAAGCCATCCATAAGTATTGTGTGAGGAGCAGCTGCTGGATGTGCAAGCACACAGGAGAAATGAGCTTTCATTCTTCCCTTGCAATCATTTACATAGAGAATATGATCCCCTTTCAATTACTGCTTGTCATCTCGTTGCACTTGATCAGCTGAAGGATCATTTTATTGAAACTGGGAGAAAGAAAGGAAAAAGGAAAACTACCAGCAATTTGACACTCCTTTATACTTAAAGAGTTTGAAGATTTGTACAGTTTTATATTCAAACTGCTAGACTTTGTGATGGTTTCTCCTCTTAGAAGAGTATTCCTTTGATAGTCAGACAACTTCTATCTTATCCCTCCAGGCTAAAAATCTCAATTTTTATGACTTCCCTAAGAAAATTAGAAATTCTGTATACTGCAATATTAAGTGAAGAGGTGTTTCTTAAGCAGCTACAACCTGACAAATGCCTTAGCTGTGGGAGAACTGACAAAAAAAAAAGTGTGCTTTTGGAGGCTGGAAGAACACACAAAGCCTGCATTACTGACATACAGCTTCCTACCATAAATATTTTTCACATCAATATTGATTTCAGATGAGTTCTCCAAGAATTGAACACAGAGTTACACCTTGGCAGGATTCATCCTAAATCACATCTTTGTCTGCATTTCTCAGTACAATGGAAATCCACTTTGCATTAAAGTGGCAAAAGGGTATGATTTAAATTCTTAACACAAGGCAATTCACAGATGAAATAACTGAGCAGCATATCTTTTTCTGTGAAGGTTTTTACAAGGCACTTGCCATTGGTGACTAATGCTGCATACACACTCTCATTAAAAGAATAAATCATATTTCTAATTAATATTTTCCAGTGTCTTTAAGGTGGAAACGTTGGCAGTGAGGTGGAGTTAATTTTTTAATGGCCATTACCATCTGTCAAATCTGTCAGAGACAGACCAGTGTCCTGGGATGTGATAGAAATAATTAAACAGGTTTTACCTTTGCTTGACAGAAATTCGAGTCTCCCAAATAACAGCAAAGAGAAATGGGCCAAAGTCTGTTAATTCTACTCGGTACCTGCAGTAGCAGAATTCAGGTATGGGTCACAGCATTTTTCATTTTCATCTGTGGGACCAAGATGAACAGATCTCAGCACACCAGAAAAACCCTAAAAACCCCAACTGACACTTTTTTGGGGTTTTTTCTACTTGAAATGCTCTTCAGCTATGACCCACTTCTTTTCTGTCCAAGAAAACTAGACAGACTACAAGTCCAACAGGTTAAAATTTGCAGGCAACTGCCTGAGAAATTTTGATGAAAACTGACACTTTTGGGTTTTTTTTTCTAGTTGAAGAAATGCACATTCTGAAAGAAGGGTTGATTATAGAGAATATGCACGCGTCCTCATAAAAGTTGCCCAAAAAATGAGCTTGACTCATCCCACCCCACCAAAATTTCACTGTTAAAACACACCCAAATAGCAGACAAAAATCCCCAAGACAGGTCATAAATTCAGCCTCCTGAGAGCAAGAATTCAACTGCAGTTGTTTCTGAGAACCACTTCCTTTAGTAGAATACATTAAAAACCCAAACTGACACTTTTTTGGGGTTTTTTTTTCTACTTAAAGAAATGCTCTTCAGCTATGACCTGCTACTTTTCTGTCCAAGAAAACTAGACAGACTACAACTCCAACAGGTGAAAATTTGTATGTAACTGTCTGAGAAATTTTGATAAAAACTGACACTTTTTGGTCTCTTTTTTTCTACTTGAAGAAATGTACATTCTGAAAGAGAGGTTGATTATAGAGAATATGCATGTGTCCTCATATATTGGTCTACCATAACTAAAAGTTGCCCAAAATGAGCTTTACTCATCCCACCCCACCAAAATTTCACTGTTACAACACATCAAAACAGCAGATAAAAATCCCCAAGACAGATTACAAATTCAGCCTCCTGAGAGCAAGAATTCAACCACAGTTGTTTCTGAGAATCATTTTCTTTAGGAGAATCCAACACTAAAAACCCAAACTGGCACTTTTTGGGTTTTTTTTCTACTTGAAGAAATGCTCTTCAGCCATGACCCACTACTTTTCTGTCCAAGAAAACTAGACAGACTACAACTCCAACAGGTGAAAATTTGCATGCAACTGTCTGAGAAATTTTGATGAGCCTACAACTAAATTGTCAGGTTTGGTTGAATTAGTACTCAGAAGACAGGATAATACCTATTAATTCTGAAAATGTTCACATTTTTTAAAGAATATTTCACAAATGCTGCAGTATTTAATGCAATCTTTTTCATCATCCAAAACTGAACATCAGTTATCTGTTGCTGATTATTTTCTGATTTAAGGAAAGAAGTCCCAAGTTTTTTATCAGGGAGTCTTTGCAATGGTGATCCAGGGGCCCATCACAATACAACCAGTAAAAAAAGAAAGCCCAATGAAATGAAAAGTTTGAGAGTCTGGTACAAGAATTATTCATTCAAATTATCCAACAAAATGCTTTAAAAATTGAAAGCCTTCAAGGACCATCGCTATTGGCAATCTGAGCATTAAAATCTATGTTTAGAAAAGAGACCAAAAACTAAAGTAAGGTTCTTTAGAAGAATATCACAACCTAGAAAACCATTTGCCTACAGGAGCATAAGCAAAAGGGCAAAAGAATTTTTATGTTCTGCTAATTACTCTTGCATCTGCTTTTTCCATTGTGATGGCATGAGGATTTGGTATTACACTGCATTTTATTGATGCAGTTCATAACACCTTCATTATATTATTTTCAAGCACTGCAGCCTTATTTAAACCTTTGATTTCAAAAGCACTTTCATGTTGAAAAACACCACACACACCAAAGTCCTGCACTGTCTTCACAAAAATGACTCCTGTGATCTTCACAGAAGTAAAGTAGGATCAGAAAAGAGATCTATTTCCTTGCAATTTTGGAAGATAGATGGCCTTCACACAGAGGAAAATCTCTAAAAGCCCGTGGCCACTAAACATTTACACTACAACTTCAGATCAATATTACTCACAAATTAAACCCTTAGAGCTCAGGCAACAAGGCTTCTTTACAGAATTATGGGTATGAAATGCACTCTTACAGGGATGCTAAAACACGAGTCCCCCAAGGAGCAAACCTGCAAATTCCTTTGCAAGGCACTAGAGAAATCACTGGGTCATGATCTATGTCACAATATGCATGGCAGAAAACTCCACAGATGTATTTTATGAAAACAGAGGTTTTGTTTTCTCAGCTCTGCCCAAATGATATAATCTGTCTTGACAGGCAAACTATTACAGTCAACTTTAGAACAGGCTTCTCTCTAAAATTTTTATCTATTACAAACAGAAAGTTACAGATATTTCATTTTCTAACACCGTTACTGTATTTGTTTTACTGGTTTTGTTATCCTCCTGGCCATCTAAAACATATTCCATTAAAATTCATGTCTTTTCCTGCATTATCTTACATCTCATCTGAGCTGCAAGTAGGCTGCCAGGACAATCTCAGCTGTTTCCAACAGCAATAGCATGTCTTTGGGCAGGAAAAGCCTGTGAAGGAAAGCACACACCAGCAGCCCAGCAGAAAACCAGCTCACAGATCAAATTAATTTGTGAGGAATATCGTGCATGGGCCTGTGCAGGCAGTCATACACCCACCACACCCTGCTCTCTGCTTCCCACAGCTCCCACCATGGGGCAACTCTCTTATTTAAGAGAGACATCCTCAATGATGATAAAGGGTCTGCATCAAACTTGTTTCAAAACCTCTGCCTTTCTTTAAAGCTGTAAGTAAATGGGTGCAGAGCTTCCTGACTGACCAGGACACACAGGAGGAGGATGAGCAATGTGGTTTAAAACTGCACTCTCCACAGTTTTCCAGGTCCTGGGGGCACTAGGATGTTCCAATAGACCTGCCCCTCTCCCAGAGCTCCCAGGTACCTTCTCCTCCTGACCCTGGCCAGATTTCCTGTGCCAGGGCAGGACCTGACCCATCGTCTTTTGCCTTATCAGACATCCCCTGAGCTGCAGATCCCACCTGCCACCAGCTCAGCTGGTTCCCCAGAGAACTTATGGCAACTGTTCTGCTGGTGCTGGGGTCACCCCCAGACCCAGCCTGCCCTCCTTCAGGGGCAGCACTGTTGGGTGCTCCTGTGCTGTAACACTTGTGAGCACTGAGAAAGTTTTTAAGGGACTTTGTCCTGGCAAGAGAGAGCAAAAATCCACAGCTTGCTGAAATGCATTGCTTTTGCTACAAAAGCACCACTGATAACAGATCCAAGGTGAAGTTCCTGGTCCAAATTTCCAAAGCAGCTGCTCCACTGCTGTAATCCTGAATTAAGCACAAGCAGAATTTAACCCCAAGATTTCTTTCTCTCTCTAAGTCAGCAATGTTTTCTATGCACATGCATCCCTGTGTACTCACACAGGCAGATTTTCCTGTTCAGGTTTAGTTAATTTTAAGATACAAGGGGAAAGCTGGTTGCATACCAGAGAGAATTTTGGTGTTTGGTGGTGCTGGCTGGGGCTTTTTGTGGATCTGATTCTGAGAAAAAAGATGGAAACTCCAAAGTTCTTACAAGAAGGAATTGAGGAAAAGGCCTTCTATCAAATTGGTTAAGCCACAAGGAGAAGCCACTGCCTGACTCCAATTTACCAAAATCTGCCTAGTCAGTGGACTAACAAGAACTCCAAAGGAAAACTCAGCAGGAAATCAGTCATACTTTCCAACAAGTAATTTCAAACCATCCAAGATGAATATATGAGATTAGCTCAGTTGGATAAAGATTGGTGCTAATCAGGCCAAGTCTGTGGATTTGATCCCTCTGTGGGTCCTTCCCTTTGGAATTGGTCTTGACAATCCTTGTGGGCCCCTTCTAACTCAGAATATCCTGTGATTTCTGTGACTTTTGTTGAAATCCAGTCATTTTCCTTCACACATAAAAATTCTGAAAACTTGGCCAATCTCAGGCAAGACATCTTTCATTAAAAACTGCACATGATCCTTGGAGAAATACTAACACTTTAAGAGAAGTGACCTTTTTATTCTCTGCCTCATCTTTCATTTCTAGTGCTTGCCATCAAATATCTATATAAGTCTGCAAATGTTGCTTCTGGGGAGAGCACTGTGGGGACAACCTTTCAGCTACCTGCCATGCTGTAAAATGGATGAAAGACCATCCAGGGCATTAACAAGTGGATCCTGGCTGAATGAGTGATCCCCACTCATTGAGAATTGCCATTTAAGAGTATATCTGAGCTGCATCCCTGGAAATCACAACACTATGGAAAATACTCCAGGCTCCTCCAAGGCTACAAAAGCAACAAGAGGTCTATATGATCTATTTACTCTTTCATCTGATTTACAGAAATGGCTCTTGGCAGGAGGCAAGTTGATAATAAAAAGCTCTCCTTTCAAGCACATCTTTTAGATGTTGCCTCTCTCTTCTCCCCTCCATTAAGTCACAGATCTAAGGACTAAAAAGGAACTGAAGAAGTGGCAAGATCTAACGCCTGTTGGACTAAATACGTAAATTATGAAATCAAGTCTCAGAACTGGGAGATCTTAACTCAGACTACTGGTAAATCAAGAAAGTGATGAAAGCAGCATTCCCCTCTAGGAAGGGTGCTGATTTTAGCTGTGACATTTCCAGCCCTCAGAAGTCTACAATATTTTTCATATAAGATCAAAGAAAATGCATTAATATTTGCATATGGTTTGCTGTATATTTCCCCCCTTCTATTAGCAGCTCCCTTCCTCCCCAACTTCAAACGCTGGATAATACAGAAATCTTTAGTGTAAAGGAAACAAAAAACCTTCCAGTTCAGATAACTAAAATGCATACTGAAATTAATGGGAATCATTTGATTCCTTCCTGTGACAAAACAAAAATCAGACATTTTCTGGAGAAGAGGCATCTTTAATCTCCCAGGTGAAACATGAGAGCAGGGAAGTGTGATTCCATAATGAAAGCCTTTTTGTTATTCTCACATTTTTCCACATGTAATTTTTGCAATGTTTGTTTGTTTAACTCTGATTTGGCTCATGTCATTTGAACTTCTTCACCAAGAATTTTGCTTTTATTGTAATACAGTTTTATGATAATTAAAAAGAAATTGTCATATTTAAACATTTTCCGCATGATTGGCATTGGAGCATTCAGCGCAAGGAATTAATGAGAGTATTGAATTAAATGTGTCAAATCATCCAATTTTTAAAACCTCAGCACAACAAACCCAAAGCACAGAAGTTATTTTGTCTGCATAAATGATGTTCAAAAGATTAAAGCAATTTCATTATATGGTGCTTGCTAAAATCTGGGGTGGGGTTACTCTTTTCTGTGTCTCAGAGCTGTAATGAGGGTTTTTATTGGATGTTTATATTTTTCCATTGGTTCACAGTGAGAAAAAGCTGGGATGTGCCTTGCAACAATTTATGAATGCAAGAGGGTTTGTGTAGCTGACTTCAGTTGTCTGCCTCTGCATTACAGAAATGAAAAGACCTTCCAAGTCTAAAGACACAATCAAGCCCCTAGTGAGGCTGCACTAAAACATGATGGCAACCTCACTTCTCAGCCCAGTCTGTTCATTATGTAGTCAAAAAAATCCTCACAGCTCTATCAGCAAAACCAGAGCTTTTGTCTGTCTAACCATCAGCTCCCAGACTAACATTTCAAGTCATGTAGAAGTGCTGAAAACATAAGGCAGGAAAACCACCTTGGCTGCTCAAAGGATCCACTACTGCAAAAATATTCCTGTTTGGTCAACATAGGTTATTAACATCTCACTTTAATATTGAGAACCTTCCAAAGGGTGGGTTACAGGATTAAAACAATCTGCTATGAATTTAAATCAAACTCCTGGAGAAAAGTCAGGCCTTTTACTTTCTCAGCTACTTTGTTAATGTCTGTTTCTCTGTACTGAAGACCCAGCAAGACCATCCCCAACACAGTATTTATGTGCTTCTGGAAAAAGGTAAACCAGCTCAAATAGAAGGCCAAATTTTCCTTACAAAATCTAGCAACTTCATTCATTTTTTTTTTTTATTGCAATATTGCACACTTTTTTACTGAGAAAAGAATACACCTAAAATAAAGGGTTAATTGTTTGCAAATGTCTTCTGAGAAGGTTTAGGCATCAATACTTGTCACAACCAAAAATCAAGGGGCTAATTAGGATTTTTCCTACATTTTGAATTTTTGTTTAGCATACCTCAGCCATCAATGTTATTCATTCATTACCAATTGATTAACAGAAGTAAAATTTAAGAGACTAAATTTATTGATAGAATTCCTATTCTAAGAAAAAAAAAAAACATTAAATTTGCCTGTCATCAATGTCAGATCAGGGAAAGTTCAAGCAAAAGCATTTCATTAGAAACAGTGTAATTTTTTTATCTCAGTGCCTTTCCAAAAGTATGGATAATAATTAAAGCTATATGACATTAAGCACACTGGTTAAATCAAAAATCCTATTACATACTTAGGAAAAATTAGCTGTGGAATGACGTAAGACACAGCTTTCAGCTCTTAACAATCTAGGAGGAGTTTTTGTTCATCCATTCAGAAAGTCCAAATTATATATAATACTGCTAAACTTCATCCTTCTCATTAATCTTTCAAGGATTGCTCTCAGGAGACTGGTAAGGAAGCAGGGTATTGTGTTTTTTTAATGTTACAGTAGGGGCATCCATAGCAAAAGAAAATAGGTGGCATGAGTGAATGTGAAGTGGGAACTAATGAAGTACCACATTTTAATGTCCTTGTTTCAAATTTGTTAAGAGCAGCAAAAAGAAGGGGACTGTATTTCTTTTCTGTAGGAATGTATGTAAGGGTTCAGTATGGTATTGGAATATGTCCTGTGATCAGCCAGTAAGGAACATTTGTCTTCTAAATGCTGATAATCTGTCAATCTTTCCAAACTCTGCATTTAAAACAAACCAGGAATCTGTCATTCTGGAGGACATCATTTCCCATCCTAAATGACTTTGGCCAACAGCTTCTCTGGATGCATAGATTTAAAGGGACAATCATATATATAAATATAAGCAAGTCACATATAAATATAAGAAAAAAGGCTTCACATGTTCAAACCTATTTATAGAAAGCTATAGGAAGAAAAACCTCTTTCCATCTATGTTGTAGAGATTTGGGCAAAGTGAGGATTTTACTAGATTCTTTTAATTTAACTTCAAGGCAACCTGAATCAAAACACATGAATAAATAAACTTTTAAGTTCTCAAAGGTCCTTTGAGGCTGCCTACCCACTGCACAGCCATCAGAAGAGGGAGGCTGGGCAGGCATCCTGGCAGATGGTTTCCCTGCAGAAGGGCTCTTACATGGCAGCAGTGGGTTTCCATGCCCCACGCTGCTGCAGAGCACTGTTTCCCTGGAAGGTGTTAATGGCTGCCAGCAAGGATGCCTCTGGCACATGGAAAATCATGGCCTCTGCAAGCAGATGTGCATGCTAGCAGCTCTTTTTTTCAGGGGAATTGAGATCTTTAATTGAGTAGAACAGCTCAAAGAACAGAAAGGCATGTGGGGAGGCCCAGGGGATTGATTGGAAACATCGAGTCCTGCACTGACAGGAGGTAGATGTGTTGGTACACGTCGGCAGAAAACCACCAGGAAGCCAGAAAAACAATGTAGGCTTGGCCTAGAGAATAGAAATAGACCTCCCTGGGTGCAGGAGTGAAGGAGAAAAAAATAGGTTTAAAAGCCTGCATTTAAAAACATGTTCATTATTATCCATTTCTGCCCTGCCTAGGAAATGAGGGTACAATCACTCCAGATGACTAGGGATGTGCCCAAAAATGCCTGAGCAGTATAAGCAGCTTATCCTCCTCCAGAAAAAAAACAAAAAAAAAGCCAAAACACTTAAGCCCAGCTAATAATTGCAAAGAGCTGAAAACAAGAGTTTACAGTACCCAGCCCACAGTGAAAGAATTTATTTATTCATTCAAAAGTTCAAAGGTGGGGTCAATTTCCCATTGCAAACACTAGCCATCACCTCTTGCTTCAAACACCTAAACCACTTCCCTCTCTGGAGCTGCCTCCCTGTCTCCAGAGCCACAAGGGCCACAGTGAGTCCCAAGGGCTTGCTGTGCACCCACAGGGACAGGCACAGCAGTCCTTTTCACCTGGCTAATGTCTCCAAGAGGCACCTTGGGATGGGTGGCTGCACCTGCTCCACCACAAGTCACATCCCCAGCACCAGGAACTCGGAGGTGCAAGAGAAATCTGTGTGGTCAGGAATGCAGATACACAGCAGCAAGCACCCACTGCAGATCAATTAAATTCAACAAGCAGCCTCTTCACTCAGGTGTGTGGATGCACAGACAGGCTGCTGCCTCCCACCACAGCGTGACTCACAGGTGAGACCATTGTACTGAAGGTGGACTGCTCCTAAATCAAGTCCTGCTGAGGGCAGTGACCCAAAGGAAACTTTGCTACTCGTGATTTAAGAATTTGCAGGCAGATTTATAAAAAGAAAAACTTCATAAGAAAGTGGACATCAAATATGTGAGGCACTTTCATAAATGCAAGCATGAGCTGAATACTTCAGAGCACAAATAAGCTGTGACAAACCAGGTCCTTCAAATCCATGCTGCTATTGAAAACCAGCAGGGCCTAATGAGGAATACATTACTACAATTTTTCCAAGTTGTTTGCTGTGCCTCTAACATGGTATGTCTCACTGTACTGCTGTCACATGAAATATTAACAACAGCAACTACCAGTTAGGCACTAAACATATACATTTGTGCTGCACTTGTTCACACTTGACACAACCATAATATCTAAAATCATGCCAGATGATGAGCTTGATGTTCCAAAGTTTGATTTCTCCCTGGCTAGATTCACTAGGAAGAGGGAGTAGAGGAAAGAAAAAAATACTGATAAGCTTTCCACTGGATGTACTGTTGACAGCACAGGAACATGTTTATTTTTGTTATTCCATCTGGTGCTCATTATAAGCACCACAGTTTTGGAAGAGTTATGGCCCAGCTATCTAGCTATCAATAAAACATGGGCTTACTGAATCTGCAGCAACATGAGACATAAGTGCAATAATCTCCTGTTTACTGATGGTGTGTTATGCAACATTATTTTCACTCAACCCCAACTATTGGAAAATTAAAACAACTTTGATCACTTTTGGAGGTTCTGGGCTAAGATTTCCATTTGTAACTATCAATTATTTAAAGAACAGTTTTAACGTGTTCTTAGAGGTTTAAAAAAACCCCAGTAATTTAAGCAGCAATGGCAGATGATTATAAGACTTAAGCCTCACATGGAATAAAAAGTCTGTATAAAACAGTCACATTGCCATCTACTGACAGCTCTTTATGAAAAAGGCTTACAGTTTTTATTAGCTGCCTGACTATACTTAATACTCCTTCTCTTGACATAACAGTAGCACAAAAATTAAGGATGTACAATACATGTTGGTACATCCCTCTGCAATAATCCTGCTTCCAATCCATTCAGGCTTTCAACAGTTCCATACTGCAATTAGACATGTTTGTTAATGGCATTATTGCTCAGTATTTCATAGGAGGTGAAACTGTTTTCAAGGAAGTAACTAGAGAAGGGTATGTCAATAAATCTGGGCTAGGTGCACGGTACGTAGGGACCTGCTAATAGGATTTCCTTAATAACAGCATTTATTTCACTGCCCATAATACCAATCATAATAGCAATCACTGGAAACCACAGATCTTATTATACTATGGGAAAAATGGATTTCATGTTAAGGACACTTCATATCAGACCACAGTGTCAGTGGTGCACCTGCAAATTAAAAATCTTTTATCTTTATACTGAAGTACATTTTGGCCCAAGACTCAATACCCTATTTATTCAACCAGCAACATGTAATTGCACTTTAAAACTGAATGTAGGTCTCATAGCTGTTCTACCTTCCTGCAACCCAGGTCAGTGGATCCTAAAAATGACTTTTAAATGAGATGATGCAGTGCTCTTCCATGGAAGCAAATATACCAGGCTGGGATTTCCTCACTGTAACCCAACCAGCATGTTAATACCCTGCACAAACTCAAGGCCTTCCCTAGATTCTCAGTGCTTTATTTCCTGCTCAGAATTTCTGCATGCTCTCTGATCCATGGCAACATGTGACTTTTCTTCACTTTTGCCTCTTCATTTTAACATTCAAGTCTGAAAGAAGAAAATTAAACAACAAAAAAGCAATGGATCATGTCTTGTCCACAGTACTTGAGCCCAGTTTTTCATGCCTCCAAATCTGCCACTCACAAAAGAGTTTCTAAAGCTCTATGTTGTCTTTAAGAGTTCAGCTTTCATCATTTCTTATACTCATTTGAACACACTCCAGTGTCTTGTCTTTTCTGAGGAATTTTCTTGGCACGGAGAAGAGCCCAGAGAAGGCAGCACCCCACGGAACACAGGGAATGCCTCGCTGGGAAACTTTACATCACAGAATTTCAAGTGCCTTCCACAGGTTTGCTCCTTGGCCAAAGCAAGGTGCTAGAGAAACCTATCCCCATATCCCAGAGTACCTGAGGATGAGAGAGTTAATCCAAGTGCCACTTATGGATCCACAGGCACAGTCCATGTGCTGTCACCTCATCAGCCAGCAAACCTAGTATTTTTTAGGAGACTGAATGTAGTATCAGCTAAAAAAGAGGAATACTTCCCAGATATCCAAGCTAGTGTCAAAGTATAATAAGCAAACAAAGTACACTATAAGCTAGAATGAGAATTTACAGAAACAGGTCCTGACCATTAACTCCTTCTGTACTCAGACTCTGCAAATTAAATAGTCTAAGAACATTTGCAAAGACACAACAGGAATTCTGTTACATGCTTATGTCCTGTTCCACCACTGGTAAGCAATCTAGGGCATCTGGAAATTTTTCTGGATGACATTTCATAGGACTAATATGAGTCTATGCCACAAATCAGTATTTTGTCTCCTTTTCCAAATCCACACAACCACTTAAATCTTTCTAGAGCTGTGGAGCCATATCTGATTACCCCTCACTCCCTGTTCTATCTGTACTAAGTCAGGACAGAATGACTGGCATGCACACAGCATGAGGGCCCAGGCTGGCTGCTGCAAGGCAATACCATGGTTGGCTGAAATTACTTTAGTTTACAGACAAACAACCCAACTGCAAGATTTACCACTCTGCAACTCTCCATTTTGTCTTCTCATCCAGGGCTTGCTGACAGTATCACCCTGAAATGAAGGTCTTGCAATTCAATGAGTTGAGGAGAAACCATCAAAGTTAATCTTGGCTCCTGTTGAAAATGATGCCATTTTTCTAAAAAATTCCTACACAGAGTGAGTTGGAATATACTGCACAAAATTTATAAAATTTCCCATTGCTATCATTTAAGGAGAGAGAATTATCTCCATTCAAGCTAAGGAACAAAATCATTTCCTTAGTAACAAAATAAAAATCAAAGCTGGCATATGTTTGCAGAATAAGATGCCTGCTACCCTAAAACTCAAGGTCAGCATGAAATTTCACAAGTTTTCCTTAAATGAAACAATCCTCTCAACTTTTCTTCTTAAAGAATGAGGATAAGCACTTTTAATAGAGGCAACAACAACCACCACCTTCCAAATTTAAATGCAAATATATTTTTGAGCAAATCATATAATCCTACTGGGAAAAAAACTACAACAATTTATTTCACGAGAATTGTGACTCAGAAGCACAGGGAGATAAACTATAAAAACTTTGGACAAGTGTAATATTTCTTCTCTTAAACAGCTCAAACATGGATTTTGCAACTGGTGTCAAAGAGGTTTTGGTGGGGTTTGGTTGGCTGGATTTTAAACAGTGTATTGATACAGCTTTTGCAGAAATAAAACAGTGCAAAGAGTGAAAAGTGCTTAGCTAAAAATAAACACCACTTGTGTTTGAACACATTTCCTCAAGCAGAGTCACCTCAGACTTCACCACTCCTCATATTCCAGCTCTGCTCTCCGTGGGAGAGGCTGAGGAGCTGAAGTGGCCGAGCAGCATGCAAGGAACACAAGCAATCCATTAACTCTGCTCAGAAGTGGAATTACTTTTTGTTTGTGATGCAGAGAACACACAGCAGTGATAAATTATTGCTTGAACATGGTAACAGCATCTGCTGCACACAGCCTGAGGGGCTGAGATCTGGCCTTTGATCTACACATCGCTCACGTTGAGCAGAACAAGGTAATCCAGATACCTGTAGGACTAGCATGGCTTTGGAGAAGCCAGGAAAAAATTACTCTCCAAGAATCACTGCTTTTGTTTTCTTTTGTTTCCTTTTTTTTTAGTTGCTTTGACAAGTAAGGAGGAGGAAAGAATAAGGAGAACAATGCCCGTTGTAGGAGGAACCACTGATATATTTGTGTTTTCCTCCGTTTCTCTTTGCTATGGATAAAAGCATAAAAATATACTGACATGCAAGTCATGGCTGAATGAGGAAAGAAAACAGGTAATGATGATAAAAAACCAGCTTCTGTGACTTCTATGAGAGAGCCTCTCTCAGCTGTTTAATTTTAGAATAATTTCTGTATGGTTAAAAAAAGCCAACAAATTCTGCAGGGTCAGAAGAGTCACTTCTGCAGTGCAGAAGGTCATGTCATTCAGTACAGTACCCTGGGAGAGCCTCTGAATTAAGAGCTTGGTCTTTTAGTACCTGTAACTCATTAAAAACTGATTTAAAAGTCTCAAGGTTTCAAAGCCACCAACAGCAGAAAATAGAAGTTTGGGGAGTGTGTAGGAATGGTGCAGCCCTGAGGGGCTTGTGCTCCTGCTTCTGAAAAACTGCTTGATCATTGTCCATGCTTAAAGTAAAAACTATGAAAGAACTCTGCAAAATTAAGCCTCAAAGAATATTCCTCCAAAGATATTATGAAAAGTTTCAAAATGAAATAAATGTTTGTTTGCCTTTAACATCTGCATATTCAAAAGAAACAATATAAAAGAGAGGAAAATGATTTTTTTTTAAGATAGTCACATACACACACACACTAAAAAGTTACTTGGCTTTCAGACTCATCCATAGTACAGGATGAAATGCCTTTGGCAGTGATCTGAAGGCACCAGAGACAATGCAGGGTGTAAATGTCATCATGAATGTCTTATAACACCAGTGGCCAGAACAAAATGCCTTTGAAGGCTGCCACGAGTGACAAGACACCAGAAGAAAAGACAGGAAAATCAAAGGGCGTTGTCACTGAGTAAATCAAACTTTGTTTTGATTGTTTGCAAGGTCACAATATTTGCATTATATTAAGGGTTCATTAGCACAGACAAGTATTAGCTGTTTCAGGCTCATTTTTTTGTTTTGAAGGTCTAAAATAATAAAGTTCCACAAAAAAGCAAAACACTGGCCTGCCAAGGGATCTCAGCACAATTTATGCCCTGATCTCTTTGTTACAATGGAAACATTGGTTTATTACTTTAGCTACTCAATATGCAAAGTTTAATTTATAGAAACCTTCCTACTCAAATTTTAAAGCCCAAATATTTTATTAATTTTAATATGTATTGCACATAATACTTGCAATTATTTCAGCACTAATTACTTAGGGGAAAAAACAGCCTTACTTTTTATATGTAGAAATTGAAGCAGCAAATATCTAAATGTTTTTTTGCTTAACTGCTTAGAAAGCAGTTCCATGCTGAAAAACTTCATCCTAACAAGTTTTTATAACCATTTTATGCAAAGTTTAGAGAAAGAGGTGTGACTGTATGACCAAAAGTGTCCTCTAAAAGAATTTACTGCTCTTGCTGGCTCTAAGACACTGCAGAGCAAACATTCACAAAAGAATAACGAGTTGTAATTGACAAATGGGACAAAATTCACAGTCATGTGTTTACTGAATAAGCTACAACACCTTAGTCATAAAGGGGGGGAAATTGTAAACTGATTTAATTCATCATATGTTCACTCTGGTACCCAAGTACCAATCACAACCCATTTATTAAAAACCAGGAAAATCCATGGCATTACAAATATGTCCTTCAGCAGGGTAGGAAGCATCATGATTGCAAATGACTGGTGTACAAATCCAAGCCCTAACTTGAGAACATTGAATACCTAACAAATCTAATTATTAGACAAAGGTCTAATTTTGCATTCCTGCACCTTCTCAGCTGCGCTGTACACCCAGAGCAAATCTGTAACACATTTGCCAACACAGAAATCATGAATCTTACAGCTCGAGTGCTCAGGAGCACTCATAGTCCTTCTGACAAGTTTTTAATGAAATAATGCTATGCCTGTCAGTGGGAAGGAGAAGGAGAATACATTAGACTGACACATAAAGGATCATCCTGCCAAACACTGCATCCCAGAACTGGAGGTGGAAAGATGTAAAAGGCAAACAGCATAATGTGCTCATTTGTGGCCTCATCCCAGAGCCAGCGAGAGTAACTGCAACCAGCACCAATTTTCTGCCCAAGGAATTAAATACACTGGGGTGTGAATAAGTTCAGTGTCAAAATATCAAATGATTGCCCACAAATGCACACTCTGAAAAGAAAGTGTTTTCTCCCCATTTATTTCTACAAAATCACCACCAGCTTTGATTTGCACTCCATTTCAAGCCACGCCAAGAAACATGATCCACAACAAATATGAACTACAGACATGTTTACCCTCTTATGTTTCCAGATGTCTCAGTTTTATGTGCCAAATCTGCTCTTTCAAAATACTACCTCTAACTTGTCCAAAGTCCACTTCCTTTCCATGCTGTGCTTTGTGGTGGAGAATAAGCACTGCATTTGGAAAGCGTGTTTCAGAATAATTTTGGGTTAATTCCAATCAAAAATTCTACCAAATTTAATGTTTGTGAGGGTTCAGCAGCAAAAAGAAACCAAGTGACAACAGTGGCCTGTTAAAACACTGTAGAAATATTATGATTAATTGCAACTCAGAAAAGACAGGAGTGCCCAATAAAAATTTCTGCTGTATACTTCAGAGACAAAGGTGTATGCCTCAGGACTGATGAAACTCTTTCCTGTATTGAGTCAGGAATATGTTAGCTAGCAGCTTTTGAAGTCTGACATTCTAAAAATCAGATCCAGATAACTGAAGGGTTTTAAAAGAACCAGCCAGGCATCTTTCTAGGCTGTCAGTGAGTTCTGTCACACTGACAGTCTCAGAAGACTGAAGAGTTGCACCAATATGACAAGACAGATCTTTACAAAGTCCCACAGCAATTATCAGAGTAAAACATTGAGAAAAACAAAAAAATTAGCTTCTAGAAGTTCATCACATGCACAGTGGTAACTCCCATATCCTCAAATCCAAAAATCAGGATCTTGTGATCAGTTATCAGTCAGAAGCAGAGGTTTGAATCAGAATTCTGGTACAAAACACTTGTTTACAAGAATGTATCAAGTTCTTCTTTGTATGCAGTGGAAGTGAACTGAAGCAATTACCTCTCACAGCATCAGAACCCTTTCATTCATCCCATTCCAAAGATTTGTCTTGGAAGAACGCTGCTTGCATCTGCTCAGGTTAAATGAAGCATTTCACCATTTTTTCCAGGATTGTCTCTGCTTCCTGGGTGAGATAGTTCAGCCACACAAACATACCCCTTTGTGTACCAATAATCAGCCAAACTTTCTTCCCACAGAACATCTGAATTTCTAGCTAGCTGCCTCTGTTTTGGATGCAAATACTGTCTCTCACAGCTACCATAAAATATAGGATTATAATTAACTCCAACAGTGTCTACTAGATTAACCCAATTTACACTAATTTATTCAACTAAAGAGGGACTTTGTGCACAGTGGTAAAAACAATGCTCATTGTTTTCAGCACATTTTATATTAGTCTAATTGGCAAATGTTCCCATACCTGCAATTAAAAAAAAATATAAAGTAACTTTAGAAGCAGTGAAGGAGCATGTAAAATTTTGCTTCTTTAAAGGACTCAGCTATGAGAATTTTAAGTGATGCATAATTAACTAACAGAGCCAAAAATCTGCAAAATTATTTAAATTGAACATGATGGGAAATGCCTAAGCACCATGGGCTCAACTGATTCTTTGCAAAAGAAGTCAAGCAAGTGAAGCTAAAGGCTTTCTCTCATCTATTCATTTTGGATTATTTAATCCTATACCACTGAAAACATGAAAGTCTTGCCTTGGTTTTGTTTGTTTTTTCTTTAGAACTAGATTCTCTTGTACTAAAGAGTTCTTTGCTTCCTGCATTCCTCATGGGAAAAACCCTACCTTGAACACTGAGACATATGCCTTTCTGTCCTATTGTGCTTTCTGAGTAAATCTGAAAAATGCTCCATTTAAAAAAAAACCCTAATCCTATGTTCATATCCTCTAAACTCTCTGGAATATTTAGTATCCAAATTATTAATTAAAACAGGACCAAATTTCTGTAGAAGATCACCATGAAAGGCTAAAAATAAGTTCTGACAGTCAGTCAAGGACATCCCAGGCAAATCCTGAAAACCCATCTTTTTCAGGTCAGTATAAATTTAGGCACTTACCAATAATAGAGAATTTCCTAGCCTAATGCAGATACAGCTCATATAAATAGGAAATGCTAAATGGAACAGATTGAGTATGAGGACAACACAATCACTAAGTTTTTCCCAGACTGATGGTTTTCTATTTTTCAACACATTTTAAATCAGGTTAAATCACATGCAATTCTGATACCTTCTGAGGTGGGGCTGGAAGCAAAGTACAGGACTAGAGTGCAGAGTTCACATCAGGATTTTCAAGCATAAATGGCAGCATTGGGTCAAAAGAGCAAAGTTCAAATACAATATGTTTGAAAGCGTGAATAAAAGACAAAACTATGGAATTTTTAAACAAATCTTAAAATTAAAAAAAAAGTTTTTAAAAAAATTCCCTTTTCCTTTAAGTATTTGACATTCTGAACTATGCAGTACAAAGTCTGTCTTTAAAGCAATTAGATTTTACTGTTTTGGAAGCCATCATGGAAAGAGCAGTTCCTGCAGCTTTCAAGTTCAGGAATAACACCGTCGACTGGGGTGCTCCTCCTCTGAGAATCTCTTGTTTCTGCTGCGTTCTGAAACTTACCAAGTTCTCCAACATTAAGTGCTCCAAGTGCTATAGAAATGGCACCCTTCTGAGTGTATCTTCAGCTGCCTTTACCAGTTTCTTTTGAATGAAAAGGATGGTTGCCTGCAAGCATTTACTGAGAGGCCGACTTCAAACACACAGTAGAAAAGTAAGGAAATGCAAAATAAAACCAAATTACTACAACCAAAGATTCCAGTTGCTCCATTCTTGACAGTAGCTCCCAATGAGGAGGAGCCTTGACTGCCAAGTTAGAGCTGTAAAGTGGGAAGAGGGATGCACATCAAAGCTAATGGTGAGCAGGGTCTCTGCATTCCCTTGGAAGCCCTTCTCCATCACTCTTGCCCAGTCACCCATGGGGGCAAACAAAAACAGGGCCATGAGTGTGGCTCCTTGCACTTCCAGGTTATCAGTTTCAACTTGATATTCTTCTACATAAACATTCTATATTTAAGGGGCTTGATCCATGTGTCTCTTTTTCACATCACTTCAAGATTTCTATGTTTAGTGAGTTAGTCATTCAAGTTTATCTTCTAATAAAACACAGCTGTCAGCTTAAAAGCCTTCTTATATCCTTTGGGGTGTTCACTACTCAGAACTTAAATGAGCAGGTAAAACCCAAATTTCTGACTGCTTTGCATCTTGTTAAAAATATACATAGCTTATTTAGTTAAATTGCCTCTGTGTTTTTTACTACTCATAAAAGCATAGACAGGTAAAAGCACTGCATGCCAACTCTTCCTTCCCTAAAAGGAAAAAAACATTTTCAAAAAGTAAATTCCTTCACACATGCATTCAATACTCGCGCTTCAAACACTGTTTTTAAATTTTTCTATTGGGAGGTGAGAGCAGAGAGAAAAATAACTCAACTAGACACTACTAATACACTGAAAAAGAAACTTGTCATAGCAAGGGAATTTCAGATGCCAAAGGAGTACCAGCAAAAAAAAAAAAAAAAAGCTGTGTTGGGAGAAAACAGCAGCTTGTAGGCCATCTTTTGGAAGCTATTGAGACACAAACCATGCTGAGCCCAGTGTTTCCATGAACCTGCATGAAACAGAGTCTGACAGCTTTCTGGGTTTAGTACAATTATAAACAAGCACATTCCTGCATACTCCTTGTCTGGGCACACGATAATACAACAGCTGCAGGAGCAGCAACTGAATGTCCCTGGATACAAACACCCAGCAGGTGTTAAAATAGAGAAAAGAATTCATACCACAGGAGAATGAATTCATACCTCAGGAGAACGCAACCAAATATTTTAGGTATCCAAGTCTACAACCAGATGGCAAAATGCAGAAGCAGCAGGTATTAGATGACAAGATCTGCTTTAGAGCCAGCCCTCAGCTTCTGGATATTAGGGTTCAGGTAAAGAAAAGAAGCACACAGTAACAATGCTCAGGCAAAGCACAGCTCACTACAAAGATGTCGAACTTCTCTGATGTTTTTTCCCTACCCCAAGTTGTCTTGCTGGTCTTCTACATCTGGCTGTGAAGGGACACCCTTTCCTTTTTGATTAGTTTTCTTTCAGACAGCAGTGTTTTAAAGAGAAACCCAACTCACTGGTGCATTATTGAGCTTCCCAGCTGACTGAGGAGATCTATTGTAAACCCAGAAAACTTCTTATTGTAACACTCTGTCAAGAAAAATTCATGTGTTAAAGGCAGAGTCGATACATATCAAGCAAACATCCTTAAGTTTCTGACTGATGTTGCTCTACAGAAATTATCAAGGAGCAAGACACAGCCTCCACCCATCAGAACTAAACCAAAGTTCACCAAAGTTGCCTGTTCCACAGAGACGTTTTCTTCATATTGTTCTGACAGGAAGTGAAGAGCCATCAGCCTGATCTGGAAGTGCCCAGTAAATAATATTTTCCTCCAGTGAACACTTAACTTATGCAGCAGAGAGCAAAAGCCATCAAAGCCCATCCTGCTGCCACTTGCAGTAAGATGAGCAGGCAGAGTTTGACTGACCCAAATACTGAACAGCACAGGGCTGAGTGCCACCTCTTCACACCCTGAACAGGGGAAAACAGCCATATCCCCAGAAAAGGCTGCTGTCAGATTTCCAGCAGCATTTCTCCCTGAATACATTACACTGATGAACTTGGAGATGAATCATAACAAGTGGCACTTCACATCAGTGGAGGGCTTTTTAGACCACTCAAGAACAAACAGCAAGTGGCACGACCCAACATGAGAAAGCAATGTTAGAGAGAATGCAATAAATACCCAAAAAATCATTAAAACCATAGAACAAAATATAAAATGATAGTTCTGAAATACTGAATAAATCCCTAGTTTAGATTTTTGCTCTCTCTTCAGAGCTGGGATACTCAGGGAGAGTTTATGGTCTGCTGCCAGTTAGATAGTAGTGCTGCACAGAGCAACAGCTCTTGGTTTTTGTCCCAACAACCTATAACCCTCTTTCCAAAAACAACTATTCTGTAATATGAGCAGTGACCTCCAATGGCAACAGATTTATTTGTTCCTGCTGAGTGTCAGATCCTAAGTGCTAGAAATGTCTGAAGAGCCTTTTGAATGAGCAATGACTAAGACTTGCACAAACTTGAATTAATAGCTAGTGTCAGATATAGTGATAATGATAGGTTCAGGATTAACACTGGGATGAGTTTGTTTTGGTTGTGTTTCTTTTCTTTTTTGGAGTGGGAAAAGGGGGAGGTGTTTGATGCTTTTATTTGTTTGCTTTACAATTTCAAGATCCAGATTGGAGTGTCTCTGTTCATAATTTTATGTCAGTGACCCAAAAATATACATGTATGCACAGTCTACCCTGCAGAGCAGAAAAAATATCCCAAGCTCATTACTTCAAAAGATAATTAATTTAATTTCTAATAATTATATAGATAAAACTAATCTGTTACTCCTATCATTTCTTCCTTGCACTTCATCAATGTAACAAAAGTTGCCTTCTGAAAACCAAATGAGCCCCGCTCTTCTCCTCAAAACTTACTGTTGGCAAGGGGGAGACTATGGTGGTGTTCCCAGGGGTCTCAGGACGAGGGAAGAGATGAGAATCTTGACTCCATGTTTCAGAAGGCTGATTTATTATTTTAGGATATATATTATATTAAAAGCAAATGATATATTAAAACTACACTAAAAGAAAGAGAAGGGATTGCATCAGAAGGCTAACAAAGGAAGGAATGGAATGATAATAAAATCTTGTGACTGCTCACAGCCTCGACACATTGATCATCAAGTAAAAACAATTTCTCAGGCTGGGTAAACAATTCTCCAAATCACATTCCAAAGCAGCAAAACATGGGGAAGCTGAAGCTTCTCAGTTTCTCAGGAGAAAAGATCCTAATGAAATAAATCCGTAACAGAAGACTGCTGGTGTGCTGAGAGCAAAGCAGCATTGTCTCAGTCATCTTGCACTTCCTTGTCTGATCCCCCATGTATAGTAGAAACAGGCAACCCCCCAGCTGGGGAATAATGTGCTCTGACTCCATGATTCAGGAGACTGAACAATTGCTTTATTAAGCTATGCTATATTACACCAATACTGTATTAAATTACATATTAAATAGATACTATACTAAAGAATACTAAAGAAAAACCTGTGAGTGAGACAGTCAGGACACAGCTTTGACCCAATTGGCCAAGGAATCAAAACAAGCATCACCAAAACCCAATTAACAAATCACTTTGGGTAAACAATCTCCATAACACGTTCCACGTGTGCAAAACAACAGGAGCAGCAAGTAGAGAGAAGAATTGTTTCCTCATCTTTTCTGAGCTTCCCACTGCCTTCCCCAGGAATAATCCTTGGGAAAGAGTTGTGCCTGCTGCCCTCTGTGAAGAGAGCTGTGGCCACACTCATGCACCACTTACACTGCTGGATATTTTGGCTGCAGGTGTCCTCCTCTTCTTCTTTGACATTTAACATCATCTCAACTCCTGAGCAAACATTCAGGCTGCAATTTATCAGGAGAGGAGTGAGCCAGCTGACTGGCTACTGGGAAGAAGCATTTCTCCTACACCCTTCAGTCTTCTCCTTCCTTTAATTAACAAGTTTTAGCATTAGATTCCTTCATGAGCCAAAAACACCTGAGGAGCACAACAGAAAAGCTCAGCAAAGCAAACTGCAAATGGGTACAGCACAGCAAGGACCAAACTGTACCAATGCTGGCACAAGAGAGGAGCTGTGAGCAGGGGAGTAATCCACAAATGTATTCCGAGGACTGGGGAGGGAAATATTATTTCCCTGAACACACAGTGTCAGTGACTTGATTTTGGGCATGACTATGCAAAAAGCTGCATCATGAGCAGTGAGCAAGGTTGGAAATGAAGAGCTAACACTTTGCTGTATAGGATGTTGATGTATCTCCTCAAAAGAAAAACTTCCCTGGATCACTACAGAGCCTATCATTCACTTCTGTCTTTTATCTGATATTACCTACTTACAAATTTTGTGGTATTATCGGCATGGAAAGTTTTAGGCACCCAAATCATGCCAAATCTGATTTCCTCAAACCTTTGTTAACAACAGCTTTTAATTATTTCTGCACCAACAGCGGCACATCAACATTTAATGGCTTATTTAATCATCACTCTACTTCCTCAGAATGTTTTGAGGGACTGTTCTAAGTCAGATTTATACATAGACACTTTATTGCAGCAAAGTTTGAAAAGCTGCAGAAGAAACTCAGAGTTTCTATCTGGTCAACATTCCCCAAATCCCTGGTCATTTTATAGAAAAATAAACAGAGAATAGTTCCTCACTGTAAATGAAGAGCATAATGAAAACTATTCCCATTGCAACTATGCTGAAATTTAGAGTGGATTTGATATGCTGGTACATTAAACATGGCAACTAATGAAATAAATATGAACAAATGTCAGGTTAGAACAGCCACAAAAATAGCTAGAATTAAAATCTTGAAAATCATTAGGAGAAAAATAAGTAATACAAATGCATGCTGTTATTAACCAATTTTTGTAATGAATCTATCAATATTATTAAGGGATTTTGTTCCAGTAATAACATTTCATAGAAATTGGAAAGCAAAAGTTGATGAGGACATTAGTTTTCTAATTTATGATTTTTTACTTGAATAAACACTGGTTTTAATTCTATCCTTTTAGTTAGAACAAAGGCAGTGAAGAAAATGGATGATTTTTACAGAAAAGCAGAACTTTTGTGAATTTGCTAAAAGTTGTCTGTGACTAATTTGGTACACAAACTTGGAGGGAAACCCAGAGAGCTAGGAAAATATCAATGTTTTTTCAAGTACAGAGAGCAAAGCAGAGGCATGTACCATTAAAACACTGAAATGGTAAAAGCTTTCTGATATGTCTGATTGAGGCATTCACCACAGAAGGAGGTGAAGTCTCCAAGCACTTGAACATAATCAAGTAAAGAAGCAAACAAGGAGTAGCATTTAATATTTACAACTTCTCACACACCCTCACTTCCTACTTGGAGAATATTTGAAGAGTTCTGTTTTATAAATGCACACTTCAGAAAACTATTGCAACCATAGAAACTGAGCCCTCCTGTGCAAGCTATTTTATCTTCAACATTACAGCTCATAGAGAAAAAACAATTAGTATCAGCACAGCAAACTTATTTCATAAAAACTATTCATTGAATGAACAGATTTGGTAATGATTCCATATTTAGGGTAAAAGCTTTTCCCATGGGAGTTGTTTTAATATTTTCAGTGTTTTAGGGAGATGGAGGTTATTATTCTAACAAAATGTGAAACATGTTTCTTTCTTACTCTCAACTGTCCTCACCAGGATGAAACTTGAACACTGATTTAGGTTTGCTTTGCCACTAATGAAATCAAGAAGATATTGTTTATAATCTTCCTTTGAACTCTTGATTAAAATACATACATAAATAGATATTTATATTTGTGAGCATTTGATGGTTCTGATCTACATTCCTGACACTTTGATCCCACTTTACTTTGAAGATGATTTATAAAAGACACTTCTAACATGTGCCCCAGTACCATTATTTGCATAGGACACCCAGAACTACCACCAAAACAGAAGTCATTCTACCACAAAGGCAGACAATTACTTTAAATCAATTCACAATTTAACACAAAATTATTGCAATTGGTGTTTGTGGAGTCCCCTAGACTGCATTAATTTTTTTTTTCATTTGGAATCCATCCCATCTGACAATTCATTGCTTTCCAAAATTATTTTAAGAAGTCAGCCAAGCAGCAATGGTGATACAGGACAATGCTTAAGTCTTGCTTAATGCAGGAGCAAATAGCTTAAGTCTTCCCAAATATTTACCCAACACTGAGGCATTTTCACATACCAAACATACAGCTCTTTTCAGATCTTCTCCAGTGGCCAACTCCAAAGGAGAGATTACTTACATATTCTTGTTTGCTCTTTCAAAAGGTGCAGTGCTCAATAAGCTGCATCCCTAAGAACTGCAACAAGGGTTTGTGAAAAGCCAACAAGCAAGCATGGCCTCCAACCAGTGCAGCAAGCTTTCAAAAATGTGATGCACACATTAAATAGCTGCTTCCTGATTAAATAGACCTTGCTGGCACTGCTGTGTGCTAAAACTAGATTTGCTATGTGAGCAGCATAAAGTTATTATGATTTTGTATTCATGAAAACAATTCTGCTTCAAAAAAAAGAGTTGTTGACTTATTGTCCTTTGCCTCTAAATATTTATTCCCTACAATGAGAAAAAGTACACAGCAAGAAAGAAAAATAATCTAAATACCTGGTAATTGTATGAAAACATAAACCTTAAGTCAGATACTGAAATTTGGTCTCAAATTCCCCCAGAGTTGGTAGGGTGGGGGAAAAACTTGATTGCAAAAAACAAGAAAACCATTTTACATGAGAGTCAACTATCCCTCAAGGCTTCCAAGACTCTCTTGCAGGGAAACACCAACACCCTCCCTGCCACGTGCTGAGCCTTTACTGTGTGTTCCTGAAACAGCCTCAAACAAGGACAAACACTGACTGATTAATGGCTTTGACAGTTTCACTTTTGTAAGACTGCTTCCCTCATATTTTGCACAAGGGCTTTTCCAGGAAAATTATATTGTTATAATATTATCTACGAGCTATAATATAATTTGATAGACTAATATATTTACTTAGACTATTTTTCTCTTCTTTTTTACATCTCTATCTCCCTTCCATTTTCTCCAGCTACACCAAGTTCCCAATTTACACATACACACACATAGACTATTTATCCCACACATAGAATCTTTTTTCTGTTCTCCTCAAAAATAAAATGTGGAAAATTCTCTTCTGTATTACCCACTGTACTAAGAGCAAAGAAGTAAAGGCAAAAGTGCAGCAAGCCTGTTTTCTCAGAGTGTGTGCCTGAGCAGCCCTGAAGAGAGCAGCACCAGATCCCTTGCAGCCACTGAGAACCAGAAGGCAGTCAGTAAGTGTACAGCATCCCTGAGCACAGATCAGCTCAATCTCTTCCATTTCAGGCTATCCTCTGCTAGGAAACATGTAATTGGCGATGCCTTCTGCATTATTTCTGATCAGGTTCACATTTGCATTGCAAATAAATCCATTTGGCACTTCAGTTGTTCAGCTCTGAGTCAATGTACAGGGCTGAGAGGGCAGAAAAAGCATAATAAATGGTGTCATGTCCAGATTTTATCAGGAGGAGCTGAACTAAATAACTTATGAGTCCAGTCAGTTCTATTGAGTTATGAACTAGCTCTTCCTCCTAGAGTAAATTAAAATTCTTACAGCATACAAAAAGCCCAGTGAACACATTTTATTACTGTTGCAGGCAAGTGGAGGAGTAATGAAGGTAGAGCTAAGGTAAATATATAACCCAGTGCCTCTCTGGTGGATTGTTTGCTAAACCTTGTAATTTTATTCACTGGTATTTGAATGTTGCATTTTCTGCCCGTGTATCCAGAGGGCTCAGTAGAAAAACAGAAGTTGCTGGGACATGGCAAAATAGGAGCTGTGTGATGACAGAAAAACCTACTGTCAACAAGGAAAATGTCCTAAGAGCAATGACAATTTTCTGCTACATTTTCCAATAAGCAATCTCATCCCAATTCAGGTACAGGTATTTTACCTAGCATCTGGGAAAAGGGCAGAGAGCACAAGGTAAGAAAACCTATGTAAATGGCAAAATTATAAAGTTTAGATAAAATGGAAGCTGGCATTTATTGTGTAATATATATTCATGATTTCATAAATATACACTCAACTATAATCATATATATTTACAATAAGCAGAGGAACACACACTTGAAATTATTACCAAAGAGCAAGGCCACAATCCCCAAATGGGATAAGCATGATTGTGTGAGATAGGTGGCTGCATTATTCTCAAGTTATAAGAAGGTAACAGGCTAAACTTCATCCTTCTGGTTGCAAAGTTCTTAGTATTTTCAGCAGGTCTAGGATTCTGTATGAAGAAGACAACTTTGGCCATAATTGAAATACATGGACTGAGTGACAGAGAGACAGAAAAAGCATAAACCTCATTACTTGTCCACTGTAAAAGCCTTGGCCCTTGAACAAAAAAAAAACCCAACACTCTTTTTTTCCTGCAATGAGGAGATGAATCTCCCACCATGCCATGCATGAATAACAAAATACATTCCAGTGACTAGTTAATAAATGTAAAAGTGAAAAATAGAATTGCTGGTTGGGATCCACAGAGGGGCAAGGCTAGAAGTAATCCCATAAGTTAAATAATTTACACAGGAATATCCTGGAACTCACTGGGCAGGATTTCTAGCCTAGCTTTTGAGGACAGCTCTTGAGAAGAACAAGATAGTGTAACTAATAGGACTCAAATATGGAAAGATCATGATGCCAATTCAAACTGAGCAACACAAAACAAGTTAATTTGCAGATAACTTCAAAAATATCTGATCAAGAATGGATATTCACTAAAAATATAAAGCAGCATGAAAAATCAACCTGCAGTCCTAGTTAAAAGGATTTTTGCAAATGGAATAAATAAAAAATAAATAAATCCTACATATAGAATAAAGCTCAAGCAAGCCTCACTAGGAAATAACGTTACAGGTGCCATCTTACAGAAAGTGTTGGAATTTAAAGAATGGAAAGTCTTCTGGATTGAGGTAAATATGAATGCCTGTACAAGATGGGAGGACCAACCTAAAATGGAAATTAAGACAACTAAAGAAATTTGGAGGAGTGCCTGATGAAAAGCTTTCAAAGACTGAAATGTTTGAAGATGCACCAGAGAAAGCAAAGAAGGGATGCAGAGGATAAACAACAGCATTCAAAGTAAACTTTAGGAGGCAAACACAAGCAAGCAGGCAAAAAGTTGGAAACCAGTTCATTCATCATAGAGCAATGTGTTCAGGGAAAAGAGCCCAAGCTATAGTTACACATGCTCACCTCAGAAATGGGAGTCAAAGCTCAGGAGGGAGACCTAAAAGTCACCCTTGCCAAATTATTCTCTCCAGACAAACCAGCTGAATGTGCAGAACAGGCCCAAAACAAGAGAGACTTTGAGCATGATGAGAAATTCTGGGAAGAACAAGGCAAAGGGATCCATGCCTCCACACATTTTATAGAGAGACCTACACTGGTCAAAGGCAGCTCAGAAGGATGGAGCAGAACTGGGAAAAGTAAGTAGAAAGGAGGAGATAATTATAATATTCAAAGGGCTGGAGCAGCTTCCTTAAGAGAAGAGAGTGAAAAGGTTGGAGAGAAGTCCCAAAGGAAAGATTTACCAAATCAGGCATGAAACTTGCAGAACTACATTTCCTCATCTCCTTGCAACACCACAACTGAGAGGTACTTGGTAAAACTGAAAGGGGATTCATTTTAAAAAGATAAAGTATTTCTTCCCACAGTGGATCCTAAAGTTCTGGGATTTGTTGTTATATAAAGTTGTAGAGGAAGACACTATCAGACAGTTTGGAAAGGAATTAGACAAATTCATAGACACCAAAGCTTAAATCATGGCTCAAAGGACCAGAAGGATATAAATGAATAATAAAAAGCAGCTTCAAGCACTGAGGAAGAAACTGCAGACAGTCTGTAGTCTTTCATGCTTCATCCAAAGTTGTTTCTCTTTTTGTCATTGGGAAACTGGCAAAAAAATCTCTGCCACAGAAGTGAATGTGTTTAGAGAAGCACACTTTATAAACAAATTTAACTTTAATTCTCCCTGCATTTTAATGAAAAGAAGAGAAGATTCTGCAAACCAATTAAGGAATTGGAGCACACACTCCGACACAAAGTCTCATTTTACTCTGGGCATTTTTGGTATCATCAACACAGCTGCAGCAGTTGTGACACCAGACAGAATGAAGTTTGGGATTTGTGGTGGATGTTTCAGAGCAAGGCTCTGCTGGCTTTGACCCCTCCCTCTTCAGTGGTGGGCTGAGAAAGTGCAGCCTTAGAGGGATCCAACATCCCTCTGCTGCATGCTTGCAGAGCCCTCATCTAACCAAAAAGTGAGAAGGCATCCCTTCACAGAGAGGGAATGATCCACCAATTATCAGAATACATGAAAGACTTCATTTACAAAACCCCAAACCCACACACACCAAAAACACACACCAAGCCATGGACAAGGACTTCTTTGTCAGCTCTTACTCCCTACAGATTGCAAGACTCCATGAGGCTGACAGTGCTTGACTCAGCACACAGAGGTTCAGCATGATCTCACAAAGGGCTACACAAAGGTAGAAATTCAGGTGCCCTGACAGTCACACACTTCTCACAACTGGAACAACACAGGTAAGATCTCAGTTTTGGCAAGAGGCAAGCACTGCCTAGAACTTGCTCTTATAACTGGTCTGAGGAAGGAAAGCTGTAAATGAAGTCCAAGAATAAGCCCTTACTGCAAACATACTTCAGATTTTTCATCAGTCTAAGGTCTTGCTTATTTCACACATTCAGAAAGAGGATTCCTTCCCAAAACCAGCTAGCTAGCTTGGGAAGTAGCCTACAATCATGTTGTCTCTCTCTGGGGAAAAATACTGCTCTCCTTTCAATGTCACACTCACCTAGGAATGCAAAGCCTGCTCCCTACTAATTATTTAGGTCACTCCTTTTTGGCTTTGGAATTTTTCATGGACCTACTCATGGAGAGCCTTTTCCTCACTCCTGTGAGCTCATACTCATTTATGTTAACCATGCCTATATCAATCACTTCAGGCTTTCCTAAGAGTTGGACTAAAGGAAGCTGAGCTATTCCTCAAAAAGAACCAGATGTAGCATCCACAAGAAAAAGAAATAATTATCACAGTAAGGAAGAATGTCAATTCAATCAGTTTCTATTCAGGCACTGCTCAGAAAAAAAATCAGTCTTAGCAAGTCAACTCCAGGAAATGCTGAAGAATAAGAGATTATACTCTCATAAGACACTTTTCTGTTCTCAGGTGACCCATTAGTCATTCCTCCCAAGTAAAGATTTCCTACTTGACTATTTTGAAAAGATCCAACCAGGAATTTCTTCTTTGCTTTCATCTTGATAGCTTTTTGTGTACACTAGCACAAATTCAGACCCGGCCTAAAATGGATGTTACTTCATTTCCTCTCACCAATTCCCAGTTGACATCAGATTTTTTCATTTTTTCCTTATAGCCACAATTAGGACAAAGGATCAAAAATGTCCCAAGGAGCTGTTCTTCAAGCACTACACAGCTATCACCACCATATATTGCATTATCAATAAGAGAGGCCAGCAATAACTGCTATTTCTAAAGGAGAAACAAACAAACAAGCTCTCTTTATAGGACAGCCAGCAGCAAGATGACTTTTCTAATAGGTAACAAATTGCCACTCTGATTGGAGCCAGCTGCCTAGCAAAAAATTGGAATCATGCACTGATATTTTGGAGCACTTGCTTTTGTAGAACATTGTCTGGGTGCAGCACTATTTATATGCAGCCCTTCTGCATGCTGTATTCCAGATGAAGTGACAGCCACCATCTTCAAGCAGCTGCAAATTCATCTCTGCCACTGAATCATATAAATCAGGGTATTCTTGTTTTCTGAATTCATTTTGGTTTAATTAGGACAGAGAAAAAGCACAGTCCAGAATAAACAGGTATACTAGCCTACCATTCTACATGGCAGTCTTCAGGAAAACTCATTCAGCTCTTATATTTATGCTATTCTATTTCAACTGCCTAGTACCAAATTTGCAATGGCAGAAAAATTTACCCTTTTTGAGCTCTCCCACCTCAAGGTTCATACAGCCTGAAAAGGGGAGCCAGGGTGGGGGAAGGAAAGCAGAGCAGAAGGGGCACTTAGCCACTATCCAGCAAGCTGGAAGGTTCTTTCCCAGGTTTGCTATTCCTTACCCCAGTTACACCCCTTCCCTGCAGATGCCTAAAGAGTTTTCAAGCTTGAAAGGACAGGAGCACAATGTGCCCAGTTTGACTGACTCTCCTCATGCCCCTGCACAAATGCAGATTCCTGTCTCCATTATCAGTACTAGATTGGGAAGTGCACAGCTTCCTTCCTGCCTGGAGCTCCTCCATCCATTCCTGCCACCAGGAGACAATGGTTTTGCTCCATGCCTACACAGTCTGATAGAGACACCCCATCCTGCAGCAGCCTCTCATTCAGCAGGCAAGAACAAACATCTCCATCTGGCAGCAACTGCAGCTTCTGCTTCTCACAAGGGAGGCCAAACCCAAAAACAACACACAGATAACTTTTTCTCTCAAGCACTTTCTTGTCACAGCACATGTCACAGTTCAGACAGCCACGAGACACAGAGTACCATCGCACAATTTCAGAAAACTTCAACCCACACAGAGGATCACCACACCACTCAAGAAAGCTTCAAGCATCTGCCCTTCTTGCCCTTCAGCCCAGCCTTTTATCCCCTCCTGTTGATGCACTGCCCCTGTGTGCCCTCTGCTCCCTTGGGTGGTTGGGCAGTGCCCCTGGGCACTCCATGGCTCAGTGCTGTCAGCGCTGCTCACACCTGTAGCCCATCAGCCACTCCCACTCACCCCAAACTGTGAGCCTACACCAAGCTTCAGTCAGAGACAGCATCTGAGCAATTTCTGTATCTTAAAACAGCTGACAGAAATAAAATGCAAGTAATTGTGACACACAGTAGTTTTCATGTGGATTGTAATCTAGAGGGTTTTACCCAGTCTTGAAGGCATCTGTTGGACTTTGTCAGCTGTATCTCTTACTAAACCATAAAATGGATCCACCTACCTGGGGGGAAAAAAAATCTATAGTGCAGTCACAACATTCCTTCCTTTTGCCTTATTTACCTAATCTGAATGGGAGAAAAATACCCCAAAACTCTATCTTACAATTGAAATTGTACTGTGGACATGGCAAAGAAAGCCACTTGTGCACTTAGGGTAGAATTGATCAGAACAGAAACACAAAGCTTGGTGAAAGGCACTTGTCACAAAATGCAGAACATTAATTACTTTCACAGAAATACACAGCAATTAAACAAATCCAATGGCCAGGATATGCATGCATGCCTAGAAGACAAGTCCCAAAGCAGTGCTTTTAATTCTATATTACTTTATCTATTATAAAGTACCAGTTTTAGAAACACAAGCCCTTCTGCATTCCTCTCCCCACAAATGGCCCCTGAAACAAATCCAGTCACTTCTGACTTGCAGGTCTGGTAAGAGCAGCAGCCAAGGGTGGAAGAGGTGATTTGGCTTCCCAGTATTCCCAGCTGGTCAGTGGTGGCACATGGCACAGTAAGATGGCCACAACACACAGAGTAACACCCTAGAATTCCGGAAAACTCCTACAGAGCAACATCCTGCCACTTCAGAAGCTGCAGGCATCTGCCCGCCCTTCTTGCCCTTCAGCCCAGCCTTTTACCCCCTCATGCTGATGCACTGCACCTGTGTGCCCTCTGCTCCCTTGGGTGGTTGGTCAGTGCCCCTGGGCGCTCCTTACCTTCAGTGCTGTTCACCTGTCCTGCACACCTGTAGCAAATTAGAGATGAGGTTCAGCCACAGCCCCACTCCCAATCACCACAAACTGCTTGCCTACACTTTCTGGTACTGGATTTCATTTCTTTTTGGCCCCTGTAGACACATTGAAATTTGGTTTGTGATGTAGGTGCTGCTTTTCATCACTTTCTGAATAAATAAAATGAAAACAAAACGGAAAAAAAAATATCCAAAGCTCTGGAGGTGCTCCTTGTAAGAATTTCTAGCTTCAGCAGACTTGTATCTGAGGACAAAACCAAGGATATCATTAAGGTTCCAGTCAAGTGCAAGAGTTAAGGCCACAAGACTAGGGATGAACAAACTGTCCTCTGAAATATGAACATTGTCTCTTAACCACAGCAAAACCTCTTCCCTCCTGAAATTGCTTTCTTTCCAACAGCATGATATGTAGACATATGTCAGTGACATTACAGGCTTAAATCAAATTGAAAGGATAAGATAGCCTGAAGAAGTGACACTGGTTTAGTAACTGGTGAGGGTCAAAGGAGTTACAGATGTGCTGCTGGCTTCCTGTGCTCATGGCTCTTGTTTGCCAGAAGAAGACAACTTCTGGCAAACCACTCACTTTTAATAAACTTCATTTAGCAGAACAACTGTTCTCAAAAAACCTAGCCAAAAAGTGGGTTGTCTGCTCACATTACTATTTTAGCATTCCCAAGTCAGTTGCATAAACTTAGAGCTTTGCAGAAGGAAAACATTTCTTGAGTTAGAAAACAGTCACCATCTTCTGGATTTTTGGACCAGATCCTGAGCCCTTGCATATCTGAATAGCCAGAATTTTAACCTTTATTTTTAGTGAAAATTCAGGGTAAAAGGAACAGATTTTTGGAGTGGCAGTAGCCCATATCCTTACCTCTTCCCACCCTCATTGTTATCACCTCAATTTCACCACCTTTAGCAAAGCAGTTCTTTCCAAACTTACAAGCCTGGACTTGGAGGACATTTATTTTTCTCTTTTCATAGGAAAAAAAAAAAAAGGTGAAGCATAAAAAAAACTAAGTCTGGCTCAAGGTGAGCTAACAAAAAAGGCCCCACAAGAGGCAACAGTTGAGCACAAAAGTTTTCCTTAAATGTAGGAGCAAGGAAAGCATCTCCTAGCAGAACCATCTTTTTGTTGAAGGTGTATCAAGAATGGTGACATTAGTGATGTGCAGTCCCACAGGATTCAGGCTGACTCAACTCATTCATCACCAGCATTTTAAAATGCCACCAGTTTTTTCTCTAGAACATTTTTCTTACACTCTCACTAATAAGAGCCAAATTTGAGCTATTTCAGGAACTTAAGGGACTTCCTCACAGTACTAAAATTCAGGACTTACAAAAGGAAATGCTCCATTGTTAAAATATAATGACCTCTGCATTTTTCTAACTCAGGGAAGAGCTTGAAGATTTGAAACTAACAAAATCATATAATATACCAAGGAAATAAGTTCCTAAAGGTTAGTCATTATTTTACATAAAGGTCTTAAAGAAGAGGTGAAATTTCACCCACAATTTGAAAGAAAATAATTTGAAAATGTCACCGCTCTCCTGAGCTTTTAGGGGAGCTAAACACATACAAAAGCAACTGGGAAATATTACATTGTCCTTGTGCAAAAAAAAATATGAAGATAGGCTTTTGCAACAAATAAGTTAATAAAGGCATTTAAATAAGAGAAAGTGAGACTCAGAAGCAACAAAATATAATTTTTTAATACTTTCACTCTTGTCAGGTCCTCGTTTTGTCCTTCTTTTGTCCCACACTACACCACACCACCTACAGATTTCAGCTGTCTCTCTATCAGACCCCAATATGGCAAGAGTTTCCAAGGACTAAGAGTAACTACCAGCCCACCTGCTCTTCAGTTTTGTGCCTTGAGGTTTAGGAGAGCTTTTATTTAACAAACATTCAATATCAATCCAGGCTGGGGATGAGCAGATGGAGAGCAGCCCTGCCCAGAAGGACTTGGGGGTGCTGGTGGAGGAGAGGCTGGACATGCCATGGCCATGGCACTCACAGCCCAGAGAGCCAAATATATCCTGATCTTATCCAGAGAACTGTGGGCAGCAGGAAAGGGACAGAGGGAGGGGATTCTGCCCCTCTGCTCTGCTGAGAGCCCACCCACATCCAGCTCTGGGCTCCCAGCACAGGAAGGATGCTGGAGCAAGTCCAGACGAGGTCAATGGAAGAATTGGGTTTATTCAGTCTGGAAAAGAGAAGGTGACCTAAATGTGACCATCCAGCACCTGAAAGGAACCTGTAAGCATGGAAAAGGACTTTTTGCAAGAGCACAGACAGGATGCAGGAGAGTAGCTTGAAACTGAAAGAGTGAGTTTAGATTGCATATTAGGAAAAAAAAAATACTGAGTATAGTGAGGCACAGGAACAGGTAGCCCAGAGAATTTGTGGATGCTCTATCTCAGGAAGTTTTCACTGCCAGGCTGGTTGGTGCTCTGGTGTCCCTGCCCATGGCAGGAGCTTGGAACAAGGTGATCTTTAAGGTCCATTCCAATCCAAACCATTCTATGATTCTGAGATGTAGTAAACAATTACATCCTTTTAACTTCTACCCAGCAGCAGCTCTCCCTCCAAATTTATCACTGCCTACACGTGCCAGGCACTCCTTGAGACACACCTACACTGCAATCCTGGTCCTACAGACATCCCTAAGCCAGTTACTCCCAGCCAGCTCAGGTTCTGCTGGCAGAGCATCTCTGTATAAAAACACAGCACAGGTTGCAACACCCAGCTGCCCAGGCTCAGGCTGTTTGCTTTCTGTACTGGCAAAAAAAAAAAAAAAACAAACCCCAAGCTGCTTTTCTAAGGCAAGCTAAGCCCTTCTGAAGGAGCAATAGTCACAGCAGGACTGCAATGCAGATATACTTCGAGAAACTGCACCTGCAAAGGCCCCTCAGAGAAAAAAAGGCAATTAATTCCCTACACCAAAATGGATCCCTGAGGATCTGAGCAGAGGTCAGGAAGTTTTCTCTAATGCACCCCACAGCACAGTAACACCAATAAGGAAGGAGCAAGCTCTCAACAGCTTCCACAGTATGAGAGGGATTTGTGTGAAACAGAAACCTCACATCAGGGGCACTCAACCTCCTTTTCATGGGAACTCCTTAGTAAGGGCAAAAGAGGTTCTACTGAACCTTTTTCTCTCTCTTACCAGAGAGAAAAATCCTGCATATTACAACACTTCCTCTGGAGGACATAACCACTGGTCACACCTTAGCAAAAAGAAGAGATTTTCACATACTTGTCACTGTCATATTTTCTGGGAAAATCCCTTTGCCAGGAAGCTGAGAAGCCTTAGAAAGAAATGAAAACAATAATCATCTGACTGTTTCTCCTGTGTTTGCTGCTCTGGAATGAGGTCTGGCTATTGTTTACCAACTGGTCATTGCTTGATTGGTTTCATGTGAATTGTTTTTATTTAATGACCAATCACCATCAGCTGTGTCAGACTCCGATGAGTCAGTCACGAGTTTTTCATTATCATTCTTCTTAAACATCTTAAACTTTCTGTCTGTATCCTTTCTCTTTCTTTAGTATAGTTTTAGTATAGCATTCTTTAATATAGTATCATAAAATAATAAATCAGCCTTCTAAGAACATGGAGTCAGATTCACTCATCTCTCACCAAAAAAATAAAACACATTCTCAATGTAGTGATTGTTCTCTGTGTTGCTGGAGCCAGTTACTTCATTCATTTGCTACCATATAAAAATAATTCTACAGCATTTTCTACATTCAAAAAAATGCATATAATAACACTGACAAATATCATCTCAATGCACAAGAAATGCAAAGAAGCAATTGCATGATTTTCTGCCTCCTAGGTAGTTAACACTGCTTTTAATTTCATCTCTGTCCTTTCACATTATCATCTGCAGAAGCTCATGGCCAGGAGTTTGCCCTGGTAATAGCTGACTGTTCTCTTTGATATCACTCCCTGCTCTTTATGGACAGCCCAATATCCATTGTGATTAGCAGGGGACAGCCCTGTCTGTCCAGATAAGTCAGGAGTGCTTCGCAGTTCACTCCATGCATCACCACTAATTGCTGTAAAAGAAAATTCTTTCATTACTCTTTTAAACAAACAAACCAAAAAAAAAAGACCATAATTATCTCTCCAGGGATGACAATAATGCTTCACCACAGTTGGAAGAATTTGTTTCTATCTGTAATTCCAGGAAATAACACCACCTTTATCAACTTTTTTATACTTTGAGATTTAATGTTCCATGAACCTGTACTAAAATATTACTTCCTAAAAAAGTCTCAGAAAGGTTTTATCAGATGGCTCATAGTAATTTCAATCCTAGAGCTGCACAACCATCCATTCCTCGAAGATAATCCTAAAGGAGAATGGAGCAACAAGCCCTAGCACAGGAATAAGTGTGGGTGAGTGTCCCTGACTACTATTACAAAGACAGAAAGATACTATTTCTATTCTCAGTTTAGCTAATGTTTTTAAAAGGAAAAATAAACCACAACCTATTTAAGCTGGCATGGTTTTAACTTCCTCCATATTTGTGGAAGACCCTGAAAATCTCACTCAATTAAACTTTTAAAAGGGCATTACAGTGGCTCACATACTCTGAGTCAGATAAATTACAAGATCTTCTCAGGTGGTCAAAACAAGGAAAAACTTTTTTGGCAAGCCCAGAAAATCAGAGAACTTTGTCAAAAGTCTTAGAGCAGCATTCAACCAACATGAACTATTTCTTGAAGCATTTAATTTTACCTATTCAACTCCACACACAAAGTCAGTTCCATTTTGAGTGACTCAGAAGTTCCAAAAGAGAATAAGTAGGAGACTTCAGAATAACTACCAGTCCTGGTTTCCAGCTCTGTTCAGCTAATGGAAATTCCAAGAGGAGGTCAGGTAAAAACACATGTCTGCCCCATGTTCTGCTTAAAACAGCCCTTGGCTTTCCTGGGCCCCTCCCCCAGGTGGGATTTCTGGTCATTTGGGCACTCAGGAGCTGGGTTAGGGGCTCCAGAGGAGGGTGTGGAGCATTGCCTCTGCTGTGCCAGGCTGGGACACAGGCTCTGGGGGCAGTAGGGCATGTATGGAGCAGAGCCTCTCCTCACCAGAGCAAGACCCAGCCTGCCCCTTGCCCTTACAGACACACATGAGATGTTTTGAGCCATCAGTCATTCCAGTCACTCACAAATTGGACAAACCTTCTGTGAGAAATTTGTTTTCTCCTCAAAAGTTACATTTATAAAATTTTACTTTGAAGAGACATTTTTAAAACAAGTGGGAGATGTGGATTTGTTGCGTTAACTTTTCTTCTTTGAGTTTTAAATGATCTGCTCTCAAAATGTGTCCATGGCAATCTTTCTGGTTTTGTTTCTGATGGTGACTGACATGCTTAAGGGAAAACATGGCCCATATATACTGAACAGATACCAAGAGCCTTTAAAAATATTCTTTCATAAATATGACATTTTACATCCCCATTTGTTAAAGTAAAAACAAAATGATGCTATGTGCAATCACTGCATAAATCATGTACATCCCATTTTGCCATAGGATAATTGTGTTGTCTCAGTGAATACTTTTTTCCATCAGATATTTTTCTTGCAATGAAAGAAAATTTGGGTAAGACTGGTTTAGAAAATTTTATCTGTGAGAAAATTGCTGTTGACTGATACAATCTCCTTCACCAAGAGCAATCCTTCTCCAGGACAGCACTTAAAATTACATTTCTCAGTTGAAGGAATTGTTAATGGGACAAAGTATGTCAGGTGAACAAATATTTTTCAAAAGTCATTGTAGAACCATCAAGGATTTTACAGACACTTTCACAGAGCTGAAGGCAAGCAAATAGAAAGTTTAATGCTAGTTTCACACACGTGCCTTCCTTTGCCACAGCTGCCAAATATCATGACCATGCCAGCTCCAGACAGAAACTCCAGTTCAGGCTAAATTTCTCTTTTGGTGGTTTTGGCATGAAAATGAACTGGTCACAGAGCTGCCATATGCAGTAAATCCTTTCAGTCATCAGTAGCTCTCACCATATCAGCAAACAGTAAAATCCAGAAAAGTAATTTCTGCAGGGAACATCACTAAGTACTCAGGAACACTCCTTTTATTCTGCTTTGTGTTTTTGGAAGGCAGATTTTTTTTTTTTTATTTGCCTTTTATTTTTCCCTCCAGACTTCCTCTAACTTGGTTCCATGGAGTGAACCACTTAGCCATTGTGGCATGCTAGGTGCCCTCTTGGACTGCATCTTCCCATGCAGGTTCATCCCAAAGGAATCCAGTTCCCACAAACAAAGACCACTACATGACACAAACCAAAGCAGAATGAGTGGGGACTACTGCACATTTCCCTTCTTTATCTAACCTAAAGATGCACTCAAAGTGACTTGAAAAAAAAGACAGCTTTTTTTTCCATGAAAGTAGATTTATGCACAAAATAATTCAGGTGCAGCAAGTTCTTTGTTGGATAAGAACATCTCTTAAAGAACCTCACTTAGTAAGTTAGTGAGGAGTTAATAACAAACTTTCTGGCAAGACTTTTTTTAGCTTAGCTTTTCACTGAACCTCTGCCTGGCACAGCAAAGGGACACTTCTGAAAATGCCTCAGTCAATCAATATGTGAACATCTAAAGAGAATATGTAAGGAAGATTTCTGTGTCCCAAATAAAGTTTTGACATGGAGTCACCATATAACATCCACCATAAACTATTTTGATCTCTATTGTCAGACTCCACTCAGAAGATCCAAGCCATGCAAGGAGAAATATTTAAGATCTTTCTGCTGCTCTTGTGCAAACCTGATAATGAATTCAACCTGCTAATTAACCAACTCCTAATTAATTCCTGTGCAGCCATTAATGTGCTGTCACTCTAGCACCTACATATTACATTAGTTCTCTTGTATTGTTACTTGGCTTCTCATTTTTCAAGGAGAAGCATATTGTGAATTTTATTTCATATTGGAAAGCCTTCATGGCAGTATCTTCATGTACAGTAATGTCATTGAAAATACACATTGCCTAATAATTTATAAAGTAGCTGGAAAAACTTAGCAGAAATTCAAGGTATTGATTTTTTTGCAGCTGCTTCCATATTGTTTATTATCGCATTGTCCTGTTCTCTTTCAGAAATCCTTACTGTTTACAATACATCTTTGCATAATTGCTGCTAACTGTAAGTGGACACTAAAGTCCGTGGACTTGTTTGAAGAATTGGGGCCTTAGATTTCTTAAGTACAGTATTTTTAACTTTAAATTAAGAATTTGTTCATTAAGATGGCATTTTTTCTAATTGATACCATGCCTGTAGCCCCTTTAAACCATAACTTTTTCCCCTAAATAACTAAATGTGAACTGGAAAATCAAAATATGGCTTGCCTTTCATTCTAAAACATTTGTTCATCTGGAAATAATTAAGGACATGTATGTCCAAGCTTCCCTTTTGTTGGTTTATTTTGTGACTATGCTGTAAGATCTATTTTAAGACATTTTCATTGTGAGCATTCTGATCATCAGCATGACAGATTCAGTAAACAGAGGTAATTTCTGCATTGTTAACTGTAAGCTCAGACTGTTACAGGAGAGAGATGGAGTACAGGTGAGACTTATGCACATTCCTACTCATCTGCCACCAACCATCAGGGTCCAGAAAAAAAATAACAGGTCCAGTCTTCAGCTGGTTGTTGATGACGGCACCTTTAGTGTGGCTGAGACCCACGAATGAAGACAGACATTCAGCAGCCCAAACAAAGTCCAGGTGATTTTCACTCCTATTTCCATCCATTTACAGAGGGAAGAAGCTCAGTAAGAACAAATGGACATCCAGGATGAATGCCCCATGATTTCAGCTCTATTTCATCTGCAGAAATTCAGCTGCACCTTAACTATTGACTGCACAGGCAACCAAGTGCCCAGTGAACCTGTGCTGAGATTATTCCCAGCTCCAAAGCACAATTCTTAAGGTGTTGTTTGAGATGCAAGCCTACTCAAAACAAACATTTGTTTCCTCTCTTATCTTCTCGCTAATCAGAGTGCAATTTTGGTGGGTTTGGAGCTATAGGGTCACAGAGATCTCTTGGCTACAAATACCTAAGGGAATGCTCAGTATGATAAACTCTTTACTGCATAGCTAGTAATTCTTCCTGTCTGTTCTCTAATTCCTGATTTTTGGAATTCTAATCCGGATCCTTTGGCAGACCTGTAAGTAGATGAGGTTTCGGCCTTCACACCCACCAAAAACTTCTTAAATAAACCAAGAACCACGAGAGCATCCTTGATGCAATACTGCCAGGTAATTTGGAAATTATATTGGAGTAAAATAAAAAGCTGTAAATGAAGTTGCAGCCTCCCTGTGTAGCTCTTACTACCTATATCACAGTATGGACTGATGCAAGCAAAACAAGACACTCCATGTTTCTACAGTTCAGGGTCCTAGAAGTGAAAACAGATTTTTTCCCCATACATGTTTTTGAGACCTTTTCACATACATTGAGTGACACCAAAATAAATTTAAATAAATATATGAAAATCATCTTCCCAACTGACTCCAGTTTCTCTTAGAGACTTTTAATCACTTATCTCCAGTGCCAAAGAAATGTTACCTGCCCCATTATGAAACCCCAAGGGAGGCACAATGCTCTAGTTTTTCACAAGGAAGACTAAACAAGGTCACAGATATGGAGGCAATGAGGGCTGGAAGGAGTGAAATATATGGCTATGACAGAATAAGAACCAACAGACAAAACTACTTCCTTTTACCTAGGCTGTGATTTTTGTAGTGTTGGCATATATCACTTATCTTGCTCTAAAAGATGAAAAATAAATCTTCTTAATGATGAAGACAGTCTAAATTCACTGGGAGTGAGGCACTGTACAGCAATTTGCACAGCTAGCAATAGTTTTAAATATCTTCCTCCAGGTTAGGCTTTCATAGCACACAGCAAATTCACATCCATTCAGAAGTGAATGTGTGACTCCAACCAAGCCTGATTTTAGGGAATTCATTTCTGAGACAAATGACCCAATTGAGTCTAATGGCTCTGTGAGGCTGCCCAGGGTAAAGCATATGAGTAAGAGATGGCATGTTTGAGGCCTAAGACATTAAGAAACATACTGCTGCTACCCAGTGATAGCATCATTAATGCAGCCATTTATTGGTTTATTTTTACTTAGAACAGGAGAAAATGCATGGCCCTTCTGAGACCATGAGAGATCAATATACCTCCAGCTTTTAATAACATGATCTAAAACACTTCCTATAGTCTGCAGTGAAATCTGCTGTGGGTATATGATGCCTTTCATTCCCACAACAATATTATTTCCATTTTAAAAGACACAAGACTTTAGTATAGCCATAATTAAGCCTATGCTACACTGCCTAAAATGAAAATTATATCTATTAAAAAACCCACAAAGTTCTTTTAACATTCCTTTTTGTAATAAAGACAAAATAGTCACCAAAACCTGTATAAAATATTGTGCAATCACCAGTTTGCAGCAGCAAAGTTTCTATAATAGAATGTCATTGACTACACAGTTTATAAAAATGACAAATAACCCATTCCATAGATGCTTATTGGACCCATTGATACTCTATTTTGAGAAGATCCACTGCTACATATTAACATTTTCCCATGTAATTTTCCCCTGAGCATTGAGCTCAGCAGGATGAACACTTTCAGAAGCATTATGCCTCCAGAAGAAAGGGCAGCACTCCTTAAAAACAGGGATATGTTAGGCCAACACACATCACCATTCCTGAACCACCAATGCCAAAACCTTGCATAAGTAATTTATGTTTTGCTTTATTTGAAATCATCCTTATTCTTTATTCTTCTCACAAGAGCTGGGCTGGAATTCAAAGAAACATCACAGGTTAATCCTACAGAGCTCATGTGTGAAACAGAAACTGTGGCTTTGGGGGTATTCTATTTTAGAAGCTAAAAACTCATAAATACATCTGTAGTAAATATATCAGTATAACTGGTAGTGGCTCATCAGTCTTAAAAAAAATTATTCATTTGCAAAAGGTGTAATTAAAAGTAAATTGTTTGAAGAGCAATCATTATTTCACTGAGTACAACATAACAGCCTTCCCCTGCTACAAACACTTGGAACTCACTGTTGAAAGGGCTTTATCTTACTGGCAACATTTACTTTTGATTTACAGTACAAGAAAAGATCCCTTTTCTTCCATAAAGTTTGTTCTGCCTTTTCAGGTACACCAAATCAAGTGGACAGGTGTTTTACTTGCTTGTACCAAATGTTTCACCCCCATTTTTAGGACTTTTGTAATATCTCCAGGGTTCAAGAGAACTAAACTCTCAGAATTCTCATCTGACAAGGTTATCTTAAAACTCTTAATATTCTAACATACTAATTCAATTTCTCTTTGTGCTTACAATTTAATAGCTGACATCCAGGAGAATGCAACTGGACTCATTCATTTTGGCCACAGTATCAAATGATGATACAAGTGCTGCAAGCTCCCCCAGTGAGCAGGAAGCCTGTGGGACTCCTCATGGGCAGGCATCATGCTGTAGGAATACATTTCCAAAGCTGAGCCAAAAAGTGATAGGAAGAACTTGATTCAACCCAAACACAATGAGCAAGTATCTGTAATATTTATTTTTATCTCCAGGCAAGTGAATGATGAATTGCCATCACAACTGGCCATCACTTAATCCAACAGATTGAGCAAGCATGCTCAGCATCTCAGCTGCTGCAAGCCCCAAACCTTGGTGCCAACCAGTGACATAAAGGGGATTGCAGCTGACAAACTCTGAACCACAGGCACTGAGAAATTTGCAAATTTAAGACTTTGATAGGTTGAGGAAAAGCAGGAGAACACAGCCATCTTCTGACTCTCATTTGCTGACTGAACTGGGCTTTGTGAGGAGAGATAGTCTGTTCTATTTGCCTTTAGAGCTGACAGTAACAGTGGTTCTCCAACGTGGTGCTCAATTAGGAGGCACTGTGTTTGTATTGTTAGACCCTTAATTGAAACAGTCAGAGAGAAATGTTTTATTACAGAGAGAGAAAGGACTTTTTTAATAAGACTCTAAGGAGACTTGGCTTTAATGATGCTTAGCACAACGTTTTAAGCCACACGTTAAATCCACAGACTATTTCTTGTTAAATGTTGGTTGTTTAACAGCAGGCTGGCATCAGATTGCCTGCTGTGGATGGTTAGGGCTGGCTTGTGCAACTTCTGACAGTCTCAGCATTGATGAAAGACAGCACCAATTTCAATTCTTTCAGTGTTTCCCTTCCTGACACTTTCTTTCTCAGGCTGCTTTTTAGAACAGATGTTCTTCACATGGCACAAGCACAAATATAATCAATTTATCACTTGAAACACTAGGTAAGAGACCAGGATTATAAAAAGTAGGTTCATCTGCTCCTTATCACTGTTTAACACAAACTTTGATATGGATATGAAAATACAGAAGTAATTAAAATAAGCACTCTCATTCTTAAAACCTTTTAATCACAAGTCAGCAACTGAAAAGAGAAACCATGATATAGGAAACCAATTTTAGTAGTATATTAGTAAATCAGCTTTTGTTTATAAGGATGTTAAGACTAATAGATATCAAATAAGAATTTTTTTAGAAAAATCTATCAAATTATGAGTTTTCAGTTAAGTTGTTTAGCCACAGTTCAGTTACATTTCAAATCAGTTGACTACCTTGATTTTTCCAAGGGTTTTTTTGTCCCTTATCCTACTTGCGGAATTTGCAAACTTTCCATTTAGAGAAGGGGGACGGGGGGGTTGGATTTGGGGGGGGGGGGCATTTTGTTGTTGGATATTTTTTTTCCTTTCCCTTGCAAAAGAAAATTTCAAATTCTGTCACAGATGAAGACATTTTTTTTTCTGTAGAAGACTGAAATATAAACAAAATCAGATGGAACCCACTACAAAATTCTACAGCATTAAAATTTGAATCCTTACCCTTCATACATAGAGCAAATTTTAAAGCATGATCATTTTAAAAGTCAAAGTTGCCTCTTTGCCAAAATATACATATTTTTTGTCTAAATGTGGCAACATGTATGCATCTGAGGAAGCTGTTCTATACAAACAAAAAAAAGGTGACAGTTCAAAGGGTAATTTCACAGACTGAATATGGTATTTCTACCCAGCTTTGAATAAGAAAAAGCACTCAGAGTTCTGCACTAGTTCTGATTTTTTTCCCCATAGCCCCTTTCTAAAAGGCAGGAACACCCTCAAGGAAATGGGAAAAAGCCAAATCAGATGAGGTTGATAAGGTGATTCAATCAGTCATGGGGCTGATATTAACAGTGGCAAACAAGGTTGTCTCACCCAAACCTCAACCTTCAGGAAAGAGGCAGAAGTATTGAACTAATCTAAAGCCCCAAAAATCCACGAGTTGTTAGGCAAATCTAACAACCAATTACTGTATTATTGATGCTGACTTTCTTGCTGTTGGATCCAAGAGGGAAATCTGCATTTTCTGGTAGAAAGAACTATCTACAGGCAGCATATAAAATGAAGTAAAACATCTCAAAAATCCTAGCACCATCAAAAACTTATATGATGAAGTAAATACAGCATAAAGAGGTAAAAGCAAACAGCTCACACAAAGTACTTTCTGCCATCTTTTTTAGTGATCAGAGATGAAAAATTTTATAACACATTGAAAACAAAAATTCTTTTCAGATTACTAGAAGACGCACACAAAACCAACCAGCCAACAACACCCAACTGAACCAGCCAAACAAAAAACTATAAAGGAAAAGTAATAGCCAAACTTGAAATATTTCAACTCTGGAATGTTTGCAATTCCATGTATGGAAAAGTAATTTAGCAGTGAATGCCCACAGTTGCCTGGCTGGTAAAATGAATGATTTCTTACTGAAAAGACAACTGAAAGTCAGGTAGAACGCTGAAATGCATGGAGCACCTGACAATATGAACGAAATACAGAGCACCAGAAGCAGGATGAGGGCAAAACCTTGCATTTCCACCTTGTAGGCATTCTTAAGTCAGATATCTATACTAGCAGATAGCAACCCCACACACAGGACCCATCTTTTTCAAGTACTACTGAACTCATTCTTGCATAAATACACACACAGAGCAGAGCTAAAAACACCCATGGTGCATTACACAAATCTTTCAAAATGCTTGTCCATTCTAGCTTTGACAGTTTTAATGCTTGGAAAGCATTCCATTTTAAATTCTCCCACTAGTAGATTCTCTGCAGTATTTCTGGGGTGACCATTCCACATCCTAAAGTATTTGATTTTCATTTACCTTTTTTGTTCTCCTCTTATTGCTATTCGCAATTCTTTTTTTCTTTTAAGTTACTTTTCTGTAGTTCATTTACCCTTTTTTTTTTTCTCTCTCTAAGCTCCATTTAAAATTTCTTCTCTATTCAAGCATTTGAGATGGTTATAGTATCCCTTCAGTCACTGTGTCTCTGATTATGCCTCCCTTTTTTGGTTGGGGCTCCTCCCTCCCTCCAAAACCAAATACATCATCTTCCATTGAATTTTGCCTGCATGAAAAGGGTACAATGAGACCATTTCATCTTCCCCCACTAATTGGTCTCTTCAAATCTCCAATCTCTTTTTAACAGGGTTTTTTTTTCCCTGAGTTCCTTTCAGCAAATTCACATTTTGTTGTGCCAGCTCCAGCAGCACAAGCACGCATCCGGCTAATGCAGGACCCTTTACATATTAAAAACGTACATGCAAATGTTCAGCACAAAATAGAACGACTTCAAAACACATTTTAGACAAAATCACACACCAGTGCAAATCCTTTGGAGAACACCCAAGTGTCCTGGAATTAAACTTTTACCCCAGGAAACAGCTAGAAGCATGTGGTAATATAGAACACTTGCATGATTTGGGTTGAGAGGGACCTTAAAGATCACCTGGTGCCACCTCCCTGCCAAGTGCAGGAACATCTTCCACCAGATCAGGTGGCCCAAACCCCCAGTCAACCTGATCTTGAACACTTCCAGGGATGGGAATACATGCCTAGCTTGAGCAAGAGAGGCAGCAGAACAATGCCTGTTTATGTCTTACCAAGATCCAAGCAGAATGTTTCCAGTATTTTACAGCTCTGATATAGATATACACATCATTAATTGAAGACACTCATGTCTCAGACATAGAGGCTACAGTATTTAGATTTGGAAATTAGACAATTAATACACATACTGCAAAATGCTCTCATACCAGCACATGCTGAATTTGAAATCAGCTGGATGTCTCTGAACTTGCACTACAACCCCATCTTACACTATGGGGTAAGGAAAGAGGGAACAGCCTTCTTCAGAACCAGTTCAACCCATCTGTTGAAACTAGTCCAAAACACATTTGGATGAAAATGAGCTTAAAATATCACTGCCTGCTAAGGGTACATCCATCCAGAGAGGACAGTAATCCTGTAATTTCCCTAACCCCACACTTGGGTATTTTTAGTCTGGACATATCAAAAGCACTAAAATATTCCAGCTTGGTGCTTGCCAGGTGAAACCTGGAGCCTAAAACCATCTCTGCTCACCATGGACTTGTGGATATCTGCATTTCTGCCTGTTTGAGCCTCTCACCCAAAAAAATTAATTCTGCTGGGAATAAACAAACTTACTATGACACATATATGCTGCACCTTAACCTTGTGCCACCTCCAGGAAGTTCTCCATGCTGATTTGTTCCATTCTGACATCTCTCCGTGCTAGGATTTAGGTTAACCTCTTGTATTTCCCTAACAGATGCTCCATACACTCCAGTCAGGGATTTTGTTAATTTCTCCCCCTAATGGTGAGGGCATCTCAACTTCAAGGGATTAGGAAAGAACGAGGAAATCTACAACAGGTGAATTAGAAGCGGATCAGACGCTTCCCCATTGGAAAAAAAATGTAAATGATAAAAGCTAAGTTTGATCCTCATGTTCATGCATGCTTTCAAAATAGGATTTGTCAATTGCAGATGCAAAGCAATTTCAATTTTATATTAGTGACTTTGTCTAGTTTATATTCTGAAACATTAAAGCTGCATAAATGACCTGCCAAGTATTGATGTAAGCTTATTGACAAAACAGAAAGCTTTACAGTAAGGGCATAATCTCACAAGGCTCCACACAGTGACTCTGTAATTACTGTTTCAGCCTCTGCACAGCAGATCTCTAATATGCTATGCAAGACTCACCAAAACTTTAAAAAATGGCTGATTTGTGTAGGAATAAATTATCTGAAAGAAACACTCATTGAGAACAAAACCAGAATCACTATAAAATGAACAATTATAGTTCTTACACTAAGGTTTAGAAATAAAGAGTAAACTCAACAATTTCTTTATAAATTCATGAAATCCTTGTGCAGTAGCACATAGATCCCTCCCACATCCTCTAGAAAGCCACAGCAGTGCAACAAAACCTAGAAAAGAAGCACAACAGAAGAGCTGTTTTCCTAGCATTCCATGTAAAATGAGTAAACAAACCTCTGTATGACAGGGGATCAGACAAAGCCAGAGCTCCCATTTTGGACTGGGCAGGAACAGAACCATCAGTTATTTCACAAGGACAGGGAGAGAAAAAAAGTAACAAAAATCAATACCAGGTTCAACTAGACTTGTCTATTTTAAGTCCATAAATTATGCCTGTATTTAGTTTTCTTCTCTTGACTTCCACTGTCATCTTGTATGTGCTCTCTGCATTCCCACTTCCCCTGTCCTTGCTTAGCATCTTGCATATTTATTCTATCAGGAATATTTCCATTATGCTCTTTCTTGATAAGAAAATGAAGTGGAAATAAAATGTAAAATAATAAATGTTTTAAAATAATCTGTAAAATGCAAACTCTTTTATGCAAGCTTTTGGGAGTGGATATTACACTTACCTCTTACCTCAGAGAAAACATCCCTAACAACTGGTTTGTCAAACATGTATATTTTTGTCTGGTTCTGGTTGCTTGTTGGCCAACCACTGCATAAACCTGCCCCAAACACAGAGCCCAAATTAAAGACCCAAAGGTTTAATTCATGCTGCTGGCATAGGAATGACCACATTGAAATGAATTTTGAAGACTGGCTTAGCAATTGAGAACTTGTTCTATGAGGATTCTCTCCTCTACACAAAGGGCAGGGCATAAGCTGGATCCATACTTAAAGATGCATTGCTCAATAATCTATCATTTTTGAATGGCATTATTTTTTTGAATTGTGCAATCCTTCTCCAGTTGATCCATTTCAGAAAGTTTTTAGTCAGAATTCCTTCAAGTTTTTGCCCCTTTTAATATTCATCTACAAGAATGATGCCTTTAAATACCAATAACTGTCACTCTTCATCCATAATTTATGAACTTCTTAACACAAAATCCATAGGTTTGACTTTTTGCCCCTTGACTCCAAAAATTAAAGCCAGAAAAAGCTATAGGGAACATCATAGGAATGTACCTATCATCTTCTGCAATCTCAAAGACATCTGCTGTTTATCTCAAGTTTATCTTTTTTCACATCTGGGCCAAAATGCTATTAAAAGGCACCCTGTGGTTTCAGATCAATTTTATTTATTTTATTTACATTTTAACAGTGTTTGACAAGATAAACCTCTTAAGAAATATTGTATCATTTATGAGAAAGGCCACTGAACCTTAAGAAAGAAGATAAATTGAGCCCTTATAAAGGCTTTCCTCAAGGGGCTGTTTTCATTTAAGTCACTGATGTCTTCCAAAAATGTGGCTTTTTTCTTTATTATGTGGAGACTAAACTTCAAAAGAAAGACTAACATGGAAATATGAGAAAAAGCTTTAAATAAGGATTTATTTAAATAAATAAAAATAAGGATTAACAGGAGACTGGATAATCAAGCATTTCAGAGAGAAGGCAGAAATCAAGTCTGTAAATCAAAGTGAGAAACTTTTTAGAAGCATTTCTTAATATGGACACAAACTTATTCACAAATTAAAAGATTTCATTCCTTTTGATGTCTTCCAAATCTAAAGAGCATAAAGAGCACAGAGAGCAGATTATATGTTGTGGAAGACAATGTTAAATGTTAACACTAATTCTGAAAGATAAGGAAGGGCATTAGGTATGAGCCAATGAGACTTCACTTGTCTGGTATATATAATATTGAATGATTGCATATATATATATATATATATATATACATATATACACACACATATATATATACAATCATATGTGTAAAATATTAGCACAAAAAATATATATATCCCTGCCTGAAATTCCATTTTTACAAATGCAGATGGTCATGAAGGACTGGACTGTTTTTCTGTAAAGATTATTTTTCTATTTCCCAAGAAAAGACATTCTCATACCTACAGCAGCTCAAAACCATGCAGCACAGAGATCCCCAAACTGACTGAGACCCAAACAAACCAGTTGTTGGGGAAGCCCAAAAAGCACCCCAGCCATGGTCTCAAAGCACCAAAACCAACCCTATAAAGCCCTGCTTCCTGGCCCTGTGCTGACACACACACACACCCCCCAACCCAAGCTGGCATTACTAACCCCAGCAAAGCTTTCCTATCTACAAACCATCAATATTTATCTATATTCACACACAACTACTGCTGTCATAGCAAAGTGGAAAAAAAACAACAGCTCAATACCAAGCTGTCAATTTCAACATCCTTCATTTTCTTACCATTTTTATAGTATTTACTATCAGGGCTTCAAGTAGTTGTGTTTTTCTGTAATTCTGTCTTACTAACATAAAATCATGACCATTGATTTAAATCCTGCATCCTTGGTTTACAGGCTGGATTTCACTTCCAGCAGCAAAGCTGAACTCAGAAATCAGAATATACTGATTTATATATAAATTTAGAATATGTACTGGTTTAAAAAAAAAAATCAAACAATGAAATTAGCTCTCATGCTCAGCAACAAAGACACAGCAAGAGAAGGGCAAAAATCCAGATATTTAACTAAAATAATCAGTCTTCTAAACTTCTGATTTTTCAGTGACATGTTAAGCTGTTCATTTTCCTGACCATGCTTGACAAATATGGATAAAGAGAGTGTATACAGACCAAGCACCTCTTTACAATGCAAACTGTGCTTAATACAGGGAATCTCAGCACAGCAAAACTTGATCATTCTGAACAACAAAGCACTGCCCAAGACACCATTCAGTAATCCTATGACTTAGGTTTTGATGGTACAGGGGATGGGTATTATCACCAGGCTTGGACAGGGTAAAAAGGCAGACAGAAATACTACAGGATTTAATTTGCAATAAAAAGGGTCTGAATGGTACAGACACAAATACTTTCTTTTATCAAAAATTCATTTTAAATGCCATTTTTTGGGTAGATCAAGTAGCTGTAGAGTGTTACTTTCACAACTTCAAGTGGTGTATTTTTACTGCTGGTGGATTCAGGCTATGAAATTTAAATAATGTTATGTTACTCTGAAGCTTGCCCTGTGTTTCCTCAAAGGGATTGCACAAGGACTTCTTATTGAAAATATTAAATATCACATTTTTCAACCTCTCTCAATTCTTTGAATTCAGAGATGACCAAGCTGTCAGAAAGACATACTCTGCAGCTCATGCTGAACATGCACAGATCACAACCTGCAAGGCTATCTGTGCAGACACACACACATGCCCACAAAAATCAGCCAAATTGTTCCAACAAGGCTTGCATGAAGCCAATTTGTGTGATGTGCACTGATAACACATCCTATTAAATGATTTGTGCTGATCTGATGGATTTCCTCAAAAAGAAAAAGCTTCCCAGGGAAAAGACAATAAAATTTTATATTTAACTACCCTGGACAGTCCCCAGATTCCATCAGCTAATGTGGGAATAAGGCTCACAATAAGGATTTCTTACAAGGTTAAAATCCAGATATAATGAAGAAAACACACAGGTAGAAATGCATAACCAACTGAAATACAAATGGATGAGAAGTAGGCATAGTTGCTTTTCATGCTGTTCATCAATTTATGGAGTCTCTTCAGCCCACACTACCAGCACATAGAAAATTAATTACATTATTAATTTGGGTAGAGGTATGTTCAATTACTATTTCAGATGTAAATAATACTTTTTTCTTCATATTGGAGCAGAAGGGAGCATTTACCTGGGTGTAGTAGAGGGTTTCCTGATTTCATGACTTCTCTGAAATGCTGGTGTGGAGGATTATCATGGATCAGCAGCTGTCATTGACTGTAACTGGTTTACCAGCTCTTTAGCAGTGGTTAAGGGTCAACCTGCTCTGCTTGCATTAATGTCAATATAACACGAATTTGAATTTCAATATCACATTGAATTTTGAATGTCAGTGCAACAGAACCCAAAAGGAAGCCTGCAATTCTTGCTGCTGTATCTGAGCAAGGTCTGATTATCTGGGTTGTGGACCAAATTCAGTTTCCATCTATTTGAAGTGGAAGTGTATAATCTACAGCTGAGGGTCTCACTGCTGCAATTGCCCTCATTTCTGCACTGAAATGTAGAGGCAGTGGTAACTGCATCTACAAAAGCTGAAATTGCAGGAACCTTGGGTTCCCTGGCTGGTGGCACTAACCTCCCACCAGCTGCCACCATGGGAACAAGTAGCAGAGGTCACACTCCTGGTGGTTTCTATCACTTGGGTGCCTGAGGACATCACTTAGCACAGTGACCCAAAATCTCAGGAAAAAGACCACTTCAGGTTAAGTGATGCCTTGCCTGTTTTAAGCTGACATCAGAAAATCCAGACACCAAAGCACTCCTGGCTGTAAAACGGAATTTCGCAGCCTGCAAAATCACCAGATTAATTTAGGAGGAAAAAGCAAAGCAAACCATTGAGTGGCTGTTTTGCACTACAAAGCCTGAAAGACAAGCATCAACAATGAAAATAATTGAGGAGAAAAAAATAAAGCTGCCTTCCTCTACAGTTGTAGAGTAAGCCTTAATGCAGTCAGTAGTAAGTGCCATCTCCATAACTGTTTGTTTCCACTCTGTTTCACAGTTTAGAACACACTTAAGTTTCCTTCTGCTCTGGTAAATTGATTTTTGTAGAGCATGAGGGGATGTGTTCTGCTTCCAACCATAATTTTAAGGAAATAGTACACATCTCCTTACACTAAGTAAAAATCAATTTTCTGCCTGTAGGTGATGAAACTATTTCTCACACCTGCTGAGCAGACATATATCTCATAAGGCTTAAAGCCATAAACTGGTGCAATCAGCAAGAGCAAAAATAAAATGTAAAAATCTTTTTAAAGATATTATTTTACATGTGGCTCGGGTGTTCCTTTCCAAAGGTTCTCTCTAGTTTTATTTACTGCTTTAATATTAAGCTTTCTCCTCTTCACTCTTGTATGCTCTGCTGTCATCAGGAGACGAGTCTTTAGGTAAAACCCCAAACCACATTACATCTGAAAAATGCAAAGCAGCTGTCTCTCCCCTTCCCCTGATAATAAAGGGCATTCTAGAAGAGCTGCATTAAAAGCTCAGATCTGAATCTGAGCACAACAGAAAGACAGCTGTTAATATTTGGCTGCAGACTGCTACAAAATTACCTTATTTGCAAAGCTTGCTATGTGGTGAGCACATAAATGATAACACCATGACAAAAGCAGAAAGGTTTATTCTACACATATCTGGCTCTGCCTTCAGATGTGATATTCAATATGCAGCTCTGGACATATATTCATAATCACTCACTCCAAGCAGTTCTGCACATGCAGCATTTTAAAAGGGGAAAACAGTACTAAACTATTTCCCTGTATAATGGTACAGAAACAAATATTTTAACATTCAAGTGGAATAAAGTGCTCAGCAAAGAAATGGCTGGCAAAAAATTGGCTTATTTCTGGCAAATGCATTTCCAGTCAAATGAGAAAAACTGTCTGTCAGTCAATCAATCAGCACATAAATTATATTAAGGTGGTGATAATACGGCTTTCAACATTAGGAAATTAGAAGATTATATTCATTTTCCTTAAAAAATAAAAACCCTCCAACAAACAAGCACAAAACTTAATCATCTCTATCAGGTTCAAAATGGAAAAATTGCTCAGAAACAGTATCTGATACTAATTTGATCAGTATAATGAAGCAGAAATAAAAGCCAGATGAGAAGCAGGAATTAGGTACCACATGTCTGAGTTGGAGTAGTTTATTATCATGGTTTCTTTTGTTAATTCCCTTATTAACATAACCATGCCAATAAAAAATAAAGAAAGGAAAAAATTACTGCATAGACAGCCTCAACCAGAATTTTCCAATTTTAATACTAAGAAATTAATTCTAAAGAGGCAGATGTAGCACATTAACCAACTCAGTTTCATTTTAAAGGCAGTGTCCTGGTTTGGATAATATAATACCATGCCAGCTACCAGAAAGAAAATTAACTCTTGTGTTGGAATGATAAGATTAATTACACACTGGTGTTTCAGCTTACCCCAAAATCAAGGACTCTTTATTTTCTCTTACCCTGATGGTGAAGAGAAGCACAAGAAGATGGGAGGGAATGTGGCCAGAAAAGCTGACCTCAGCAGGTCAGAGAGCTGCTCTGTGAGTAGAGTGTTACCTGCTGGGCTTAAACCATAAAAATCAGGTAAGCACACACAAAATGGACAGCTGCTACAAGTTCAGTGCCCAGAAAAAAAAACAATTTTTAATTTAAATTTCTAAATTTGTATTTGATGTCAGGCATCCAACGTTTGACAAATTTGGTCCATATTCATCTTCCAGCATGAAAAGCACAGGAGATGTGCTATCCCAGAGGAGACAGAAATTATCTCTGCCATGCTCTGGGCAGAAGTGGCACACCATGAGGATGATTTAGGAGCAGAGCTGCTCCCCATGCACAGGTAAAGACAAGGCACTCAAATTGAGGAAGGAGTTCAAGCTCCCTTTTAAGAACAGGCTCTTACCCCACCTTCCTATGGGATGGTGACCAAGGTCAGCCTCAGGGTTCCTCCTCAGCCTAGCATCAGGCAGCTCCCCAGGGCTCATGCAAGGGGATATCTAAAATCCAGCAGGGACAAACTCTGACATTCCCCTCTTGCCCTCACATGCAACACTGTGCTCACTGGTGAAATGTGAAATCACTTGGCTCTAAAAAGCAAATTACTCCAGTAGGATCTTTTGCCACATGTGCTGCTCCTCTCTCTGTACTACTATACCACAAAAAAATGTTAATCCAAAGCCCACTGAAAGTTCCTTTCAGTTTTGCAAGAAGAAACATAGTACTGCATTTGGGATCAGCTATAGCTTCATCAATACAGATAAAAATCACACTCCCCTTGAGCCCCCAAGAGAGGATCACAGCTCAAAGGAGACAAAGATGATTCTAAATGGTGGCACAAACCCCAAAAGAAAACATGCCTTACAAATGAGTGCAGCAGCTTTTAATTTCTGCATTGTGCAATCAAGCATACACATTCTTGTCTGATGAAGAAGAATATAATCACCTAGGGGCATGTCAAAAAGAACTGTTGCTTCTCCCTTCCTATTTTTTCTTGGGAGAGCAGAGTTTGGTGAGGCAATCAAGAAATTAAAACTGACATTTCACAAACTGATTGTCATGTTTTGGGTTTGGTTTTTTTTGTTGTTGTTTGCCTATTTAGAGTATGTATGGCTATCAGGCAAATACACTGGGAATCTGACACAGCCTGCACAGCAGTATCTGAACCAATCCTGAAGAAAATTAATTCCCTGCAAAAATAAACCAAGACATCTCAGGAGGTCATTGTGACATCTTACATCTTTTAGTGTGAACTGAATGCTTTAAACTCTGATATAGACAATTTCTGCTGCCTACATTTCATTTTTAAAAATTACACATTCATCAGCTAAAAGAAATTTCAAGTTCATCCTATTTCAAAACACAGTCTGATGAAGGGAAAGCAACAGGGTTTTTGGGTTTTGGTGCATGGGTTTAGCTTTCCTTTCTTAACTTTCCCCCATTATCAAAAAAATTATTTTGCAACCATTCCTTAATGTAGAGCAGGATTTTAACACCCTCCTTAAACAAAACAGCCCTAAACTGAAGAGGATTTTTTCTTTATCCAGTATAGTACAGAGAAACAAGCCAAGTTGGATATTTTAAATATTCATTTCCAAAGCAAATTGTATGGTTTGTTGCCTTAGTTGTACAAAGCTTTGTTTACAGAGACCCACATTTGGCAGTCAGCTCCAGGATTCTTGACACCTGTTTGAGATTTGAATAAATTACTTCAGGTTACACTACTGCAACAGCTGAAAATCTGGTTATTTCTTAAGTTAGTTTTATTTCCAGAACAGTTCATTTCAAGAACAAATCTGTGTAAGCAAACCAGCCTTGTCCTACAAATCCCTGAAACATGAGGAAGGAAGTGTTTGTACAACTAAATTTTAATCCCTGACACTAAGCCTTAGCATACTTGCATTATAAAAGCTGACTATTAAGATGACATGGGTCTGAGATAAATATTACTGTTTTTTCCATTACAAATTATGTATTCCCCAATGATACTGACAGGCTTTCAAAAAATTACAAAGAACATTTCCAATACCTGCTTATTAGCATCTACACTTGAATTTCTGCTAGAAGGGACAGTTTCCTAGGTTTTGCACTCCTGTATTCATTCCACTGCACAGGAAAAAACACAACAGACCAGAAAACCCTGAATAGCCCAAAAATTCTTCCCAGATATTCATACTGACACTCCACACCCTCTCTGGGCAATGTGTTCCAGCACAGTCAGGTTCTTCCTCAAAAAAATCAGAATTTATTTAGGTGCATAAGACTCAGAGAATCAGCTATTCATTCCTCTCCTGTTACAGAAATATCACCATGATATTCCAATTAGGTGTAGAAATATTTTGCCTTGCAAAAATCAGATGAAGTGCATGTGTTTGTGCTGGTAGAAATGCAATAGTTTGCCTCACTATTTTGTAAAACCACAAGTCACATAAGATTACCATCATCTTCCTTCTGACACAAACTCTAAACTCTCATGTAACTCAATAGTTAATATTTGCTTTGTGTTTCAAAAATCTGATTCACTGAGATGGTTTCTAAACACGGTAAATAATTTAAGATACTGCAAAGTCTGCATGTGGAAAGGTTCACATGAACCTTGAAAATTCTTTTGTTGCATTATTTAGTGTAGTTATAAATGTCAGATTACTGTTCATAAAGGTATGTCTATTTAGAATGGCATTTTCAGAATAAAGTTTGTAAAAGCTCATATTAGCATTCCTCTCAGTGCTGCTAAACCCAGTGCTGGCTCCTTTTTTTTCTTTTTTTTTTTTTTAATTTTTCAACATGGCAGGTGCCTTTAAAAGAGATGCAGAACTAAAAAGAGAACAAAGATGAAGAATGTTCTATGTCAGGTCAAAAATGTTCCAGAACTGTACAATTGTTATTGCCATTGTCTGTCTTAGTTGTCTATTTATATTTATTTGCTGCAACACATGGAAGATCTGAGCAAGTAACAGCATTCTCCACTGAGCTCTATGCAGTACACTTAAAATTAAAACAAACAACATCACCCTCATTAAAAAAACACAAACAAAACTGTCTGTTCTAAGGAGTTTTCCCTCAAAATTCAAGAAAAAGAACATGAAGACAGGGGAATTTAAGAAAAGGAAGAAAACCAAACAAACAATAAAACAAGGTACTTGCCAGGATATATCCAAGTGCCCAGAGGAAGATTTTATTTTAATTAATGGCAATGAAGATATGGAATAAAAATAAGTCAGAACCAATCACTTGGTATTAGTTTCAAATGTACTTGTCTTGTGTTTTCACACTGAAATCCTTTTTCCAGAGCTGGAAGTAATTGCCACACAGATCACTTACACTTGGAATTTCTGATCCTACAAGAAAATCTGATTCATTGAGAATGCCAGCTAAGCTGTCACTAATGCCATTGAAGTTTGGGTTAAAAAGTGGCAAACAGAGGAGGTGAAGAGTTAAAAAAAACAGCCCTGTCTGTTCTTTAGGGCTCCTCTACACATCCAAAACATTTGAGCTTTTATGACATGTATTTATTTTTGTTCAAGGGCAATTAGTCACAACATTGTGAAACATGCTTTTATAAAGCAACAGATCAGAATAAATTAGTTAAAACAAAAATTCACTCCCAAGATAACAGCATACCAGAGAAACTCATTAAGGAACAAGTCATCAAAAATACCCAGCTCCATCATCTTAGTGACCACTTCCCTGTTTTTTAGCACCAAAACTCAGGTGTCTACCAACATGATATTGCACGAAGCACCAAGAGAGAGAATATCTGCAATGTTTCATCAAGATCTTTCCTAAGTTTACACTCAGTTGGCCCAAGGCACAGATTTAAATGTTTCCTAAGATACATGCTTAATTGGTGTACAGAGCTGAGAACAGGAAATATCACACAAGCATAAAAAATTATCCAGATATCCAACACTGGCAATGTCACAAGTTTTAGAGAAGTCTTACAATAGAATTTCCTTTTCTTCCAAGAAAAAATGCTTTTTCTTATAGAAAATTTTTAATTGAATGATTTCATACAAATAAGGAAAAAACCTTATCATATTTTTTTAAACAAAGCAATTTGGAATCATTGCAAACAGTATTACTACAGACTGGGATTTCAGACTGAATTTAGTTGCCATGCTATTTAAAATGCAGTTGTTTCATGTTTTTCAAAGAAAAAGAAAACACCGTCATATATTAGCCACTATAAACATTTTTTGTTTCTCAACATCTATTTCATTCAAAAACAAAGAGAATAGATATTTTGAACCATTATATTTTTTCACTACAGACACTTGTGAAAAATCCAATGTTAGGCTTCAATTTGAAATTTTACCTGCTTTACTTTTCCTACAAATTACATTTCTTCATGACATCTCATTAGAGCATGGAAATCTAAGACACTCCTTTTCTTTCATTTAATTTCTGCTATTTCAATAAGTAACAGCTGTTCCCAAATAGAACTGCAGGAATTTCTTTTGCCACAGCATTTTCTATTTATATTCATTTGCTGCAACAAATCAAACATTTAAAAACAAACAAACATTTTCTTTATATGACCTACTAAAATTTTTTTTATCAAAATACATCATCTTGATGACAGTTTTTCCAAAGGAAGAGTTCTTAGCTCTTAGTAACATAACTCAGAATTTACACATAGAATACAAGGCACAAATGTCCTAGGAAATGTCTTTCAAAAAATGTTCAGCTTCTGTTTGCTTTCATAAATGCAACAAAAATTTACCTAAATGACAAAAGGCAAAACTAGAAAGTTTTAAAAAGGTTAACCACCCTTTCGCCTGGCTCAATCAGTGATTGCAGAGGCAATGAAGCTGACATGTGATTTATCCCTATGATGTAATTTGCACTATAAACCATGAAGTTCTATCTAGTGAGAAACATTGGAGAGGCAGTGAAGCTCCTAAAAGCAAAATGATTGCAAGTAGTAAATATGACACATGCAGTAAGACAAATAAAATGAGATAAGCCAAGTTCCAAAATACCAACCCTACATGTATTCTTTATACATTTATAAATTTCAGCAAATGCAGGCTGACACCAATTCTACTCCAGAAGTCTGGGCAAGGCTTTAGCAGTTAATAAAACACATGAAATAGTGTGTGCATAATGTAAATGAAAGCCTTTATCCCAGCCAGACTCCCAGGGAGCTCACAAACATCACAGTCAAATCCTTGGTCAGAATTTAGAGTAAATATTTAGTGATTACTCTCATCTACACTTCATCAACACAGAACACATTGATATGTTTGCCTTGATGGATTTCAAGGGTCCACTGGCCAGAATTTGATCTATAACACTTTAAGGACCTTTCAGCCTCAAATACTATTGATTTATCTCAAAGCCATCTCAAACTTGCCCAGTAGGAGCAGAATTCCCCCCAAAGCCCAAAGCATCCTGTTCCTTGAAGGCACTGCCATGGGACTGAGAAAATTCACTGCTAAGTGAACTTATGAATGCTTTGCAAAACTCCTGTTTTGGCATTTAAAAGCCTTCACCTCCTCTTTGCCTGCCACTTTTTAACCCAACACTATCAATACATTTAACACCAGAAATGATAAATTAAAATAAAAAACCCAACAACAACAAAAAAAATCTTCTGGCTGACATAAATTTGCCCTCTATTCTGACTGCTTCTCTCTACAGAAGAATTGAATATCATCTCCTAGTTCAAAAACTGTATTTATCAAAAATATTGTTCATTTTCTCACAAAAAGATGATTAAGGAAAGAAAAATTTAACAAGCAGACTAGATTAGAGTCCTTTAAGTGAAGTCTCTGAAGAATAGTGAAAGAATAAGAGATTACTTATAGAAGTAATTCTCTGAAATCCAAATGTTAAAGGATTCCTGACTCTTAGGAGTATGAATACACAGAAAAGCATTACCTGCTTTTCATCTGTGCACTATTTTCTGTCTTGGCTGAGAAAACACAAATATAGCAGTTGGAAAATCAGAAGTTTACTTGCCTTCACCTGCTAGTCCCAGAAAACACTGAAGACTCAAAACAATAAAAGAAAAACTAATAAAAAGCTATGAACTGCTGATCTTGGCTTTTAAATATGGGAAATCCTTTATTCAGTCTTCCAGAAATCAAATTTCAAGAGCAAATGGAACAATGAAGCATCTCATCCTACAGACAAACAGTAAAATATCTCTTCCAAAACAAAAAATTGCTTTTGCTGAATTCTTCTCAGTAACAAGAACCATCACTTTCAAAAGAGGGCCCCAAAACCAGCTGGTTTTTGGTTTGGTTTTTTTTTTTTTAATTTATTCCCCTGAAACAATTTAAACATCAAACAAGAAAAATTCAGCTTTCTCTTAAAGATTTAGCACACTCCACAAGAGCATTTTAAAACTATATGGTGTAGATTTTTTCATTCAACCCCTGATTTCCAACAGGACACACTCATTTACGTTTTCATTTTTATCTGTCCTCTTAAAAGATCACAAAGGCCTTATTTTTTTTTCCCCTTAAGATGAAAACAGTTTCTTCTACCCCACCAATTTAACCAGAAAAACAGGAAGTTCCCACAAAACTCATTAGTAGTCTAAAAATCCTGGCTACACAGAACCAAAGTAGCTATAACAAATCTATGTTAACCACTTTTTTCTATCACACTTCTGTGTCTAAGTTATTCATAGCTAAAACTGGAAATGAGAGAGACCTAGTCTCAGCAGAGCTCCAAAGGCCTGGGAAATGGAAATTTCAATTGAATTGAACATTTGAAGGTATTTTTCTATGAATTAAAAAGGAACTGGTTTGAGTTTTTTCTCCCCCTCTATTTCTCAATTTCTTTACCCCCCAGTGCTTTGGATTCTAGAGGGGAGAGAAGAAAAAAACCTTCAGTGTCCTCATTTCTCCCACCCTCTTTAATTTCATCAGTGACTTTAATTATATTTCTTCTCATAAGCTTGCCTTGACTTTATTTTATTTTTCAAGAGATAAGAGCTTGCAGCAAGGCTCCCTAAAAAACTCTCTCAGCTCTATTTTTAATGCACACAGTAAAGTCAGAAGCATATATTTAAAAATACAAAGAGTAGCTGATTATTAATTCCAGTTAAACTGAAAGAGACTCACTGATCTGAATTATATTAATTAATTTTATATAATCAGTGTTTTTCTACAAGGGTAGCTTTGTGAGAATCTACAGTCTGTGGGACTTTGCTTAATGTTAAATCCTCACCTTTTGTGCTTGCACACTTTACAGAATTGTTGGGAAAATGTAACAAAAGTAACAATTAAACTTTGGGTATATGCCTGAGCTAAAAATGGAATTGCTTCCTTTTGATATTTAATTACTGCTCCAAAGTTCCTTAGTAGGAAAAATGTTTATTAAATCTATGTGCAAAGTTCTCTTTAAGGGTGATCATTTTCTCACTGTACAGCATGATTCCAAACCACAACTCAGCACTTGACAGCTTTTGTTCAGCTTGGTTTTGATAATTGGACACAGAAGTGGCTTTTGGCCATTTGGATGAAACTCCTCAAGTTTCATGGAGCTTTTGAAAGCAATCAAACTTAAACACATCACTCATTCTGCTGAGCCTGCCTGACAGCTTTGATAGCCCATTACAGTAGTTTATATTTCATTTCTGAAAGATTTCAGTAGACATCTCAGAATTAGACTAGCTTGGAATCTTGAGTTCAAAGGGCTCTGAATTTGATCTCAGGTCATCATTTCTTAATGCAAGTAACCCAAAGAGAGTGTTTTTATATTAACTGTGAACATCTGCAGTGCTATATCCTCACAGCCTTCTCACAAAAACATAAGTAGCTACATTGGAGAGCTCAAGAGGCAGGTCTGTGAATTAACAAGAACACTTTGTTTGAATAAAAGCAAGTCACCAATAGCCTCGTGGAACACAAAATTGTGTGCATTGTGTTACAGACAAAGTGAAACACAAATGCATATTGGAAATTCTCTCTGTTCTTTTCTCATTTGGACTGGTCATAGGGATGCACTACTGCCAAACACAAAGATAAAAAGGGTAAAAAAATCTAGTCAGCAACTAGTTCTCCACTAGGGTAGATAGAACCCAAAAATTTTCACTAGCTACTCAACTGTTTCTTGAACCATCAGCAAACAAAATCCCTGTACTTTAAAATGTGCTACTAATTCAGTTTTCCATCAAATATGGTCAAGATTTTTTTTTTTTAGGCACTCCAGAGAGATGGCCCACTGCCCTTTCTGCTGTTTTTGATTTCTTCAGGGTTTTGGAAAGGATGAGTAGGGTGTTTCATTTTTGGTTTTTTTGGGTTTAAGTCTTTATCTCCCCTCAACCTCCTTACCCATATTTTCATTAAATGTAAGCAAGCACTAACTTAACCCATGCAACCAGAGGTAAAAGCAGCAATTCAATGATCCTTTCCCTCTCCTAAGCATAAGAACAGTATAAAACTTATTTTAGAAGAATCACAGAAGGATTCTAAAAGGGCACATGCCACACCATCCTGTGGTGCCCCATCTTTTCCTCTTCTCAATCAAAATAAAAACTTCTGCAGCACTCACTTATCAGAAGAGCATCTATTTTTTCTTACTTCAGGCCTTCCTCTACCAGGAGAAACACAGCTTGATCAATAGATCTTAAAACTTCTGCCTGAAGTCACTCACTTCATACCAATAAATACATAGTCCAGGGTTGATGAGGGCAGTGTGTTACCAAATTATGTCCTCCACATATTAATGCAAATATTAATGTCCTCCTTTAATTAAGGTAAAATATTATTATTACCAGCAGATGATTACATGATTCTACCAGTAGCAAATCCTACTTCTCTTCCCCAGCATCTTACAGAAATGGCACTATGTGGGTTTTTTTCCTTCTTATAATAAATATAATGAAATTGATTCCTCTTTATCATGAAAAATGTCTTGGTAGAACATGTTAATTATAGGGAAGAAGTAATAAAATGACAGTCCCAAACAATTAGACAGTAACTATACCAAGAGCAGAATAGGAGAGGGTCTGTCAGCATCCTTGGCAGATTTCTGGCATGGATTACACCAATGATTCTATTTTTCCCAGAAAAAAAATAGCACAAAGTAGAGGTGACAAGGCATTTTCAGGTCTAAGGGGCTACAGTCTGGGTGAATTTGAGCACGTGTGTATGTGACTTATATTTCAATTTGATTTTCAATTCAATAGACAGACTCTTGGGCATCTGTATTTTGTCCCTGTTGATGTTACAAATATTTGCAACAAAACCTCAAGGTTTTTGTGTTTGTGAAACAGAGAACTCTGTGGATTTTAAGTCAAATGCATCATTATAATGGTCAGAGACATCCAGGTAAACTCATTTTAGGTGTGCCTAAAATTTCTAACATTGGATTTTGCAGCAGTTTATCACCACTAATAGAAACTGAACCTCACAGAAGCACAGAAGCTGAAAAAGCTGAGGCACCTCTTCAGATCATCTCACCCAACCACTCTGCTCAAGCATTCACCTAAACCTGGTTACTCAGGAACACATCCAAATTGAGTCTTAAATAATCTCTGAGGATGGAGACTCCACAAACTCTGGCCAAGTTGCTGCAGTCCTTGACCAGAAAGAGGGGGAAAAAAGGGTGGTTTTTTTGCACTTGTATGGATTTCCCATTTTTCAGTTTGTGCCCATTGTTTCTTGCATGTCACAAGATACACTGAGACATTTGGCTCAGTATTCTTCACTCCTCCTGATCTAATTATAGATATTCACAAGATCCCTGCAAACCTTTTCTTCTCCAGGCTGAGAATCTGCAGCTCCCAGCCCCTCTCCAATAGATCTGATTCTCTTATCCCTTCAACTTTGCCCTACTCACTCCAGTATCTCCATTTCTTCTGTAGGGCCCAACCCGGGTGCCATCACTCCCGTTTGATTTCATTTCACCAGTTCTTTCTGGAAAAGAGGGATCAACTTCCTCCACCAGCTGGCAACACTTCATGATCCAGCCCAGGAGGCTGCTAAACCTTCTGCTACACAGGGACATCACAGGTTCATGGACACACTGGTGTCCACCAGGGACCCCAGGGTCTTTTCTGCAAAGCCACTTTCCAGCTGGATGCCAGCACAGGAGGTTATTCCTCCTCAGCTACAAGGCTCTGCATTTTCCTTAGTTTTATTGCACAAGATTTCTGCCAGACCACTTCTCCAATCAGCCAAAATCCCTGTAGTGAGTTCCACACAGCTTTGAAAGGCCTTCTTCACATTGCCCCCAGTCATTTCACCAAATCTGATAATGAAGTAACAGCACACATCACAACATGCACAGTGAAGATTTCCTGATAATTTCACCTTCTATTTAGGTGCCCAAATCACCTGGGCACATAAAAATCACATAAAAATTTCTTCACCCTAGCTACAGATCAACAAACCGATCACCATCTTATCAAGATCTTTAAAAAAAACCCACAAAACTGCAAAAAGAGGGAGATGTCCTCATTCTCCTTAAGAAACACTCCCACCCCTGCACAGAGAACTATTGTTATAGTTCTTCTCTAGCAAATCCTTCTTCACTAAAACCAGACACACATCTCAGCACATGCAGTACAAACCTAACAAACCACTCCAGTTTTAAACTTGGATTAGGTATTTTAAAGCTTCTGATGAATCACTGGAAAACAACACCAGTTGGGAACAATGATTTTGAAAATAATAAGGTTAAATGCTGCATTTTAAAATAACCTTGCTGTATTTTTTAGTTCAATCCATTTCTAATTTTGTGGCATTTATAACATAATAGAGGTTAGTTATCTAGTCTTATTAGCATAATAAAGAACTGTAACCTGTAGCAGTCAGGAAACTAAATTACTGCTTTTACATTTAAGTATTACATTGACAAATACATTGACCTTGACATTAGAGGTTAGAAAAATGCATTATTGTTCATTTTATTTTCTTTTTGGACAAGTTTTCTCTGAAAGTTCTGCTGAAGGATAAAAGATTGATATAAATGGGGAGGAGGGAATAAATTATTAATATTGTGGGATAATTTGCACAGGAAGTCTTCCACAAGGTCTAAACTAGACATTCCCATGGGAACAAACCAAGAATTTAAGTGGGGAGAAAAGAAACCTCTTTTGACTTTCTGGCAACATTCCTCTGAAAATGACATATTGTTTACTGTTATTTTTTAAGCTTTATGTTGTACTGAGCAGTCATAATTAATTTCTTTTGGGTTTTAGATACACATTTGTTAATTTCATTCATAAAGATTTTATATAAATTTCCCACACTTGTTTTCAGAGAGCTTAAAATGGAAACTGGAAGACCAACCAACTCTGCATGGCATTTCAGAGATGTGCAAGACACAGCAATTCATGGGTCTCTGAACCAGGATTTATTGCCTTGCACCTTCTGACATTAATATACCAGAAGAGAACAGCTCTGTTGGGAGAGACCTACAACAATCACCTAGTCTGGGGTAGTTTAGGGAATAATATTTTTTTATCCATAATAATAATTACAATCTTTACATTATATTCAAGAGAATATTTAAATTCATTCTAATACCTCACAAGGCATAAAAACACTAATAACTCAAGTCCAGCCATAATCTTGGTAGCTCACTCTCAGGTATGGAAGTTATCAGGATGAATTTGTCATCAGAGTAAATAAAACACCAATGAAAGTGGTTCAGTCTTTAGGGTGGAGAAAAAAAATTAATCTTACTTCTGGTTCAGTTGACGTACTTATCTTTTTCTCAATATATTACAGAGGCCCACTCAGAAGCCCAAAGCCAAATGAAGAATCATAAGGTTGGGGTCAGTTTTGGGTTTTTTGTTTTTTTTTTTTTTTGTTTTGGGGGGGTTGCAACTCTTCAAAAAAAGGATGAGCTGCACATACTGCAAAAAAAAAAAAAAAAAAAAAAAAAAAAAAAAGCACCATTACTTTCTACCTTCTTTCAACACACTTGTGGAAGTGGCACACTCAAAAACACAGGGGCAAACCTGATGGAATTCCATTTTTTGGGAAGGTGGGGGGGAAGGGAGGGTTCAGCTGGCAACTGGCTCTTTCCTTTGGCTTGCAAGCAGAACCCTATCCTGGCTGGTAGCAGTTGCTGATTGATCTGTCAGGATGATGTTAAACCCACTGGGCATTTTTCACTGACTGTCTAGAGTGTGGCATATTGATTTTGCCCTTCCCTGGTTCACTTCTAAAACCCACACAGTCAAAACTGTTACTTGAAGCTTTCTGCTTTTCCAGCCCTGCTCTGACAGATATCTCTGTTATGGCACCATCTGCTATCTTCATATTCCATGACTGAACCACAGGCTAGCACTTGTGCTGTGACAGTTTTTGAGGTGTAAAACACACTTTCTCCTGACATCTGCCTCAGCTCATCCATCCTCCAATTAGGAAACCCTGAGAAGACAGTCTTGAGATGCTTTACATTTTAATTTCTCTACAGGGTCCTTCTTCAGTACAAGGAAGCCAAGTAGAGACTTGTCTTTCAATTTTAAAGAGAGATAATAGGTTTGTACACAAAACAGCATAGCAGGCAGGCAGGGAAGACCTTATACACCAAATTAACATTACTTATTCCTGCCCAGTGTCTGGAAAAGCACACAGGAACAGGCACAAGAGGGCCAGGTATTCCAACTCTTTTGACTGCAACAACACACTCCAGCTTGAGAAAACACCTGCTCTTCCAGAATGAAAAGGAAAACACAAAGCAAACTGATTAGAGGAGTTTTGATCTACTGAATAGGAAATGGAAGCTGTTCCCATGTAAGGCTCCATCTCTACACACAGTGAGTTGAGAATAAATAAATTCTTCACAGGTAACATTTTAATGACATTCACCTGATTTTCTCACTTGGGAAGTGCAAGTTTGTTAGTGCTGCAAAATGACTTTGATAATTCAGAATCTAATATGGAATTTATTCTGCAGACTTTATCAACCACAACACAACAAAGCAATTGAAGAGCAAGGTAAATTTTTAAATTATTACCTTACCAGAAAGACAAGCACATGTCTAAATCAAAGGAAGAATGAGGGTTGTGTCTATTTATTTTCAAACTATATCTGACCACCAAAAATTCAGCATAATCAAAATATACGTGGAACATGTTAGAATTCAGAGGAGGAAGTCATGGGAAGTAACAGAATGAAAGGCAACCTGCAAAGGATGAAAAAAATCTCAGTTATGAAAAATGTAGTAAAATACAAAAAAAATTCAAAGTTATAAAGACAAAAGAGAACATGGAATTGGTGACCTTTCAGCTCAATTAAACACATAAAGAGAATCCATGCTACTGAACAGAGGAGTGATGTTACTTTCCAAATTTGAGTAATGCAGCACAACACAGAGGAACCCTCTTAAAACATTGCAATAAACAAAACTACAAATCAGATGGGTTATTGCCATTCAGTTCAACAGTTATTATTATGATTCATTTCTTACAGACTCCTTAAAAGCATTCAAACACATTTCATCCATAAATAAGATATCTTACAGTACATGTTCACATCTTACCAGATACAGTCACAACCAGCAACATAGTCTGTACATTTTGTACTAATAAGTACACAGATTTCCATCCCCTCTCAATTGTTCCAGCTTCTCTCTTGCCTCTTTGTCTTCCATTGCTCATTTATCTGAGCCAGCCCTTTCAGCAATAAACTTGCACACAAGGAAAAAATCCTTTTTCTCCTAAATTCCACATTTATACTCACATCAGTTTCTGTTTTTAAGGAAATTTTCCAGCCTGACTATTCTGGGAGTCACACTACCTCTGCCAGAGACTGTCAGTGCTGGGACCAAGGCCTCTTCACTGCAGACAGCTTCAGGGGCACAACTGGTGCCCATTTGACTCCCTGCACTCCTGACTCACAGCCAGACCTGTTTCCCTTAGCACAGCCTCAGATATCTCATACTATAAAGCAGTTTATTCACAGGGCAGTAAGACAGGAAAAGCTCGAGCTAGTGCCTCCAAAGAAGGACCCCCAGCAGAGGAACTTTTACCTTTTTAACTTTTTTAAACTTTTAACTTTTACCTCCTCAGGGCTTTTATACCTCCACAGTCTCCCCATGCACAGGTCTCACCCTTCTTCTCAGACCTCAAGTCCTGCCCTCTCTGTGTTCATTCACCTCACTGGAGTCACCCATATTCATCTCCTTTTATTATCCAGAATGTCAGGAATTGTCAACTCCTGCTGTGTCTCACAGTGTCCATCCCCTTGGCTGGTGTTACCCATCTTTCCAGCCCTCTGTTATCCCAAAGGTTGGCAGTTCACTGCCTCTTGTCAGGGGCTGCCACCCAGAGCTCCATCTGCATGTCAACCTGCATCTCATTCTGCAGCTCACAAGCCCAGCCCTTGGACCAGATCTATTCCTCATCACTGTCAGATGTATTTCCAAAGCTTGTGCCTGTCTAATATGCTTCACATACACTGTCCTTCTGTCCAAATAAACATCTGTTCTGCATCAACTAACTCACTAAGTGCTTTATGCCTTCTTTACACAAGGTCCAGGGCTTTCATTGAACACTATTGGCAAACTGTTTGCCTAGAATAATTCCCAGCTGATCTAAGGGTATACATCCTTCCACATGCCTTTCTTGCTTCTCTGACTCCACAGCACCAAAATCCCCCTGTCAGCACTCATTCAGGACACTGACCTCAGCCACACACAGTTAGTCAAGCTCTCTCACTTTTGGCTATTATAAAAATCCCTACTCCCTTCCAGTAGAGCAGGGCTCATTCATGAATGATCATAACAAATCTATCAAGGCAGCAGTTCAAATTTCTTTCAGTGTCCTGTACAATGAAGATCCAGGAACATTTATGTCTGTTACTGTATTTATTTTATCCTTCCACAAGAATCCACATAGTTTATGACGCAGCTAAGAAATTTTTTCCTTCATAATGCCAAACAAGTGGACAGATAGTCCAGATATTTTACTTGCTCTTCTGTTTTTATTTCTGTGTCATATAATTCTTAACAAAATTTGTACAAAATTATCTGTTACCTCTCACAAAGTGATTTCAACATACTTCACAGATGGTTCTACAGAAAAGATCTGTGATTTGGCCTCTCAGTGAATAAAACACTGCAAGTTTTACCAGACTTATGAAACAACTATTTTCATAATGACAAATTAAAATATCTCTAATTTTCATTTTGACCCTGCATTTAGTTCAGCACAGAATTTTAACTGCTCTGCTAGCAGACCTGGGACTATATGGAATAACACCTTTTTTAATTAAAGGCTAGAAGAAAATCACAGACCATTCAACCTCTAATTATGGGCACACATAAAAAGCATATTTTCACCACTGTCTGAAGTGACAGATGTGTTTTCCTAAATGTCACCCAGGTACAAAACCACAGTTCTTGCAGGCAGCACTCTACTGGTGCACATGGCAGATCAGCAAATCACAGGCTGATGTCAAACCAGTGCAGTTCCATTCTGGTCCCTTTCAGCATCACCAGGCTTGGCACAGCTCCACTTTTACACATCTCACTGAGAGACTGCATGCATCTAAGTGAGCAGAGATAGCAAGAGTGCCACAAAAACACTGTCCCTTACAGACTCAACTTGCATCCAGCAGGAGGACTGAAAAGGAACTACAGATCCTGATCAGAGATACTGTGGGATGAAAAGAGCTTGGCTGGGACAATAGGAGTCAAGTGATGATGCCTGAAAACCTGGGGGCAAAAATATGCTCCCTGGACTTCTCCTTCCATAACAGTCTGCAACAGCTTTTATCCCTTTCCCTTCAGTTCCATATTTTTCTCCATCAAAGTCCTTCAACTAAAAAGAGTAAAAAGAGTTCTGTCCCCTTCCAAATTCTTATGCACACCTGACCTTGTCACTGTTAAGGCAGTCTGTGTCAAGAGCACTGCTCAGCATCAGCAGAAACATCCCCAAATTATCAACACACTTTACAGCACAAATAGAAAACAGTCCCATGTCAGACACTGCAAAGAAAATTAACTCTACTGCAGCCAAAACCAACACAAATACTTTTGCAAGCCCTGGCAACAGAACAGTGCATTTCTACCCTTAAAACAGAGAATTTTAGTGACATTTAGTGTCACCAAAATCAAAAATAATTGCTCACTGGCTATAAATTATGTTTATTTTGCCAAGGGCAACATTTACTAGAAATTGTAAATAGCAAGCAAGCCAAAAATCATGAAAATCATAATCCCAGCTAATTAAATTCTGCATTTAATGGACTAATATTTATTGACACCTCACTAAAATTAATTAAGAAATACAATAATTTCATGTGTTGAAAACAACAGTGTTATTGGGGGGAGGGGGTTTGGTGTGTCAGTTGCTTGAGTTTTTGTTTGGTTGGGGTTTTTTTTGTTTTCCAATTTTTTGTGGGTTTTTTGCAAGCACTTAGAAGGTTATTACAAAATTGCCCCAGGCCATACTGTTAACATACAAAAGCCAATTACTATTCTTTAATCAAAGACCATTCGTATTTATTGGAAAATAAATTACTGGGGCTTCTCTCACCAATTTTTATTCCTGCTTAAGAGATTGGACACTGACTAAATATTGAAACCTAGGAAGGCAACAGAGAGATGTTAGTGAAGCACATGTGCCAGTTTACATTCTGTTAACTTGTTCTGGTCACTTGAGTGTTTCTGCTCTGTAATTCTTTCTTTAGAATTCTTTGGAAAGAATTACATTCTTTAGAATTAATAAAAAGATGGTCACAGTAATTCAACTCATAGCCTTCAAGGCATTTGCAGATTTTGCACTGAGATTTGGCATGTGGGTGGCAGATGATACTTAATCTTTACTTGCAATGTACACTGACTTCTGACCTACCCATCCATCCACTGGTTTAAGTTTAAGCCCAGAAAAAGAAGCCAGAAAATTCTGGCAACAAAAAAAATATGGACCCAAAAGGGAGAGGCACATTAATTAAATAGAAGGAAGAAGACTCACCATTCTGTGTTAAAGGGTGACAACATGGGCACAGATGAAACAGCAAATGAAAATTAAATAAAAAGAGGTCTGATGGGAGAAAAATGTGCAGCTGACTCAACACAGCAATGTGTTCTTGAAAGCTGTTCTAGGATCAAGAAAAAGGTATTTTATGGCACATGCAAAAAGGATATTATTAAATTAGCTAGGATGCCAAATGCAGGATCTGTTAGTAACCAGATGTGTTACAATGGAGAGTAGACAAGGCGGGGGAAAAAGCAGCAGAAAAGTCCCAAGAAAACAACAACATGCTTCTGAGGTTAGCAACAAGTAAAGAAAAAGGAGATGTACCACCAGCATCTGAGCTCACTAGTAACTTTCAGGATTGCTCTGAGTCTCTGAGGTGGCAACCTAAGCTGCAAAGGAGCACAAAACAAGCAGCCAGTTATCTGAAGAGACTTTTATATCAGCAGTGATGGTCAGGACAGAAATTTTATTCAGATTAGAGAAACTACCACTTTTTTATCAACTGTCACAGGTAAGGATCCTCTGTCTCCACTTGTGGATACCAGGCAAGGCACTGCTGCCTCATGCTCTTTCCCCCCATGCAGCAGCAGGACCACGAGGCACCCAGCAAACCACAAGTGGAGGAGCAGGTGGCAAAGGGCTGTGACATCTGATGGGAATTAGGTCATGCAGGTATTAACAGCTGCAGCAGACCAAAAAAAAAAAAAAACCTCAGCTTGCAGTTTAAAACCACTTCTAAATATTTACTACCCATAGTCTGGAAATAGCCATATGCAGCACCAAGCACAAAGTGAGGAAAAAATGTAAACACTCATTCACACTCACAGTAAATGTGATGATATTTAAACAGAAAAATCTTTATTTCCAAACCCAAGACCCCAGTAGAACTACACAGAGCTTTGGGTGATTTTCAGTTTCCCCAGTATCTCCAGAAGCAGAGAGTCAATTTCAAGGGGGAACAAGTAGAAATTAGGAGAACATATAGTACTTGCTGGTGCTACACTTGGCAGATAGAAGCTACACATAGCCAAATAGATCAGCTTAAAATTCTGCATCTTTCAAAATCCTCAGCCCAGAGAAGACTTCACTTGGAGAGAAATCCAAAGAAATCAGATTAAGTTATCAAATTCTTAAAACACACGAACTTCCTTTGACCCATTTAACTTAACAAAAGCCCTGGCACTTTGTAAAACCCCTTAGGCAAGATCCCTGCATTTTCTTCTTTCAAAATTGAAAATACAACATTTTTCTCTTATTAGTTATTAGAATAAATGTGTCATGCCTTACTAAGATAACCAGTGTGAACAGAAAACACTCTTAAACTAAGCAGCTGCTAACCCATGATTCTCAAAAGCATACACAAAGGTTGCAAAGTTCAAAGGATACTGAAGTAGTAAGATGCTCAAATCTCTGAATTAAATTAGAATCTGGCATGCAATTCCTGTGCATTGCTTCTAAAATCTATGTTGAAAAACCACCAATAATAAATAGAAAATCTGCTTTAAAAAGCAACCAAGCTATCCAGCAGTAGTTCACAAAGAGAAAGGAATTTAGCCTGGCTCATGTCAAATAATTCCAAATCTGCACACCCTAAAAATAAAATTCCAGATCAGATTTTTCAGTTGTGTTAATATCTGGTGTACCTTTCCATGAATCTGTTTCTCTAAGCCCTTGTATCTCTGCTGTACAGCACAGGCCCCTGTGTTACAGAAACTTCTTTCATTAACTTCTTTATTATTTACAAATTGTTCTAGATACAAATGATGCTAGCATTCACAGCTGCCAAAAAATTACTATAATGGAAATTTATGTTTGCAAATGATAAAAAAAGCATAAAGGCAATACATGTAAAAGTTAGATGAATTTTGTCTCAGAAAAGCAGTTATTTAAATTAATTCCAAAAGCTTCACAGTATTTCCAGCCCCCACAGAAAAAAGGATTTTTAATGTAGCTTTCAATTCACTCTTCATGCAAAGAGATTTAATTTTATTATCAAAATATAACATTTCAAGGCATTAACAATATCTCATTTAAATAACAATGTGGCACGAGTGTTGTTTTTAAATTTTTTCATACAGCACCATGCAAAACAAATTACAGTTATGGGACCTGTCCCTTAAAGAGATATTAGCAAACATTTATGACTATAGAAGTATCCTTCATGTTGCTGTCAGAGATAAAAGGATCTTTGCTCTTTGGTTTATTAAGCCAAAGATCAGAGGAGGTTTGACTCTTGAGCACTTATAGTGCAAGATCATGTAAAAAACCCACCCTGCTACTGCACCCAAACCCCAAAGGCACTCCAGCCATATGTGAACAACTCAAATGTGAATTTCAGGGAAACTGGGCCAGCACATCCCACTGTGAACATGGGGCAACAGCAGCAAGTAGTCCAGAAGTATCTACCCAGCTGAGCAAACTCCCAAAGTTGGGATAATCCTTGTCTTGATTTAAAGGGTTATATCATCTTGGCCATCACAATCTAGCACACCAATCTCTGCTCTTCCATTTCCCTCTGCCTTTGAGCAGTCCAGGGGCAGAAACCAAATCTTCATCAGAAACACCTAAGAAGCATCACAGAGCCTGATCAGCCCCTTCAAACTCCCCTTTCACATTAAAATGTAGTGGCAGCCACATTGTCAGTATTAGAAATTCAGTGAAGTGCTAGAAAACACAATGCACTAAAGTGAAAAGACAACACTCTGTTTTATATTTTACTGGAAAGTGCCAAAATAACTCTTGCCATTGTTCATTATTCTCTCAGAAATATAATTTTTTCCATTTGTAATTGATACCAAAGAGTTACCTTAAAGTCATCTTTCTGTACTTTAAGAAAGAGAAGAAACAATAATAGAGAGAAAGGGAGTACATTTAGCTGGAAGTCAAATGTTCCAAGTTATATCAAATTATTATCAGGTCTATCCATGCCAGCAGAATAATTTGCCTCAGATGACACCAAATAAAATTTTGGACTGGGGATTCTGGTCCTTATTTGAATTTTGAGCTCCACAGTCTCTAGTAGCTCAATAAAAACAGCTGAAGGAAAAGAACTACTTCATCACAGTCTAGGGCACAGTTGAGATAACCACAAAACACAGAATATCACCACACCATTTCAGACAGCTTTAAGCATTCTCCCATACACAGTAACACCTTACCTCAGCAGAAGGCTTCAGGTGCCTGCCCACACACAGTAACACCACACCACTCCAGAAGGCTGCAGGCATCTGCCCTTCTTGTCCTTCAGCCCAGCCTTTTACCCCTGCACCTGTGTGCCCTCTGCTCCCTTGGGTGGTTGGGCAGCGCCCCTGGGCACTCCTTACCTTCAGTGCTGCTCACCTGTTCTGCACACCTGTAGCCAGTTGGGGATGAGGCTCAGCTGCAGCCCAAAACTGTGTGCCTACACCACTTCTATCTCACAGCAAAAATTCTGATAGGAAAAAACCCCACTAAATTTTAATTCACCCTCTCCAAAACACAAGTGTACAGAGTAGCAGGAGTCCTCAGTTACTCCAAAGTTAGAGGATGAGGTAGAAAGTGCTACACAGATTTCTGAGAACTGCTGAAATTCTGTTCAATGAATTTGAACAGGCTTGCTCTGAGAACACTGACAGTCTGGAAACATCTAAAACAGTGTCAGTTTGCACAAGATCACGTTCTCTAGGGCCAGATTTCAGATTCTTGTCATTGCATTTTTGTGAGCCAAGACTGTGATGTCAAAGTTATTAAGTACATGTTTCAGTACTCATTTCCTTAATGCAGAAAATACTCCCCTTGGAATAAGAACCCTGAGTGGTCAATACCATGAAGTGATCAGCATCTTTTTTTCTTCTTCCTCCCAGGAAAAAAAAAGGAGCACAGTTCAGACTTTGAAAAGATAGGAACAGCTGTTCCCATCTGAACAGCCACGGTGCCTTTGTTATCCAAGAACAGAGGAAAAAAACATTACTTTTAAATCTTCAACCAGTAGTTCTCTGGAGAGAACAAAATGCTTTCTGAAGAATAAATTAAGCATTCAATTAAACTCTACAACAGGTAACTACTGCTCTTACACACTTTGGGGAAAATTCATTCCGTGATATTATTACAGTCCTGCGCAAATAACTCCAATAAATCACATCAAATTGAAAAAAATCTCTTCTCAGAGCCAGCAAAATGTTCAATATCAAGAACATGCAGAAATATTAAAATAGCCAGAATACTGGCATTCTATCAGTCCCTGATTCCCCAGCTGCAGGACTAGGTTAGCAGACACATCCATTTCTGTGAAGATCTCTATGTGCATAAGGTCTTCTTGCACCACTTCAGATTCTCTGCTTCCCAGAATTACAAATGTATATAGAAGAATTCTGAGGTATTTCCAAACACCAAATAATGTGGCATTTGTCTCCATTGATGAAGCATTAAATTACTATGTTTATGAAATAGCTTCAGGATTTATTGTATTTCCATGATAACTCATCAACTGCACTTTAGCTTGAAGGAATATAAGAAGAGAACTTAATTAACACTAATTTTCAAACTGCCAAGAGCTGCTGTAGGTTCAAGAATTTTATCTACATAGGAGCATGACCCAAATAAATAAACAAAAAGGTACTGCTTCCAGACCACTGAGCCTATTACTAAAATTAATTGGGCAATATTGACTTGGATATTCTAATCATCAAGAAAAGTTAAAGGCAACAGTAGCCTCTGAAGATACAAATTCTTTTAACTTTCTATTAAAGCACTGACCATGGTGAGTTAATTAAGCAGCATATTTATCTCTAGATTTGATGTAATTTAAGTAAATATTATGTTGGACACTAGCTGCCATTTTGGAAGGAGTTCTCCAAGCTCAAGAAGGCAAAATAAAGAGAGGAAAACAAAACAGTGAAACGATTAATTTAATAAATTAAATAAATTACTTTTTTACCTGATTAGTAAAACTGTTTAGGAATAAACTATTAAGGATAAAATAAAAAAAGAAAACCAGAAAATTTTCACATGAGCATAAATCTGAAAAGTATTTAATATACTACTAGGAAATAAAATGTTAAAACACAATACCATGATATAAACAACTTAGGTGTAAATTTGAATTTAATATCTCCTTTCTATAGCTATGTATCAGACTGTTTTTCTTTGTTTCTAAACCAAATATGCTGTGGCCTTTAACATTATTAAATAGCTCTTTGGGTCAAAGCCTTCTTGAACTGTAATGCTTTTTTAATAAGATGTCTGAAGTGTTTTCATGCAAGCAAATCATTATTACAGGCAAAAATCCCTTTTCACAACAAGACCCTTTTCTAAAACAAAGATTTGCAATAAGGAATGGCTGCAGGTATAAAAACACATAATTTATAGTAAGTTTTTCTGAAAAGAAGCAAACATAATTTCAGAACATCGAGGAATAGATTGTAGCCACTTGGGTAAGAGTGACTTATTAGAATGACTAATTAGAGTGACCCCATTATTGGAATGACTAATCAGTGTTCCATGATTGTGTCCACAATCAGTCTAAATGTAATGTACATATCTATAATGTACAGGTAATGAATATGCACATATCTTTTTCTCTCAACAGAACCCCTGCCACTGTGCCATGATCAATATAACAGGAGAGAGTATTGCTTAAACAGTGTCTCAAATCAAAACCACAGCATTAAATTCCTAGCTGCAGTTAGCAGCATCTCTAAAATGTGTAAAGCACTGTAAAGCAAAGCCATGAGATAGCAGGTGAGGATGGCTTCCAGCTTAGAAGAGCTCTTGAAGCTGTTACCACATTTGGTATGGGATTTTGGTAATTGATTCTGCAGGAACCTCTGTAAGTTGCTCTCTGTTGGAAATCACTTACATCCTGCACCATTTGTTCTGTCTCTTCAGAGAATCTGCACTGGAGTTGGCAGCCAAAGTAACTGGCAACAGGAATATTGTTGGCTTCAACACTTCCTAAGTTTTCCACCCAGGAAATATTAAAAGAGGAGCAAACCTAAGCATCACTTCAGGTTTATCAGAACACACATTTTACTTCTTCAGCCAATACAGAAGATGTCATGCCAATTTTGTCATTCCAGAAATCATTTGGCATTTACCAGAGTTTCTTGTGATTTCTTCCAGTGTAAATATATCACTCAGAAACCTTTTCTGCAAATAATAAGCTGAAGGACAAGCCATTAGTCTGACCCCAGCCACACTGATCCTCAACCCAGTACCCTGGAGAAATCTCTGTCCCTGGACCACTGCAAGTCATGCAGCATCTTGAATAGGAACAAGAACCAAACCACAAAAACTGCATCTCTGATGTCAAGAGTGAGGAGATTTCAGTGGGAGTCTTCTCAAATCATTAATTTAATCACAGCCATTAAGCCAGTACAATTACATGTCAGTAGGTGTGATAATTGTCAGATGGAGCAGGGGAAAAGGAAAGAGCATTCATAGATAAAAATTACAGCTTGGGTGTTCTGCTAGATGGATAAAAATATGCAGGATTGGATGCAGAAATGTGTTCCAATGATGACCTAGGCAAAGACAAATATATGCCTTGAAGGCTTGTCAGCTAATTTTCAAGAGTGGGTAAACTGTCTCTGAGAAACAATTATTTATTTTTTAAATGCTCATTAAGAAGTGATTTATTGTGGCAGAGATTAGTAAGTCATAAAATCATTATATATTTACATGGAGAGGGTTGCAAATATTTTACTCCAGCCTTTCAGTTTAAAGCCCTTCAGTATGATATGTACATTCAGATAAAGAGCTTGGTCCTCCTTGCAGATCATTTATGTGATGCTACAGCACATATTGGTTTAGAAAGTGTCATTTAACAGAATATATACAATGTAACTACAGAGAGGAAGGCTGCAAATTTTGAAAGGAAGCTTTTTGAAAGGCCTTTTAGGCATTCACACAAGTTTAGAAGGGGATAAATTGTTTGAAATATAAATTCACGTAGCAGAGTCACAGAAAGAAGAGCCAATTTGGAACAGAAAAAAAAAAAAGTCATTCAGAAAAAAAAAATCAGCATCAGTAATGGAATTGCAGCTCCTTTTATGTGGTGCAAGCCTTCAAAGTTCCTGTACATCCACATCTTCAGAAAGAGTCTAAAATCTCTGGATGTTGGAGCAGAAACCTGTGTTTGTGTGTGAAATTACATTCAGATGATAAAAACACAGGTAGAGGAAAAGAGGATTGACATGATGAAAAGTAGGCATAAAAAATAAAAAGATCATCCACTGGATGTTGGTATTTACCAGATTCATGAATTTCAAGCCAGTCCAAAAAATGATGACATATATAATTGCCTAGTCCAAGAGTTAAGAATTGCCTTTTTCTTTTCTCTTCTATTAATCCTTTCAGTTAATCTATTTACACACAAGACCTGTTAGGACAAACATAATTGCTGCAAATTGAAAATTTAGGTCCTGTGAAAATAAGAAAAATCATATGCCCATCTCCTATTTGTTTGGTTTGAGAATTTTAAATCTGGTGAGCTGAGGGATATTGCTTCTTCTTTATAGTTACTTGGAGGTATTTTCTTTTAATTTGTTTGGGTTTTTCTAGGTTTTTTTTTTAATCTCTCAGTTTGAGAGGCAAATGTCTTGCTCCATTCTGCTTTCTCACTGACCCTGTGATCCCTGCATTTGTTTTGCTAGAAGGAGACACCCATAGAGTCCTGGAGGTAGAAATCAATTAAAATATCATGATCAGAAGAGTAAACTTTCCAAGAAGTCTCTCTGCTGGCTTCTTTACGAAAGAATAATAGAGGTACAATCAGTGTTACATTCTTTAAAAAGAAAAAAAATAGTTGATAGGCTCAAAGCCCACTCATGAAGAGAACAATTTCAATGCCAAAGCTACCAGAGAACAAAGGATTTAAAATTTCACTCTCACATTTCAAGTTTAGGCAGTTTATCATTTAGTACAGATCTTTTGTATTAGCACATACTTGCACCCAAAGAACCATTCACCTGGAAACACCAACAAAACCAAAACACTTCAGAAATTTAGCCTAGGCAAGTAAGAATTGGCAAACTACTTCATGTCAGGAAAAAATTACAAAACCCAAAGATTTCTAGAACAGGTAAGAGCTACTATATCACAGTAAAAAAAGAGATAAGAATCTTTTACTTCATGTGTCCGTTATCTAATATTTTTTTGCTTGTTGAGATGATAAAATTTGAAAAATATTTTTTCAATGTATGCCTGAACCTCTAGTTCAAATTTCTGCCCTGGCAGGTGGTTGAAGACAGTCAATAGCCAAGGAAATGGAAAGAGAGTTGTCCTGCTAGATATCTCACTAGGCTCTGAGCTGATCAATCTCTGCTCTCTTCTGCTACAAGGGAAAACAAGTTCACCAAAAGAACTCCAGCTCTTATTCCCAGCTGAAACACAAAGCTTCCAACTCTTTTCCCCCCTTACAGACAAGAGCCAGAAGAGCTCAAATCTCTCTTCAACTTTAATCACAAGTTCATATCAGACAGGTCATCAAGAGAATTTGTTCAAACAACAGAAAATTTCTGAAAACTCCAATATTTTAAACTTTTTTTTTCCACGTTTCAGCTGTAATTGCATAAAACATAAATCACTATTTGATCACAGCTGCTCTTGAATGCCATGATCAGGCAAATGGTTCTTAACAATAACATCTACTAACTCCAAACAGTCTAGGAAAAAATAGAAGCAGTTAAAATTATGTATTTTACCCAATGTCACTATGCAGATACTTAGTTACTCACACCTTTAAATTGAATTAATAAGCCTATTTCTTGTTAGAGACACTTTATTTAAGGAAAAATATATTGATGGGCAGATACATTCTAAAAATCCAGAAATTAGGTTGCCTTCTGGGAAAAAGAAAGAAAATAAAGGATTCATAATAATGCTGATAAATTTCCTAACAATTGATAAAGAATTATGGTGGTTAAAGGTGCAAGAAGAACTGTTAACCTGGAGAAAAAAAAGCAAGAGGCTGTGGAATATGGGGTCAGAGGGGGAAAGGCATACAAAAATGGGATCCAGTAGGAAGAGCACAAAAAATAGGAAAAGATGGAAAAAGAAAAGCTCTCATCAGGAAGCATTACTAGAAGAGGGCAGATGGGAAGAATACAGATGTGGCAAGAGGTCTGCAATGCACAAGCTGTTATGTGCCAACTGCAACAGCATCCCAGGGTAGTGACATTCAAGATTACTTGGGTTTAGCAAAAGTGAATTCAAACCATCATGCTTGTATTATTTAGGACCTTCTTTCAGCTCCTTTTTGCCTAGCTCCCAAAGCCCCAGCATGGGATGAATTAAATCTTCTGAGGAATATTTCTGTTCTGAAGGATACTGTCATCTGTTCCTCAGTGGGAATTAGACTTCATTACCAGAGCTGCAGGGCATGCTGCAAGGCACTTGTACAGAGTTGGGATTTGAGCAAGGTGAGATCCGTACTTGGGAAAACAGCTGCTCGTTGGTTGAGTTCTGTCTGTTTCTGTAATTTGTTTCAGGCATAATGAAGACCTGGAAAACAGTTTTGTGCAAGTGAAGCACAGACACTCATCCTGCTGAAACATCTCTGTAGACCTGAACAGGGTATTTTAAGCTTCAAGCTTCATTGCTGCAATGCTCAAGCCATTTATAAGGCTTTATATGAAAGTACAGAACTACAGCAGACTAAAACGTGAAGATGTAGAGTCCATCAAATCACCAAATTGTTTTATTTATTTTTTGCCAATTAAATAATCTCCAAGAGATTGAGTCAAGTCTTTGATGTGACTTATGAGGACAACATTAGCTATTAACATGAAAACTTTGCTAGTTTTAGTAAACCATGAATGTTCAGCAAACCTTTACACTCAAGAGGACCAAATCTGTCATGCTTAGAACAGGAAATATTACCATTCTACATCAAAAAAGGGATTGAAAAGTAGGAGAGTCATTAGTACTACATCCTGTGCATTGAACACAAGCATCCACTACACTTTCCTAAAACTTCATGAAAGTAGAAGAGTTTCCAAGGAGAACATCCAGTTTATCCCACCAGCATACAGAGACAAGCAAACAAAGATCAAGTACTAGGGTGAGAATACTCAAGGTGTGGCTTGGAAAACGAAGCCAACAGCCTTCATCCACAGAGAAGTTTTTGAACACATTTGCCCCATTTTTTTTTTTTTTCATTTATACAGACCACTGCACCCTAGGCTTAAGAATCTGCAAATTCCATACATACACTTTCACAAAAACAGAAAAAGCTGGAAGAATTTTTGGTTCTTCTTTCCTTACACACCTTTATAAAAGCAAGTATTAGAACAAATCCCATTTAAAATTTGTATTTTGTAGAGAACCATGTCTAGCATAGTCTAACCTTTGGTTAGTTTGAAACCTCAAAGAAACTTTTGTGCTTATTCATACCAGCAACAAGATTTGACAACTGCCTGCTAATTACTTGTCTTACAGACTATTTTACTCAGTTTTCATTTAATTTATACTTGTTTTGGAGATTTAATTGGATGACAGATTTTAATTAGTGAAAAATTAAGGTTCATATTTAAACTTCGGTTTCTGGAGGTAAAAAAAATTATCTTTTCAACAGTTTCTGGCCTTTACAGAGAAGATTGTGCAACCAGCTTAGATCAGACCAAAAAAAAGCAAAGCACTAGCCCAGAAGGAAGCTTAAAGTGAAAAATATTAATAACATATTTTTACATCTCTGCTTCTATCCTGAAAAATAATAAAACAATGCTCTGGTACATAGTTTACTGTGTTTAATAACGCAGTCAGAAGTTTAAGAACATCAAAACCTGTCAGACCCACAAAACATCCCTGGATTCTTCAAGTCAAAACCCTTTGATCTAGTTCATATTTCATCATCACCAAGGAGCAGGACACAGTCCACTCTCCTGGCTCCCTTGTCCCTCTGGGTTTCATGTTGTTTATTAAAACTGAATGTCTTATTAAGACAGCAGAGAGTAAGCAATTAGCTAGAGAAAATATTGAAAAAAAAGGAGAAAGACACTCTTTAATTTATATGTCAAAGCTTTACATAGACATGTTATAGCTCTTGGGACACTGGTTTTAAAATTTACTCACCATTCCTAAGTCTGTGTTCACATTCCTTGTAAAAACATCTTGGAGAGTATATCTCATTACAGCTTGTGACACAAGCTATGATCTCCCAGTAAACCTGGGGAAAAGAAAATATACCCCAAAGAACAGCAAAGTAATAAAATCTGACATAAAGAAACAAATTATCATTTTAAAAAATCTAATAATGGCTCCTAGCACTTTTTAATAAAAGATACTCAACTGCAGCATCTTGAGGAACATGACTTGTTTTAATTATTCATTGAGAGTTGATGGTTTATTTGAAAGAAAATGCAATTATATCCTGACACTTTAATCACTATCAGTTTGTTTTGTTCACCTGATACTGCTAAGAGGAAGGTTACCTTCTTGTGGAAATTCTGACATTTCTGTAATTGGTTTTGCAATCACTCCAAGAGACTGAATGTATTCCTTTTATTAAAATTGTGCAAAAATTGGAGTTATGATATTATTAAGATTGATGGCAAACATCACCAATAACCCAAACCTCAAATAAAGCTTTTTTTTTTCCTGTTAGACACAACCCATATGTAGGCTTTGGGCATCAAAATTTCTACTGAGGCAAAAAACACAAATCAAACACAGCCCCTTAACAAACCCGTTCAAATCAATCCATTTACCAGAAGAAAAGAAATCAAGGAAAAAATAATCAAAGACTAGAAAATCAAAGGCTCATAGGATGGGAAAAAACTCTGCTCCATCACAATAAAATGGAATTTTGCTAAATTTAGCCATTAGGTTAGAGGTTTGTTTGCCAACTGGTCAAAATCAAGAAAAATAAATGACACTCTCACAAACACTGTGCCAAACTTTGGCTAGTTTCAGTATTTAAAGCATTTCAGAATATTCAGTAAGACACTCAGCTGAATGAAATATCTAGCTTCAAACTAAAGTTAACTAGTTCAACAGAGATTCTAACCTTGTTTATCCATAATTGTGTGATGAACCTGTTCACCACCCCTCAAGGAGCACTACACACAGACAGCTGTAAGAGAGGAAGAGGAGAGGAAAGGAAAACATGATAAGCAACAGAACCACATCATTGCATTTTTTAGGCTGACTTCAATACCCATACAACTGCACCTTCATCTTTTTATTGGCCTGTCCAGGGACTTTTAAACACACTAAATTATTCTGCAAGTGAGAGATGGTTACCAGGTCACTTAGAAGTGACCTGAATGTGTCTTGGCCATGGTTCACAGCACAATTTTCAATGGGACTGATGCTCTGACAGTGCATCCATGAAGGCTTACCCAGCTCAAGGAGGAAGCTCAGGAGAGGATCCCTTCCATGCTTTTTGAAGAGGAAAGAAAAAAAAAAAGCTTGCAGGGTCAAGTGAAGCAGATGAAGTGCTATGTCACTTAAGAACAGACACACTTCCTTTCCTCCTCAGAGTTCCACCACACCTTTGTACAGTCCAACCAAACATTAAAACACCAAACCCTTTTCTGTGCCAGACCCTTATTATGTAGCCTTAAAGGCTTACCCAGGTCAACCAACAGAGAAAAAAGCTATCAGGAGCTGCAGGAAATTGGATGGACCAGGTGTTTAAACAAAGCCTAGCTTCCAAAAAGCATGCAGAGTGTGAAGAGTCAACAGGTATGTCAAATACAGCTAAATGGAGAGTTATTTTAAGTTCTCTTTGTGGGATTTGGAGATAAGCAAGGAAAACATCAATTCGTGAATCTGTCAATGACAGAGCCTCTCTAAACAATCCAAACTGTATGAAACTTCAAAGGGGTTTAAAAATCACTTACCTAATATTAAAGTAGCAATAGGTATTTTGAAGAGAAAGATATACTTGTTTAAATTATTCCCCATGGTGCATAAGTACCTCACTTTGTGCCCTCAAAGCTTTCCAAATGTCACAGTTAGTAAATGATGCTGAGAACTCTGGCCTTTATTTCCTGCACAGGGAAAAAATCCTACCAAAGAGCTGACCATGTGTAGAATACAAGTTCAGTCATGAAATGAGACAACACCCAACAAGAACCCATCAAAAGTTACTGAAACAGGACCTTGCAAAATAAATAAATACAAATCTACTGCCCCTGTTTTGGAAGAAAGATCCTCCTCAGATTGCCATGTAAACTTCCCAAACTACTTTTTTCTGTGGGTCACATATGAGACCTGAATCAGAGGAATCTTTGCTTGCACTCCCTATGCTGCATCAGTCTTCTGGGAGGAAAAAAATTCAAAATAAAACAAAGCAAAGAAACAAAAATAACAATTTTAAAAAATCACCAAAAATCCTGCACAAAAACCAAAAAAACCCCAAGAAAAATAAAACAAAAAAAAATCACTATACAGTAAGGGAAGTAACTCCTTTAAACAAGAACTGGCACCTTTTTCAATATTAAATGTACTGTATGCCTAATTTTGGAAGTTAATCCCCCTCAATAGAGAGTGTGTGTGGTTTCCCATAAGAACAAAATGCACCAATACACCTTTCTATGTCCACCATCCTACACAGCATTAGCTTGCAAACAACCTGTTCAGCTAAATTACAGCATTCCACTCATCTTCTAGTCCTCATGCTGTGAGAGATGAAACATTTTGCTGCAGCCAAAAAAAGGATTATTGAGTAAAAGAATGAAAGCAATTGGCTCCCTATCCGTTGTTATCTATGATTTGGATTTGCTCTGGTTGATGTGTTGGGTGTTGCTGTGAGCTGGGAGAGGGGCAGGGTTGAAGACAGGACCAAAAAAGAAGGAGGATAAGAGGGGAGGGGACAGAAGAATAGATGGTCAGGAGAGAATGTAAATTCCTGAATATCCATCTAATGGGAAAGGGGACAGGGACCACCCCCAGCTGGGAAAGGGTATAAAAAGTTGCCATTTGGTTATAGAGAGTCTTTGTTCAGCTCATGGAGGAGAGAGAGGCAGCAAGCTCTGCTGACTCATCATAAGAACACTATTTTATTTTGCTTCGAAGACTTTGTCCCCACTGAATTGTATCAGAAGCTGAGTTTAATTCTAACAGTGCAAATGAGATTTTTCTCAGCACCTGCAAACACACATTCTAAACCTGCACAACTGATAAAGTTCATCAGTTGTAAAGTTATTCCTAAAGCTAACTTAGCCTAGGGGTACACAGCTTTCCACTGAAGTTTCACCATTCCTCCTTGAGAAAAAAGGCAAAAAACCTCCTTAGCAGAAATCACAGCCATGCCTTGTGCTGAAAAACATTATTTGAAATACACTGCCTGACTTCATGGAAATCATAAAGGGAAGGGGAAGCAGAAAATCAAAATGTGATTTTTTTTTTTATCCTACTTACTTATTCACACAAACCTTGTGCCATCAGATTTATCTAAATATCTTATAAGGTTTGATATAGCTTCCTTTTTCATTCCACCTTTTCATTTTTAAAGAAAACTTTATCATGTACTTTATTGGTGCTCTTATTAGATGATTGTTTTCCAGGTGCAAGTCATGTATTGCCATTGCCTTCAGGACTTCCAGGCCACCAGTGCCTGATGGGAGACAGTGATCTCAGAAGAAGACACATAGAGCAGTAAAACAAAACACCCTGACAATGTAAAGACAGACTTGTTCTAAATTAAATATTGTTATGGCGCTCTTCCAAGTGTTCAGCACTACATCCAATTGCAATAAATATTGATATGTATCTTTTCACCTGATTGAGATGAAAGATTCTCATGAAAGCTTATTTCCTCTGTTTGCTAATGCACCACAACATGAGAACCATTTGTTTATTCCCAGCTGCATAGTGTGAAATATCTAGGTCATTCACCTGCATGCTACTCCTTAATTACATAGCTCTTGATACTCCCATGGAAAGAATACATTCCAGTGGAATCTAAGAAGTACAGTGCATAAATAATATACATTGATGAACTGCAGTGGAAAGGTTATCCAGCCTGACAGAAATTTTAATTTAAAACAGAGATCAGAGTAACAGGTAGACACATGGATGTCTACTAAAGGAGGAAAAGCCACACAGCTCTCTGCTTACATGTGTATTTTTCATCTCAAAATGCTCATACCATAATATGAAGTATGACATTAATTTATGAGTTTCACCAACAACTTTTTATATCATTATCTCCTAATATCTAAATAACACAGATCAGCATAATGATGACAATAAATGATCAAGTGGTCACTGAATGCAAAGTGTAGAAACTGTCCAAAATGGGCAGTGTACAGAAAATGTACACAACATTCAAGAGTTGGACTCAATGACCCTTGTGGGTGCCTTCTAACTTAGAATATTCTGTGGTTCTGCGTGAAAAAGCAAACTGACAAGAAAGTATTTATTTGTACAGCTATCAATATGTTAAATGTCTATTATACCATCACCAATTTCTATGCAGTGCTCTGTTCTAAAGACAAAAAAAGCTCAGAGCAGAAAAATTCCCCGCTCAACTCTTTTGCATAATTTTGGCTTTTTAAAATGACAGCACTCACATGGTGAAGCTATGATAGCCTAAGTAGAGAAATAATCAAGATACTGACCACTGCCAGAAATGGAACACAGTCAGAGTCTTACTTCCAACCATAAATCTCTTAAAATTTAAGTTTGCTCCTCAACTATATGATCCAAAGCCATTTCTGTAACACTTCTGGTTCAGTTCAAAGTCAAAGAAGGACAAGGCCTATTTTCCAGATGTACTTCAAAGTTAGCCCAAGTTGATGAAAGCCTTGAGAGATCAGTACTTCTTTTCCTTTTTCCTTTTTTAATCAGTATGACGATAATTTCAGTCTGTCATGTTTAACAGATTATTTTACTGCAGTTGTTGAACACATTTTTAATATATATCCTTCTGTATGAAGATTTTTTTTTTTACCTTCCCCAAATTCAACTTATCCAGAAATCAAAAGAGCCTGTGTGTTTTCACACTGAATTTGCCTTTCTTGATGCACTTCTATTTTTCTGTAAGAAGCATCTGGGACAACTTCAGGCAACCTTCCAAAATAATGGCATTCCCTATGGCAGAAAAAAATCCAGAAAACAAAAATCAATTTTCCTGTTACGGTCATTTAGTTTTGCTTATATTTAAATGAGAAAATAACCCAGAGTATTTCTGTAGGCAGCAGCCTGATTTGCTGGCACTGTGTGCCTCCAAGCCAAAAGCCACAACAACAGCCCCCTTCTTGGCCTAATCACCTTATGTTGATAAAGACCTGCAATGTATTGTTCACTTAAAAGACATTTTGCACAACAAAGCCTGGGAATTGCTACTACAAGCCTTAGTCTTTAAGAATATCCTAAATTCTAAACTCCATGATATACTGAATAAAGGACAACTACCATTAAGCTTCTAGTATACAAAGAAAAGAACATGCAGGTTTGGAATGCAACACAGGTGTTCTACAGTGAACACGTTATCCAGAGCTCAGAAAATCTAGGAAGCAGGACACGAGCCTAGGTCTTCCCACTTGGAAATAAGCATCCTCACTTCTAGTCAAGTCTTCTCCTATCTTGGACCATTCTTTACTTAAAACAGTCAATTCTGCACTTTAATTACATTTTTGCTGAAAGTCTTACCCATAGTATGTAAGCATCATGTTTTAATTGCTAGACTGAAGACAATCTAGGTATTAATAACCCCTATCACCATTTCCTTAACTCTGTAAAATAATGTCATATTAAAAGAACATAACTTGATTTTTCTTTTTAAATTAATAATGATCCTGATGCCTTACATTTAAATTGAATTTGCACAAAATCAGTTCACAATTTTAAGTTAGGCGTGCATATTTATTATTACGGTGTCACTCTACAGACAGACTCAAGAGAAATATTTTACTCAGAGTGATAATCCCAAGAAGGGCAAGCAATTCACAGGCACTAGATTTCTCCACTGTGAGAATTATTACATAGAAGTTATAACTGTGACAGATACAGCTAAATTCTCTGGGCAAGGAGACAGGTTGAGATCATACCAGACAGTCCTGAATGAGGAGCTACACTGGACACACCATTGCAGCAACTCCTGTGCTTGGAAACACCCCCAAGGCATAATTTTACCTTCAGTACCTTTAGGAAAGAGACATTAGGAAGAAGCTGCTTATAGGTAAAGAACTACTGGTTTTTCTGAGCTAGTTTCCCAGTGGTGTTTGGGGGAGGGAGGGAAGAGGGGAAAAAAAGAAGGGGACCTGCATCAGAAGATGGTCTTTGCACTGCCCACAAGAAAGCCCAAAATAGTGAATTTACAGGAATTACCTGTGCTCTAGGTAGTTCTCTGTCAGCCCTGAACATACAGGAGGGGTGGAGGTTCCCCTGATACAATCATGCCAACCAGATTTGCCATTTTGATTTAAGGCAGCAAGAATTTATTTCTCTTTATTGACTTTTCGTCAAGACCTCAATAGACAGTGAAATTTCATCCCCCCTCTCAAGTTTCACACTTAGTTGCTACAAATGTTTTCCTACATCAAAAAACTAGTAAAATAATAAAATGCTAGTCAGCTACTATGTTTTTCAAAGTATGCTTCTAACAGTTACTGAAGTAGTATTTATGCCATTGGCATAGCTGTGTCCTTTACTAGAGGCAGCTGCATATATTACCATCTTTTAATGCAAGAAGTTTCCATGTTTGTGATATTTTATGCAAGACATTTCATAGTTATGGAATGCAGTCAGTAGACTTCTTTCCTTAAAAGGTTTTTTAAAAATTGTATATGCCTCAGAAGAAATTATGCTGTATCTTGTCAAAGATTTATGCAACATTATGGTAGCAACCACTTAATATCCATAAAAATACACCTCCCTTTATATCCATGAGCAAAATATAAAAGTTAAAAATTCCAGTACCAAGGAAAAAAAAACACTTAGTACTTGAACTATGGAGATTAAAAAAAAAACCTTTCATCAGATTCATTTTGAACTCAATAAAAGTGCAAAATCTTGAATGGATTACTTCTATCACTGCTTTTGAACTCGATAAAAGTGTAAAATCTTGAATGGATTACTTCTATCACTGCTTCCCCTATTCTCAGTGGATTTACTAAAGGGCTTTTCTTTTCAGGCTTCAACCACATACTTAATGTGGAGTCACAATAATCAGGATTCTGGCAGGCAACCTTCAGCTATCCAGTTGTACCAATTCATTTATCAGTCTTGCCCTCCTGCTGAACCCAAGCAAGCCCACCTGTTCAGAAATATCTGTAGGGCACAGGAAATCAAACATCAGGTCATGAGTGAATCCTCTTTCTTTGGAAAAGTCTCACAGGAAAAAGGTTCCACGTGTTGCCTTACTTGGCTTGAGGAGGGCAGGGGCTGATCTGGAGAATGTTTCCTTCAGCAGCAGGTACAAATCAGCTCCCAGCTGCATTTTACTTTCCCCTTTTCAAAATTCTTTCCTCCACGTGTCACATCACTCACAGACTTCCCAAGGTATGGCTGACCAAGCTCACCCCTCCCATCAACTCCATTAGAGATCTACAACTCATAGGCTAAGGTTCATCTGCCCAAAATAGGAAGATAACTGAAAGGGATTTCAGAACCTGAAACAACTAAAAGGTCTTGCACCATGACAGAGGGCTGCTTCAGGATGCCATCCATGAGCAGTACAGAGCCCAGAGCATTATTTAGAAGGCAGGGGGAGCCAGCTGGAAATAAACTCTCAAATACAGGTCATCCTCAAGCAACCAACTTGAAAGTCATGGTAAGCACCTAATCAAGCCAGAAATTGCTTCCCTGGTGTCAGCTCAGATGGAAAAAGATCATTGCTCCAAATAACTAGCTGGAGGTGTATTTCTGCACCAGGACAACTTTAAAGCAATACACATATAGGACAGCATGAGTCTAAAAATTCTGCCCTGTAGGACTTCTCAGAGGACTCTAGACTAGGAAAAAAATCCTATCTATAAAATTGTGTTTACCACATGAAATGAAGTGAGTATGAGATACTTCATACATTCTCGAGACACTGAAAAGACTATTGGAAACAACTTTGTGGAAGAAATAAAAGGAAACCAGTTGCAGAGAAGGAGCATTTACACATGAAATATTAACACATTAAAGACATTTGGAGCTCTGGAAATGTCTGAATCCCAAATGAAACGCTTCTGAAAGAACAGTAATACTGTTCAGTGTGTACTGTAACAGTTAAAAAAGCAATACATTGCTAATCTACATAAGAAAGGGAGTAGAATAAAGTGAAAGATTGCATAAAGTCATCATAGAAATCAAATTAGTATTCAAGTGGTATATTGTGTTCACTTCAAGGGTCTCCAATTCAAAAGGAACAGATGATAGCTGATAATTTCAGAGACAAGCAAAAGATGTGATCAGATCTGCTCAGCCTCTATATCCAGGCGACAGGGCAAGGAATAACTTCTTAAAGAATTATAATAAAATTACTTAAAATATAAATTTTTTAATTCCTACAAACCTTGTCTTGAAAAAGAGGCCCAGTCAGAAAAATTTTTGAAAAAAAGAAAATTTAAAATTCCTCTTTATCTTCCTTTCTTCCCTTACATATAGCAGTTAGTCTGTGAAAGTCATTGCTACAAGGTCATGACCTAATTAGCAACTGCAGAATACATAAATGCTTAAAGTTAATTTCTGCAATCAGTTAGCAGTAATAACAAACAGGAGCCAAATAGTAACTTGTGAGGTCACCCTTGTCAGCTTCTGAGTCTAGGGAAGAGAGCTTCTTCTTTTTGTCTTTTGGAGGAATGTTTTTGAAACCCTCTTTTCCTTTTTCATTTTGGCTTTTCTCTCTCATCACTTTTTAAGCCATATGTGGAGAGAACAAATTTTAATACTCAAGTTTCAGTTAAGAAGCCCAAACATGACCAAGGAGTTTTTTAGGTTTACAGTTGTCCCAAGCATTTTTTAACATATATACATATATACACACACATTGGACTTATTGATTGCAGACTCAGCTTCATTATTAAATTTTCTGGGGTGGAAACAGGATGTCTCTCTTTCAAGAGAGCTTTTTTTTAATCACACAATTATAATTTTATAGTGTGCACTGCTAGGAGACGCTTTTATATAGGAGATCATTTTATATAACATTCATACCAGAGACAAACTCTTTACTGCACATATTTCTTTTCCCCCAGGGATAATGTCTTTAAGCCTCTCTAAACTTACTTAACTATCCCCAGATGGGAGCCATTCTATTAAAAAATTGAATCCAGAAAACACCACAACAACGCTGAATTTTTAAAATAAGAGAGACTGGATTGCACTTTCACTGAAGTCTTCATTTACACCTGTTCCAGTGTTTAATTTTGAATCCATCTTCCCTCTTCTCTTCAAAGAAGCATGCTTCACTCATCTCATTACAATGTATTGCCAAATTATCCAACTTTTTTTTTCAATTCAACAGGTTTTTCAGTTGAAAGTGATTATCTGTCTTTCCCTTTACTTTGGTTTTTTTTTCTTTTCCTGGATGGCTAATTTTTCCTCTAGTTGGCATAACTGACTGAAAGTCCCAAGCTTTGTCTCTGTATGTTGTCAGTGGAAAAGAAAAGCAAGTGTAGGGGAGGAGAAGTGTTCTGAAGGTTTATTCTTGGGGTTTTTTCCTTATTGTTTTTCCTGTTAATAAAGTTTTCTTTCTACCCTTTAAAGTTTGTGCCTGTTTTACCTTCCTTCTCCTAGTGCTTATCTCACAGCACAAAAATGAGTAAATATATTCCAGTGAGTGCAATGGCATTTAGGCAACACTAGACCCACTACATAATTGGTGCATTAGCCAGGAAATTGAACAATTAGCAAACCAAAACCTCTACACGAGGCAGTAAAAAACTTTAGGCATTTTTCACAATTAAAAAAATTACTTTTACTGTCAAATGCATCAAATTGATGAACCTGAAACTGAAGGCTAGTATGTATTTGAACACAGTTTCATATTTACTTAAGAGTGACAATTCTACACTTTGCAACATAAGCCTGAGATCTCTGTTTAATGGCACTGGGTCTTACTTTCCCTCCATTTTATTTAATATGACAGAGTTCTCTTGCTAAGGAGGCAGTTTATATTTCCTCCATTTTTTTCTACATCCTTCTCAAAGATTGACTTAGACACGGACTATTGTCTAAAAATAACTCTTCTCAAAATCCCAAAAGCCCAGGCTTTTCACTGCAAAATACTGTTTACTAAATATTTCTGGCACTCTGAAAGAATTAGAGATTCTAATTTAAATTTAATGACACAGAAGCCAGAGGCAACATTAAATTTTTTAGGTCTAGAAGGGACATCCAAATGCCATCACAAATTCTAATCATATGCTGCTGGGACATCTAAATCTTCTATATGTAAGTATCTTTTGGCAAGGAGAAAATCCTTTGAGTAAACATCACAACCTTCTTTTCACTTTTGGCATTTCCAAATGGAGGGTCACTTTTCAGCTCCTCTCACTTTCTGTCTTACTTTTACCTAAGTTAGATGGAAAATGTAGATACATCTTAGTCTCCTGACTTGCCAAGAGAAGACAGAGAACAAAAACTGCCATACACAAAGATCTCCAATCTCTGATCGACCTACATCCAAATTTTTAACTGGACAGGAAAATGTCAGTATCAGCTATATCTTAAGAGTTGCCTCCATGTCTTGGTTCAGATAAGCATTTCAGTACGTGCTTAATGCCAGCCTTGTCTCTGAACACTGTATTTCGGCATCTTTGTAAAATGTTCAGACTTAAAAAGCAGCACACTCTTCCACACGCACATCGTTGCCTAGTCATCTAGCAAAACAAATTTTGATTTCAGCACACATGTTAATGCTTTCAACTAGATTGGGAATATCCATATACCCAATAAATCAACAGGTAGGTGCATCTTCACCTGCCAGCTCAGATACAGGTTTTGGCTGGGGAATTTCTCTTGCCATCACAGGTAAAATAGCAAAAGCAACAAGAGGAGCACAACTCATCAATCAGGTCAAGGATCAGTGCAATAATAACCCACTTCTGAATTTCCTCCCTTTTAAAGTGATTCTTCACTGCCATTCAGCTATTATCACCTTAATACAAGAATTCACAACTTGCCTATTTTATAATTTTGCAAATATTAAAATGAATATTATATGTGTTATGTTAGAAAGTTATGCTGTGTTAATATTCTTAAGTAGTGTGTTAAATATAGTTTTAGGTTATAACATAATGTTAAAATGGAAACTATGATATCTAAGATACTTTTTTAAAGAAAGGACTCGCACTGAGATAGCAGCCACAGGACACCTAAATCTTTCAGAGAAAAAGAATTTATTGCTCCATTATCAGAAGAAAATAACTTCTTCCTGCCTCGATCAGACCTGAAGACGCCGTCAGGATTAAGAGAAAGAAAGTGACGCTGACCAGACAGAATCCTGTTTGAATGGAATTTATGCATCATGTATGAGGTGTATGAATATGCGACTGGCTATTGTTTTTAAGGGTTAATCCTCTGTTAACGTGTGTCCTTTTCCGGGCTTATTTTGCCCAGAAAGAGGTACTCGGACCATCCGTAACTCTTTGTTTTTATTGTCTCATATTGTCCTAATCCTAATTGTCCAAATTATTATTACTCTAATTATATCTCTACTTTTATAACCATTTTATTATCATTAAACTTTTAACATTTTAAAAAACAAGCGATTGGCGTTTTTCACAAAACAAAGCCCATTTTCTCGGCGAGTCATGCCGAGACAGCAGCGGCCCCGGCCGCTCACTCTTGGCCATGAGGCCGCTGCCGGGCCGGGCCGGGCCGGGCCAGCGGCGGCCACTGCCGCTCCTGGCCTCGGCGCTGTCCCCAGCCTGTCAGCGCTGGTTCTGGCCGAATGATTGCCTCCCATGCCGGTATATGCTCCCGACCCGAGCGGACCGGCGGGCTCTGCCGGGAAAGGGCCCAGCCCCGCCGGGAAGGGGCCCAGCCTCTTCAGGAAGGGCCCTGCGGGCCGCCCGGCCCAGGCCCGGCCCTGCCCGCGGGGAGCGGGGCAGCTGCGCGGGGCCAGCCCGGCTCGGCCTGTTTAAAGGCTGGAAGCCAAGAGAGAGTTTTCCCAGGCTTCTTTCGTTGTTAAATGTGCTTTCCCACAAAGGAAAGCTCCTTCCAGTGCTCCTTCCAGGGGTCTAACCGGGTGTCAATCCCCGCCCTTGGCCAGCTGATGGCCCCTTCCGAGCCAGCCCGTTCAGCGGCTCCGGCCGGTCCCCACAGGGAAGCACTCTCTCCCCTGCCCTCAACTGGAAACCCGGCTGTCATTAAACCACGACAGACTGTGTCACACTTGTCCCCGCCAGGGGAGGTACCTGGGCATTCCCAGCCAGCTCAGGTGTGTATTAACCCACTGAGCTCCATGATTGCATGGGAGCCTCAGCACCGAGATCCACGGGATGCTATTGGCACCTGCAGAGTGGTGATTTCTACTTAATCTGTCTCTGACACTCTCTTTTTCTACCCCCACCTCTTCTCTATTTCTATTTCTCTCTCATTACATGTTCAATAACATCCGTGCTATTGACTTTGGCGTATGGTCTCATTTGCATCTTAATTCGGACAGAGGCATCGTTCTATAAATTTTCATAACAAGATCTTAACACCAATGCTAAAATGCTCTTAGTATTTATTTCAAGTATGGCAGGAATTGAACATGTACCTTGATTAGTTTGGTGAGACTCCTACAATAGTTGCTACTCTAATGTACTCCCTTCAACATGAAAAACCCACCTAAATACAGATTGTTAACACTTTTTAACCCAGTATCTCAGCGTGCTATGCTTTTCTCAAGTTCTCATGTGGTAATGTTGCATGATTACGAGCTAATTTAGTTTTATTTCCATTTTAAAAATCTATTTACAGATTTTTGATTGAAGAAGAGTTTCAAAACTGAGTTCACGTATTCCCGAACACTCATCTCTGCACCTAAGTTCTTGCAAATGATGTATTCAAGCACCTGAAAAGTTTTCTAGTGAATTTCTTAACTGGAGAATTTTAAAAGCCAGGACAATACAGATTTGGCTAGCTGTAAGTCATCAAGCAGAGCAACCAGCCCCTAGTTTGGTTTTGTCTAGACGAGAGTAAATATACACACAGTGACTCAGGATTTAAGAGAAATAGACAAATGAGAGCCTGGTAAACACTGAACATAAATATTTGAGTTTGGATGTTTGAAACAGGTTTTTCTCCAATCACACAGGATGCAGATGAGAAGGTATCACTTAGCTACAGAAATGTGTCATGGGTAACTTTCCTAGCACTGTGACAATTAGAAAAGATTTCCCCTTTCCTCAACACTGTGGAAGTTAAAAGGATTTCCCTTTTCCTCAGCACTTTTAGGATTTTTGGACAAAAAAGAAAGAAAGAATGATTATGCCCTTCTTCCAGGTGTAATACAAGAGAAAACTTGCTTGCATTTAAATTCTGTTAATATATACTATGACTCTAGTTTATTTGTACAATTTTATAGAGCCCTTCCTATGGAAAAATTACTTGGTGGATATCTTTCTTGAGGTTGGCCTCAGATTTATTTCAGAATAGCTCCTTTTACATTCCAGCAATTAAAGCTGGAGTCACAAGGTGCTTCTTTGACATCCTTACAGCCAGGTGCCTCGGGGTTTTGTTCAGCACCAGTAATACTAGACTTGCTGGGGCTTCATGGCCAAAAACATTTTCCAGGGTAATCCAGGGACTTCATATCCAAGCTCTTGTTTGATTTCTGCCATTACCTGTTTAGGTTTGCAAGGAATTTTAAGGTCTCAAAAGGAAAAATGGATCCATATCTGAGCCAGACAACTTTGCCAGATCTCTCCACATCTACATCAGTGCCCAGGTTGCCAGGCCAGCTTTTTCTGCCTCATCAGTGAAGCCAGTCACATCGTGCTCTCCTGCAAACTGTCCTTGCTATCATGTCTCAAACCAAAGTAGGGTCTTTCCTCAGCTGAATACTGCTGGAAATCCCTGTGCTCCCTTTATTGTCCTTAGCTTCCAAAGAGTTCCTCCAATTCAAACCTCTAGAAAACATTTAAACTAAACATTGAAATGTGGGAAATAGAGAGATTGCATATTTGGTCCTTCTGAAGAATGAACTACTTCTGAAATCTGTCACTAAGTAATTTAGGCACAAAATTAATTAATGTAATGTGACACTTAATATTGATCTGCATGGTTCATAAGTGACCTATAATTTATGCTCACTATGAATCAATAACTTTTATCCTTTCACTTTCTATTTTTGAAGGGTTTGAGCAGTTCCAACAGTTTTTGTTCACATCAAATGACGAAACAAATAGTGATTTACCAAATTCTCTAGGCTCATTTTTTTCTTTTTGTGTCTCTTCTGTTCTTTTTGTTCTCTATACATAAAAACATCAATAATTTCTGCATAGCACAGATAAATCATCTCTTATTTTCTTCCTTAGTATTCTCCTTTTCTCTATATAAAAACTCTTCATTTTTTGCTTCTCTTTCTAGCATATGTACATATATACATATGGATGGCATTTTAAACATTAGTTTGAAGTTACATACAGTAGCTAATATTAATGTGTTTATTACTGTACCCTTAACTGTGTTTTTTAAGAATTCTATACCTATACTATATTCCATCCATAAATTTAGAGCCCAATTTATTACAACTGCCCTTCAATACCTAGTGCTCTGAATTTACACCAGCTCTATAATTTTGCCAGCCCCCAAAACACCTTTGTATTTCCTTTGGTACCTACCTCTATTTAAGGAACATGTGCAACTTAAAACATGTAGGTTTTCTGAGTTACCAGTCAGTGTCTGTATTAAAGCATCTTAAAAAACAAAGCAAAACAAAAAAAACCACCACTATTACATGCCTGCATCAGCTGGTTTTGTCCTCAGAATGATGAATTACACTCTTCAAATTTCATGTTGAGTCAGAGAATATATTTTGATCTACTACAGTGTTCTCTTTTTGTGTCCTAGTACACTGAATTTCGTCAGCATTACTCTCTCAGGCAGATGGCTGTGTTTGTGTTTAAAGTGTAAGGGAAGTTGCATGTAAATAAGTTCCTGCTTCATTTTGATTCAATGGACTCAAGAGGGGTACAAAAGGGTGCTGGAGAGTCATGGCTCCCAGAAAGCAGGCTCAGGGTTTGCATGCTTGGAGACACAGGTTCTCCAAGGACCTCAGAGCTACCCTTCACAACACAGTACAAAAACAAACTGGAAGTACCAAAACAAGACAGGATGCAAACAAAAAGCTGAGCTCCACTTTAATTGAGAGCATCAAAAGCACCAGTCTTTGTCACCAAATTCTTCCCACAGAAGGAATTATCTGGACATATAAATAAATAATCCGGAAATAAATAAATCTGGACATATAAATAAATAAACTGACATGATTATCTCTGATAATGCTATAGTATTTACAACAGCTGTAAAACCATATTTGCTTTCAAACACATTCCTTATTCACATTTCCACACATGTTGGGAAAGAAAGCTAAAGTTTCTAAGGCCAAGTTTAATAGGCAAAGCATGTTAATCAGAACTGTGAAGAGACACAACTCCAGCTCTCAAACAGTCCAAGATGTAATTGCAAACTGAAGGCCTGAAACCAAAATTGGGTCCTTCAACTGAAGTAATGAGGGAGGAAAAAATAAATCAGTGCACAAAAAATACCTTTTGAAGCATTGGAACAAATGTTTCCTATCCCATGAAAATCTATTTAAATAAGAATAAAAATAAAAGGTACAAACAAGATTTTAAAATTTTGCCAGAAATGCTAATCAACTCTAGTATTTGCTACTTCATTATTATAGATATCAATCTCTTTTGTGAATTCAAGTGATTACTTGGAAGCAAATAGCAAAACACCCCAGCTTTTAGGGTAAGAATTAATCTTATCTCCAAGATAAGAAAAAGAGCAAACCCCTAAGCTCTCCATAGGTCTGCAAAAATTTGGCATGCTCAAACCTTTAGCAGTCATATCCATAAGAACAATGTCTCCACGTTTCAAGATTAGAATTCTTTGGTGGTACTTTTGTAGCAAAGATATTATAACAAGGCAGTTAAAAAATACAATATGGACAGAAATTTTTCAAATCCTCTGTCTATTTACTACATAATGCTAATGTGACTAGCTAGCTAAAGATAAATCCAAGTGCCAAAGCATAGTGGGTTTGGAAAGGTGTTAAGATCATTGTAGATCACTATTGGCAAATCATTCTTTTTTCTTCTGTTCGGGTTAAGATTCATTGGATCTTACTCGCAGGATGAAGTTGTCACATGAGAGACTCACATTTTAGTTACTGAGCTGCTGGGATTCACCACTTGAAAATAGAAAACTTTGGCCTACACTTGCAAAGCTTACCATTTCTGACCATAATAATTATATATATTGGCTATTACAATAATATATAGACTATACTTGGGATCATACAATCAAAATCATTTAAAAAGCCCAATTAATTGTGAAGTGGTTCCTCCTGTCAGAAATCCAGGCTGTCTGTTGAAAGCCAAGAATTCATACAAATTAAACTAATTCATATAAAGAATTTACATCAGGCAACAACGTGCAATTAATTAATGCATTGCTGAATTAGTGGTTACTAGTGATAATTATTCATTCCTAAAGGAATTAACAATAATTCTGCACTAAATATCAGAGAAATCTCACATTTTGGGATCATAAAAAGATAAACATCATCTTTTTTAGGTTCTTTTTGGTTTGGGAATGTCCTGTTTATTTATTCTTAACTGATGCCCATCTTTCCTTCAGGTTCTTCTGTGAGACCCTGCAAGTGATAGGCAGCACACCTTCCTTTCTTACTAGCAAACAAACTTTCTGAAAAGTGACCAAATTACATGAATTCTTAATTTGCTTTCCAATGCCATGCAATTGTCCCACTATTCAAATATACCCAGTCTATAAGGGACACCATGGTTTGTTTTTTGGTGTTATTTTGAACATTACTTTAGTATGTGACATTAACATCACAGTCTGCTAGCAGAATGAGCAGGAAGACTGGTGCAACTACAAATAAATCATTAGTAGCAGTGACCAGTATTGCTGTAACCCCAAAGTCAGGGAAAAGAGAGACCAAGTTTTTCAAAATTATTCACATTAAACTTGGGCAATCAGAGCTCCAGGCAGCTTTGCAAAGTGAAGCCTAAAAATTCATTTTATCTTAATCTTTCCTTAAAATTCTAGCCAGAGGAAGAAATTCAGGGATACCTTTTCTGCAGAATAATACTGCCATTTATCATTTAGGCTGAGGTGCAAAGAAATTGGAAATCCCTTTGAAACATATGAATAAAATCTTAGATTCCTTGAAGTTTCTAACAAAATCTGCATGACAATTCATTGGACCAAGTTGCAATCAGTGGTCCTTTATCCCAAATACTATGATTACAAACCTTCAATTTGCAATGAAGTCTCCTAAAATAGTGTGTAATTCTTGCAGATATTTTTACATGTATTCTAAAACTCATTTTTTACAGCACAGATTTTTGTTATTACTATTTTTCCCCTCAAAATGAAATATTCTAAATGTTTGATGTTTTTCAATGTGCAACATCTAATGTTAAAGGCTGACATACTTGGTAATTATAAAGTTTGATCAGGTGAAAATTAAATAAGTGGTAATACTTTAAAAATTATAAGGACAATTTTAATAACAACTATGAACTGAGCAGGTCTTTGATCAAAGTCCAAAAGCTAATGAGATGTGCAGGCAAGACACAAGACAGATATGTGTAGAGAACAACTTGGGAGGAGGACAAGGAATTTTTACCAAATTTCTCAAAATGAAAAAGAAAAAAAAAACCAGACTCAAAAGAAGAAGATAAGTGGCTTTGTCAAAAGGGAATGAGAAAAAGAAAATGAGAGGTTAATTATTACTCATGCAAGGTGAGTAGAGGTAAGATGGATGATAAGAGAGATTAAAATCTGGAATGTTAGATGCACAGCAGAGACTTTGAGACTATTAATTATAAGTGGCTGTAGGAAGCTGGCCAGAGATGAGTATGAAGTAGAGTGTGATAAAGCTGGCAGAGCTGTGCACTGCTTGCTTTGTGAGGAATGATCTACAGGCAATATCACCATCTGCCAGGCAAAGTCAGAGATCATAAAATGAAAACTTCATTATATTTTTACACTGTTATTCTTCAAGAATCAGACACTATAAAACTGGTTAGAGTGTGATAAAATATTTCACTGGAAATAGAGAGGATTCTGTTAGATGGGAACAGAGGAAATCTGGGTCACAGTGTACTCCTGAGCTGTGACCACTGCATGGTCAGCAGGTTGAGAAATGTGAATTTGGGCAACATATAAGTCTTCATAAAAACATTACTTTGTACATGCTACAGTGTGATCTGAGTTAATCTCATTATTTGAGTTAAATTCCCTGAAGAATGAGGCCATTCTAGGCATTCTCCAGGAGCTGCAGGATCTAAGCAGAGCTTCTATGTGTTTTGCATCCTCTGGACCACAAGGTCTCTCTGGGATGGCTTTTCTCATTAAGAAATCCACAGAAGAGAGGAATTAGTAAGATTCAGAAGACAGGTGACACAAGACTTAAACATTAACCACATGAGTGTGTGAATTGAATGGAATAAAATGCAGGAAATTGAATAAATTGAATGATTTTTTTTTTTAAGGACTATTTTAGCAAAGAGACTAAAGGCCAAAACAGTTGGCAGTAGTCACAGGAAACAGGGACCAGCCTGTCAGGAAGACTAAGTCAGTAGTCAGAAAGAGAGATGAGATGGGATACTACTTTCTAAATACTGAAAAAACTAACAAACTTAAATTTGGATGGCATAGATAGTTCATGTGAGACATGATAGGTTTTTCTTACTACTAGAAATGTAAATGCCGATGGGAAGGTTAAAAATAAAAAATAATGATTACATGCTGATTAGTTTGGAAAAAAGGAAAATTAGGGAAAATAACACTTAAATTGCAAATAATGGTGCACACACAAATGGACACACACACACACAGATATTCCTGTAAAATACACATATTGTTGAAATCAACAGGGCTATTGTGAATAAAGATTTTGGGAAGGAAAAAAACCACCATTCCAAGCAGATAAATCCACAGGAACATTTACAACAGATTTTCAGCCCAATTCAGCATTTAGACAGCAATCGAAACAGCTTAATATTGCCATCAGATCATGACAGAAAATGCTAGGATCTCCTAGCTGAAAATAATAATACAAATTCTTTCCCTTTTTCATACTTCTCTTTGGCCATGTGGCACTCATGAAGCTGCTATTTCCCACCTCAAAGTAAGCTAATAGCATTTTCAAAATGCAATTAGAACCTTTCAAGGGAAAGCTCAAGTTGTGTTTGGATTATATGAAGTTAACTCTCTACTACATTTCCCAGACAGGCACACCAAAGCTAATAAATTCCTCTCATGTCTTCAGATTATTAACACACCTACTGGCAATGTCAAGACGTTAGTTTAAAGAATTTCAAATGTGAAACAGTTCAATAATCTGGTTTAGGACAGCTGACTGACAAAGCTAATTAACTGCCTGGAGAAGATTCTTTATAAATGAAGCAACTTCTGTCTGAACAGATTTTCAAGAGCAACAAAATATTTGTTTTGTCTTTGTCTCTTCTCTCCTATTTTCTCCCTTCCAGCCTTCCCCATCTCATGTAATCTTTGATAAAAGTTTCCTTGGTGGTATTTATATCTTGCCCTTCCTCTGACTTGGTGGTTTCTTATTCTCTGTGTCCTTTTATCTTCCTGCTGGAAATTTCTTCTCCTCTCCTCCAGACCTTTTCAGGCCCCCTCTACAGAGCACTTTCAGCTTTTGTGCCTTGCATCCCTGTGCTCTCCTCAGCTGTCAGGTTGCTGTTTCAGCACCTCCATCTGCTTCAGATATTTTTCTCATTGAGAGACTTTCTACCATGCATCATTTCCAAAAAGAAAGAACCTGTTTGCCTCCAGCTTTAGTTACACAGAAGGAAAACAGTACTTCAGGATTCTTTTTTCCCACTTGACTGACTGAATATTTCAATTTGGGGCAAATTTTTATGCAGAGGAAGCTGACCCTGGTAGCTCTGGTTTCTAATAGCCTTTATTGTCAGAAGGCACTATGATGCATCTCAGTCTTGCCCTGAAAGACATCATTTGGCCCATTAGATGATCCCTCCTTAGTGAGAAAAACCTATTTAATAAACCAGATAATATACCAGTTTAATGAAATGAACAGAGCTAGTGAAATTAGCTATTGCATAATATCCATTACAAATTAAGGGCACTGAGAGTACTGAGGTTAGAAAATACCTGCAAAATTCAAAACAAAACAACAGCAACAAGAGGAGGAGTTATTTTTTGAAGATGAACATTAACAGACTTTTATTCCCATCAAAGCCCAACTCTAAATGTAAGTATTGCTGCATTACAGGCAGAATAACAGCAGGACTGGAAATCCTTCTTATCAGGCTCTTGCTACATGATGCCTGTGTCACAGACCACCAGCAGCAGATTTAATTTTATCCAGAATGTTTCTTTTTTACCATAAATTCATTTTAAAAATGTAGACATTCTTCTTATGAAGCAACATATCCCTCAGATTTTTTTTTTAACACCAAAAACCAGACTGAAAAAAACCAAAAAACCCCACTGCATCTCTGGGTAAATATCAAAACACTGAGGGATCAGATTTCCAGCTGGACTTGAAGAAGCATTTGCAAAAATTCTGTTTACAGGTCCGTTTTTGTCTGATCCCGCTCAATCCTCTCAGAATGAGGGACACCCACTGGAGAGAAGTTTATCCTGTGACTCCCTGTGTCGTTCACCCCCTGCCCTTTCACTTGCTGACAGCATATGCAGAAAAAAATCAGGATTTCACACTGAATCATCACTTTAGCAAATGACCAGCATTATCCTCATGTTCCAGAGCATCATCAAGGAAGGGAGGTAGGTTAAAACAGCTGGAGTATTACTGAGTGCCCTCCCACATCATTTCTCTTCAAGAGGAGTAGTTTGGTTGATCTTGCCACATTCCCCCTCTTAGCTTTTCTGGGGAACACATGCTCACTGTCTTCAAAAGATCTACATCTCCCACCATTCAAAATACTAGAGGGACAAATGTTAATTATTTACAGGAGACTAAATGAGAAATGGAAACCCACTTGTAATGTTGGAAAATGGAAAGCTGTTTTATTTCCACTGTCCTTCCCCACTCTGCTCCTCTCTAGAAGTCAGATGTATTCACCCTCAAAGCCCTGCTTAGACTCTACACTTAAATTCATGGAATGTATCACTTTAGAATCAGATCTTTTGCACAGTTTCAATCAAAAATTAAACCACCCTTTCTGATAAGACAGATGTGACAACAATTCTTAACAGACCATCTAGGTGTTAGATTTTGGGGAAATAAAAGCACACGAATGTGTTGTTAAGGATGCATATATTATTAAAGAATAATTGGTAAATAATTTTTATTAATGAGCTTATCAGACTGAAGCCTGAGAGTCCATCCATAGATGAGTCATTCCTCCCCATCCCTCTTTAAAACTCCCTGATTGTGCTTTGCTTTTACAGGGCTTTGCTAGCTAATTAGGGAATTTCAGTAATCTATTTTTAATATGTACCATCTTCTGTTCTGTTTAGTGCAGCCTTAAGATAGACTTTTATCTTTACTGCTGTGCACAGATCATCCAAAAATATAAGTTCTCTGCTACATGACAACTTATAATGAGCCTTAATGAAGCTTGGGAACAGCTGTTAAAAACTCCAGTTGAAGAGGTTTGCCCAAGCAGAAGTAGCTTGTAGTGCTTTTTCCTCTTACAGCACTGTTGAGTCATCTCCTACTGTACACAGAATGAGAAAAATCAAAAATGAAACACCAAAGCTGGTTAATCCTTTTTTCCCAGACATTTTATTTTAATCAGAGTTTTAATAAGTACATTATGAACCATCATCTCTTAAGCCTTTCACCTTTTTAATTATATTACTGCTCTGAACATCGACAAAAGCAAATGTTATTATGCAAATTTTGCTCCAAATTCTTGTCCTTACCAAGAGCATAAGAGTTCAAACACCATCTTTAATTATACTATAGCTAAATGAGCTGCAAATCATTAAAAATTACAATAAGCTCTCATGATTTTACGTGTTCCCTAAGCTAGAAAACAAAAGATTGTATATTTTGAGTAGGATAAAGGATTTTGAGAGCTCTGACCGTCAAACATGATTGAAACAAACAAGTTCCCTTTCCATGTAGCATTTGTCTTAGCTTTTTGCCCTTTAAATGCTTAGACACTAAACTATCTGGCATAAAGAACACTTAGTGCTTTTGCATTGCTTTTCTCCTTACAAGGATGTGTAGATTTCCTGAAGCTCCTTCAATTTACTTTTAAAATACCATTTGCCAGTCATTCATTTAGAACATATGGGAGCAGTTCACTTTCATGTGTCAAAGCCTACTGCACGAAATATGAGGGGTTTTTTTCTTTCCCCCTCCAGTATCCTTGTTACCTGGCTTTGTTTCTGTAACATCTATGGGTTTAATTCCCACTCTACATGGCATGGAACAGCTGCAAAAAAAAGCAGAGATCAAAAGCACATAGTTTACTCTAAAACCTGGCTAAGAACTCAGGAGGAAAAGGAAATAGGTGATTGCACAGACCCTGATAAGCAGAAGCCACAAAACACCTAGACTTTTTCTCTTCTCTTTCCCTCAGTCAATATTTTCAAATAGAAATTTCAAAAAGCCAGGACTTGTTGATGTTGCCAATGTTTTGAATGATTCATATCAACTCAACAGGGCCAAAACCAAAACATGCATTGGCCTTCACCTCGTTCGTTAATGTTTCTGAGCACTGAAAATTTCATTATGAAATTTTCATTTCATTATGAAATTTTCAGTTGTTCTGTAGGAAAACTGCAAGAGACAGAGGATTCTTCCTCATTCTGTAAACATTGAGTATTGTATTTGTGGGGTGCCCCATGACAGGAAGGAATGATGAATCTGACTCCACGTTCTCAGAAGGCTAATTTATTTTATGATACTGTTTTATATTAAAGAATACTACACTAAACTATACTAAAGAATACAGAAAGGAAACTTACAGAAGGCTAGAAAGATAATAATGAAAACTCGTGACTCTCTCTAGAGTCCTGACACAGCTTGGCCCTGACTGGCCAATGAGTCAAAACAATTCACATGAAACCAATGAAACAATCACCTGTGGGTAAACAATCTCCAAACACATTCCACATGTGAGCACAACACAGGAGAAGCAAATGAGAGAAGAATTATGTTTTCCTTTTTCTCTGAGGCTTCTCAGCTTCCCAGGAGAAAAATCCTGGGTGAAGGAATTTTTCAGAAAATGTGACTGTGACAGTTGAGCAAGTGTGTAGACACCCTGGCCCTGGGTGTCTACACACTTCTCTTCACCAGTTCTGAACTCCAGTGCAATTTGACTGGCTTGCACAAAGACTAGGAACTTGTTTGGTTGTGGAAAGAGCATTATTTGCAGAGTTTGAAAAAGTTTCAGTCTCATGAATTTTCATGCCAGTTACACCAGTGTTTTATTTTGATGATGGTTTGGAGGACACTACACAATTATCACAATCCCATGGACAAATAACAAAGACATAACTGGAAAGAAATGGATTTGTACAATCTAGACCTGAGCTTATACACTTTCCATATTGTGATTGTCCTAGGAACACTGCTCTTCTAAGCTCTCTGCAAAAGAATAAAAATACACTACATCTGATAACTCTGCAAAAGAAAAATAAACACTTAGACCCTGACTCTTAGTTATAAGGAGCTTATCTGAAGCAGTTGCACTGAAAAGAATGTAAAGCATCATTATCATAATAGATGATAAGAAGTGCAGTAACAGTGAAATTTTGGAATAGCCCAGAAAAGGGACATGTTTTAATTCAAGAGTCATTCACAAGGAAGCTTCTCATGCATGAGAAATGGCTACAAAAATACTTCTCACAATTTGGAGAAAAGTCTTTGCACACAATAACAGGGCAAGAGTATAAGTCAGCCCCCCAAAAATGGCATTAGAAGCTCAGAAGCTGTTTCAGGAGGGAAAAAAAAAAGAAAAAGGACAAAGATCTTCCCAGTTTCACCTAGATATAAACCTTGTCTCAAAGCATGACAGTTTTCTCATGTCTGTCAGGCCATTTATCTAAGATAATACCTGGTGCCTTTAAAAATTATTTATGAAATAATTTTTTAGTCACTCTAAAGAAAATTCAACTTTTTGCATCATAAGGAAATAAAGAAAAAAGAGAGGCAAGAGAAACCTACTGCCTATTTTGCATAACTGCTCTCTTTTTCCTTGAGATTTGTAGAAAAGTGTTTTGGATATCTTGATATACACATCAGGTTTTGGGAAAGGGGGGAAGGGCAGTGGAGGCTGGAAGAACACAAGAGAACAAAGAAGGAATTTTCTGATTAGATATAGCTTATCTGGAGATAATTTTTAATTCATTTTTTGCATAGTTTTTAAAGGGAAGTAAAGGTAGCTACCCAAACTGCCAATGTGTTCAGAAGCCATAAGTAAAATCTGGCTGAAGTATGGAAACAAGGTAATAATCTCTGACACCAAATACTCTTTGCCACATGAATATCAGCTGCAGAGCAGAGAATAGATATCCTGGCAAGCCCAGGTCTATAGAACACTACATTATTTTGCAATTTAAATTATTTCAAATTAATCTTCTCATTCAAAACTCTTTCACAAACGAACTGTTGCATAAACTCATAGCTTGCACAGAGAAAATATCAAAAATTTCAGCTTTGTGCTTCTAGTCTAAATCTGTAAAAGACATAATTTTGAAAGACAACCTGTACACCTAAGGTAACATCCTGCCCCAGGAATTCCACTAGCATTTTTCCATTATTTCCAGAGGAAAGGGCTTGTCTCACTCTTTTATTCAGTTTTTTGTCATCTGTCATAACTGTGCATTTGATAATTTGTCTCTCTTAAATCAAAAGGCATCAATGGAATGGCTGGTGCTATCCCATTGCATTTTCTATTTATTAAAGTATTAAGAGCAATTACCAGAAAATAAAAGCCCCCTATCATCTTTTACAAAATGTGGCTGCAATACTATCGAGCCACATATGCACAAATAGCCATAAATATTACACACAAGCAAAGTTAATTAGGAGTCTGTTAAACTTGTACTTAATGAATTAGGAGTCTATAAAACTTGTACTTCTGTTATTCCCCAGAACTCTGTGCACTGTGTATAGGCACTCCTCTCTTTCTGATAAATGCTTGGTTAGCATGCACCCTTGCAATGGCTTCTCAGACCTTTGCAGCGCCATTAAACATCTCTACATCTTTATTGTTTCTTTATTTTTTGGTTCTGCTCACATAAGACCAGGACCATTAGGCAGAGAAAGAATTTATCTCAACAGAGAGAGCAGCACGTGAAATGTCCCAGCTCAAGACAGCAGAATACTTGCAGGGTGACAGGCAGTTATGTTTCCTTACCCATCAGCACAGTAGTGTACAGAACCTTTATGTTACCTAAACTCATTTATTGGTGGAAATCTGACCAGTTTAAAAACTATTTAGGCCCACCAAAAAAATCTCTTAAGTGTGATTTATCTCTAACATGATTTTGGTGGCCCTGATAAAAATATTAGCAATACTTTAAATTACAATTTTTCAAAGAACATCTCATGTAAAGCTACAAAGACAGATATGTTGTCATTTAAAATTAAACTAATGATAATTACTTAGTAGTAATGGGAATGAGCACCAAAAACATAACACAGTGGCTGTACAAACACTTAATCCTTCTCTTTTTATATAATGATGCTACTTATTTTAAATTAAATATCTTTACATAATGCTGATAACAGTCACAGAGTAACCATGCTCTTAATCACCTTATGACTTGAGAAGAATCATAAAACATAGGCCTCCTGCTATTGATTCCCAAATATGTCCCTCTATAGGTTTTCCCACACAGATCCTAGTTCAATTTCAGGGGCTGTACCAAAGCCACCTCCAGAAACTAAAAAAATATTGATAAAACACAATCTGAACACTATTTGGATGCCCAGGATTTTCAAATAAAAGAGTTGGGCTTTAAAGCTCCAACACAGCAAATATTCCCTAAGGGAAGAATTATAAAAAGAAAAAAACTAAAAAATCTTGGCAAGTGAACCTGATTCTACAGCATTCATTAACTGTGATACAGCAGTTACATGCCCCCAAACTCTAAACATGCTCTTTATGCAAATAACACAGGTTTAGCTTAAAATAATGAGCCAACTTAAACCTAAATGCACTTCCAGGGAATCAATTAGAGCTAAGCCATTGCTAATTGTGACCCATTGTACACCAGGCTTAAAATGGGCTGTTTTATATGCCTAAAATTCTGATTTCATGCTGACATTTTGCCAAGCAACCAACTCGGCAAAAATTGAAATAGTCTTTAATGAAAGTTTCAGTCAAACTATATTCTTCAACAAAACATGTTTGTGTCAGCCAATAAACAGAGAGACAACAGCCTCACAAATTCAAGGTACAGCTACTCAGAGCTATTGTCAAAACACCAAAGAATTGTGAATTTAAAACCATGGCCTCATAAGGAGCCTTTTCCTTGAGAGAAGTCATGCTGCCATATGCAGACATAAGACACAAAATGCCTGTCTGTTTTCTGGAACAGACCTTTTCTTCCAACCATAAATGTAAAAAATTGTGTTTAACAAAATGCATTTTCATAGCTAAGCTTCATAAATTTGTAATGTGATAGAGAGCATTCTGTCAAAAAACTCCCAAACAGCTCTCTTGGCTGTGAGGTCTCAATGTACTATTAAAAATGTGTGAGAAAGGAGGGGTCAAAATAGTGATAAAGAGCAAACACTTTGGGCTGAATCACTAAAGGATACTAGAGAGCATTTGCCTCACTGTATCAATTAGTAGAGATGGATATGCTAAGCATTGAAAACAAAATATTTTGGTAAAGCACTTTGGTACTTCTCCAACTTTTAAAAACTTTGTGAGAAGTGTAAACTTTTCATTTAACTTGCACCTTTTAAATAGCAGATAAAAGGTCAGAAGTGTGAACACAGCTTAATTCCTCTGGCTAGTGCACACCTGACAAGAAGATATCTCATCAAAGAAATCCTTTTTAAGGGAAATAGAACTAATTCTATTAGCAACACAGAAAGACCTTTTTTAAAAAAAGAGAGAAATTCCTGCAGCTGCACACTTTCCTTTGTCAGCTTTCATTTCTCTGGTTACAGTTTGCAGATATCCCTTGGTTCCTCAAATGCTTAAGGCTCCATGGGCTAAATTTCCCAAAGTAAAGGATGCAGGGTAATGTTTTAAATTCTGGTAGCAGTAAAGGGAAAAAGGCAAGGCATTCCCTATTGTACTGCTGTAAAAACATGCTTCAATAAGTAGCTGCACGCTGTTGTTTTAGCACTCTTAATAAACTGTCATCAACAGAGATAAAAAAAGATTAAGTTATTTGATTTCAAATTGTATTTTAGGTCATTTATTTTATTTGCTGTTACTGACTTTTATCTGCAACAGTGGCATACAAAGCAGTCATTTCTGTGATTTAGACACCTTGCTATCTCATTTTCACTCTTCATACTCCAAGAAAAAGCAAAAAAAACTTGCACACAATACTGACAGTTTAAATTCAGCAGAGCTGGAACACGACATCTCAATCTGTTGAGATATATCATGCAATTACCACTGTAGGCCACTTCAAAATTATCCTCCTTTCTTTCATAATGCCATGTGGGGAGGGAGACGTGCTGGCTTCTTAAGTTCTTGCACTTCCTCGCTCTAAAGATCTCCACTGAGTCAAAATATCTCTCAGTCTGCAGATTACATTGTCATCTACTTTCAACATAGTGATTTCCACTGAGACAAAATCAGGTTTTTTTATTTTTTAAGCTGCCTTATATTTCAACAGAGATGCCAAAGTAGCAGCAAAATTAGACGTGATCCTCTCTACACAGCTAAGTTTTCTTTCTGCTAAATAAATCAGTTTTACTCTCTTCCAAAAGGGTCTTGCCACATTAGATTAGATTACATGTTTCCTCTGCCCTTTCTTCTGCATGTGTTATAATAAATCAAAGAAAACCAAAAAGTGGCCTTAGAGAAACAGACCTGTTTACTAGACTTGATGAATTTTCCTAATATGAATGACTGCTGTGAAAACTCTTCACATACATTTTGTCAAAATTTTTGTCCTTCTAATACACAAAAGCACAAGACAACAACTGAAGTACATGGCATCCATTCAGAAATTAACAGAGAACTTTCATTCCACCCTGCTGAATCCACGTCCTCTCAGCACACCTAGAGTCAAGGTGAGACCCAAACATACAGCTTTTAAAGAGGAAAAATAAAGCATAGTAGAAAAGGCAGCTTTACAAAATACCATAGATCAATATATTGATCTCTCTCAAGTAAACATTGGGGAGCTATGAAGCTTCATGAAGAGATACAAATTAAAGAGCAGAACTATAAAAGGAAGCAAGTAAATAGCTCCTTTTCCCATTTATTTTTAGCTTTTCAGCCTCTGTTAGGAAATGTAAATAGAAGGTGAATTTATATATTAATAGAAAGGGCATTTATAGATGTATTTATTCTGAGTAAAGCTTGACAGCAAAATCCACCTTGATGGACCAACACCTTGCTAGACCAGCACATTCTCTCTGTTGGATGAATTAGCTTCTGACTATCACCAGAAATGCTTGAAAGATCACATTTTTGATGGTACCTTCCATAGCAAAGCATGTATGTTAACCAACCTCTGGATTATGATTTTGCTCATAGGAGTTCTGAAAATGCTCTTAAGCGGTATAAAAACTAAATTAAAACTAAAATCCCAACGTTAAATAAATAGTTGACAGATGACACCATGGGCATGTTAAACAACCATATTGTAAGCATTCAAAACTTGGCAGATATGTAATGTTTCTGTAGTGCACAGAGGACCTCAGTACTGCTTAAGGAAACAAGAATTAAAGAGCTGTCAGAGTGCCAAAAAAATGTCATTTTAGGCAGCAGATGTGTATCCTGTCAACAGCTACTTTCACACAACACAGTAAACCAATGGCAGGCCTACTTTTTGGTTTTGTTATTAACAGATTACTGCAGGGGTTGTAAAAAGAGAAACACATTCTTCTGTGACAACTGGAAAGAATAGCATGAGCATAAAAGAAAAAAGGGAAAGAAAAAAAAGCAAAGCTAGGTAACCACTTGCTGGTGTTGCAAAGGCACCGTGCTGCAAAACAGATACTCAAAATCTGGTTTCTGTACTGCAGACAGAAAATAAATTATTAACAGCTTTGCTACGTGGGCTTCTAAGAGATTAATATGCAAAGTAAAATTTTCTCAGCACAGGTGTTTATCTTTGACATCTGCTGTTAGGTATTATTAAATCAAATTGGTAATTTGCAATTCAGGAGACACCTACAGCAATGTAAGTCCAGAACAATAGTAAGTCCTGTCCAATGTAATGCCAAGAATTCACCAACAAATACCAACACTTCCTCATTTGCTGCTTGCATGATCTGGAATGCACAAAGCCTTGGAGACTTTTAGCTAATGATCACAGTCTTTGATCTCCTGAATATTATTATGGCGTGTGTAAAAATGAGATTCGTAAGAATTCTCTTAAAAGGGAAATTAATTTTGTGATTATATCACATATTTTTTTAAAAAAATAGAAAAAAGAAAACAAAAGCACAGTTTAAATTTCAACCAAAAAAATTGATCTAAGTATTCATCATCCATATTCAGAACACCATGAAAGACATTGCTGAAGATAAAAGATAGTTCCATGAATGCATTTGCAGCCTGACACACATATTCATTTCAGCATATTGCAGCATTAATTATTCCTTTATAAACTCTACTAAGATCATTTGTCACTCATTTACGTTTCAAGCCTTCTGAAAGTGACAAATCTCCTACATTTCTAAGTACTATTGAAGGTACTTAAGAAAAAAGCAGCATTACTTTTTCAAGCTCTTTTATACATATACCACAAAGCAAGAAGATTTTGTCAATGAGTAACTTGGTAAATTTGTGTTCAAATATTCCCAGTCTTGGTTGAAAGGCTCTTTCTTCTCTCAAGACATCATTACAATTAACATCATGATTTAATTCTAGTCTAAAATGTCACAAACCAAGGTATCTTCAATTAGGTGTACAAAGGATCACCTCACTCCTTGTTACAGAACACAGAAAGCATTAAAGCTTCTGTGAAGTATTTGGAGTCATTAATATCTGCTGATAGGACATAATTGACTCAACTGCTAAATGAAAGGCAGCTGTGGTGTCTTAGGAGGTGTCATGGACCATCAGATATTCCTGAAGTGTCTCCTGATTCCCATCACTCAGTGTGAAACTCCCAGCTCCAGGGGAGGTATATGGGTGCTCCCTCCTGAACCCGAGCAAATATAAACCATGGAAATTTGGTGGTTTGGTGGTCTTTCCTCGCCTCTGGTGGGTTGAGACTCAGACCTCAAAACTGCATCAAGTTGTGGGATCCAACAGGTGGTGACTGTATCCCTTTGTGCTCTTATTCCCTGCTTCTACCTCTCTTTGCCATAAAATTTACTGTTAAATAAAAATCTGCACCACTGACTTTGCCATTTGCACCTTAATTTGGGCAGAGTCATCACTGTAAGAATTTCAATAACTGGATCATAACATTATTAAAACATTTGTTAACTGTGTAGTTCAACTTCTCAGGGAGTTTCCCCCTGCCTCACTTATTTCTCTCTGTATCAGCCAAGCATACAATTCTCAGACAATATCTAATTGTAAATATTCTATAATATGCGCCAGAAAAACAAAAACAAAAAAAAAAGCTGACCCATGTCCACCATATTTCATCTGAAAGAAACTTTTTTGGGAAAATTTGTAAGATTTAAATTGAAGCATATCTATATGGTTCACTCAGAACTCTAGTTAAGGATTAGGAACATAACTTGACATTCCTGCTTTGAAAAATACCATCCCCCTGAGAGCCTGAGAAACCTGCTCAGAGGAATTTGCTTCTATCTGTATCCTGGTTCTGGCCAAGATGGTTGGGAGGGTTTCAGTGGGAACACTAACCTGGGGAATACCAGTGCTAAACCATGATAGTCTAATCTTAATAACACAGTTTTTCTGTGGGGAAAGAGGTCACTGAGAAGGATTGCAATTAATCATTCTCTCCCTAAAGATGTTTCCAGCATCACTAATTCTATCCATGTTCCCACTGATTTCATACTCATTATAAAAATTCTCGATTTTTATTCTTCAGTGTAACTAGGAAAGAGATTGCCTGAGATCAGTGTCATTAGAAAGAGCCTGCTAGATTTGGTTTCCTTTCCTTTCCTGCTAAATCACAGTCAGCAGCTTCAAGCTGAACAAACATGACTTGGTATTGTAATATCAGCAAAACCCCACCTGTCAAAAGGTTTGTGAGAGCTCCTACAAGTGGGCACTCAGTTTGCACAGTTTGTGCACTTCAACAACAATAGCTGAGGTAGATTTCTATAGATTTTACTGCCAGTTTTTTCCCTTTCATGCCCAGTACTCTTCTTGTGCACAAGCTGTCCCCACCTGCCATGTTTTTGTAAATGAGAGTTTGCAGCACACCTTCCCCAGCCCTGCACTCTGGGTGCACTGATCTTCCTCCTCAGCCAGGACCTCCTCTTCTGGTGCTGTGGTTTGGGCTATAAATTAATCATTTCAGAGGCATATAGCACCTGAATCTAACATTACACAAACCATGTAAAGGTTTCCAAAAACTACACTGTGCTTTAAATAGTACAAGAGCTAATACAATAGGAACGAGAGATAATACAAGTAAACAAAGCAATAAAACTCTTCCACACATCCCTTATTTAATATCTGCTGGCAACTAACATGCAAAATCTAAAAGTAACCACATCCAGAAGTCATTTACCTACCCACCCTGCAGGAAAATCAACAGGACTTAGGTACACATGTGATTTTGAGAAGTTTATTATTGTCTTTTCATTCAAGCTGTCTTTAAATCACTCATAAAAACAGAACTTAGGTAAACAGCAAGGCCTGAATTCTATATGTACTGAAACCTGTAAAAGAAGTCAAACCTACCAAAGCATTTTAGGCATCTGATTCCTACTGACTCAACAAGGGTTAGAAGCTTGTTTGGCACAGAGCATGGGAACCCAGCTCCTTTTAAACAGATGGTTTGTAGAACTCAATAAATAGAATTTTGCCATTTTAGAGGCTTAGAGAGATTTCATTAGAATGAATTATATCTGGGAACCTTGGTGAAAAAGGAAATGCCTCTTTTTTTTTTTTTTTTTTTATATCATTGCAGACCTACTTTTGGATGTTACAGAAAGACAAAAGTAAGATTGTGATGCATCTTTTTTAATATCTTATACCATGTGTTTTGTCTGAAGCTTTTGCATTTCCAGAGTGTTGTATACACAGCCTTTATGTGTAAAACTGGCCCTTTTGGAGTTATATCCAAGAAAACTGTCTCAAAACCTTAAAATTCACCTTGACCATTAAATAAAAATTCAAAGTCACAATATTATCTGCACTCCAGAAACTATTTCAGTAATATTTAAGGTTACTGAAAATGAGAATTTGAATGGTATAAGAATTTTGCAGCAGTGGGAAGAATATATGAAGATGAAAATTTTTGCAACACAGGATAGCATTTTCATCAGAAAGTTGTATTTAATGGACTCAAGTCTGAAATACTGAAATCACATGAGATATCCTATTTTCATATTATTTGACATCAGACCTAATCACTTTGCTTGACTTGATAAATCTTATAGAATTACTGTCAAGCTATATTTGGCTGAGAGATCTGTTTATATGAATATGATTCGTAGTTTTGCTGCTAAGCAAAAAGATAAATCCATCTGCTCTCTTTCATCTCACCTTTTTATGAAAGCTTGCAAGATGAAGCCTGTAGCTTTTTTTTTTTTTTTAATCTTTCTTTGGCTGTTCCATTTTCAAATATCAAAAGAGAGTTTTTCAACAGCCTACAGAATTTTCTTTCCACTGAGGTTATAAAGCATCATTTAATCTTTGCTCTAAAACTTACATATCCAAGATGGTCACAAATTCAAATGCTCACCAGCCTTCTGCTTCAACCAAAGTGCAAAGAAATGTCATGAGCCAGATTTACTCTGTTGAGTTACTTCACTGCAAAGGCCCTAATACTGAGAGCCCAAAAAGAAAGGCAGGAGCTTTCCCTTCCTTCTGTCTTATTATTTTGAGTCTCCTAAATATCTGGGGGCCTGTCTTCCTCTGTTGATATACTTTGTAAATTCTAGACCAACAAACTCTTCAAAATAAGGTTAAACACATTCCACAGTAAGCAGCACCTGTGTAGTTTTCCTAGAGCACAGAGCCACTCACAGGAAAAAGAGATACTAATGAGATACCCACCCCATCTGCAGCAGGGCTTGGCTTCCCAGGAACCAGATGAAGGACAGAAATAAAAGTAAACCAGAAATGTTCATGGGATTAGAGGAAAAGATCTTAGCCAAGCACAGGAGCAGGCACACAGAAGCTGCTCAACAGCAAACAGAGGAGTTGCTCTGTAGTTACAAGAGATTTACTAATGTTTACAGACCACAAAACAACATTATTGGTCATGCATGCTCCATCTTCCCTTGTCAGTCATCTGGTTCCAGCTGGGCAGACAATGCTCACTGGAAATTCCACCTTTGCTGTTCACTCAGGAGATCACTGACAGAGTGACAGATTTCTTCTTGTGAAATTCTGTTACACATCTCAGGTTAAAATTTATAATAATGCCTGGCAATAGGCTGCAGTTTCTGTTTTATATCTTTTTCACAGAAGTACCCCTGAATGGACAGAGGCTGATGTAGCAGTTCCTTCACTCTATATACTTAGTGTATTTCTTTTCCTGTTTATTATTCATGAAATATTCAGCAGGAGCATAGAGCCCCCTGCAGAGAAGGAAACCAGGCCAGTTCTCATGGATCTCCCTCCTAGAAAATTTAGGCAGCAGCAATTTTTAAATAGAGGGTTGGGGCTACAGAGAAAATCTTTTATGACAACCCTAAAATCTTACAGAAGCATCTTTTAGAGAAAACTAGGGGGTCATGCATTCACCCCCAGCTCTTCCTGTGATGTTCCTACATTCATAGTTTCTAGATTCAGCTACAACCCTTGGGATTAAAATGGAAAGACATTTTTTTTTTGTGTTTCAAGTTCTTCAAAAGGCAGCACCCAGGCTGTGGACATGGTAGGGTGCTAAGCTAGCACTTTGGGGGTGTTTGTTGGTAAGCAGATTTCTAGGCCTACTCTACTTAAAATCTAGGTGTTGAGCTTCATAATTTTCTAGGAGTGAGAGCTCTCATAATTTTCAAGCCACTTCCTCTGAGATTGTTGGAATTTGTAAGAACAATAAGTGGACAAGTAATGTGGACAAGTTCACATTACTAGCCTAGAAACTGCTGGTCCATCAGTTTGGAAAGTAAATCTTTCCTCAAGAATACAGATATATTTCCAAACTTGCCATATATCAGGGGAAAAAAATTATTGAAATCTTTCATTCATCTGCCTTTTGCCAGAGCTTTCACAAAGCAAAGTTTATAAACAGAAAAAAAATTAGATTTAGTTCTTCTGGATGATAACAAAGATACATTACAGAGAGGTAGCATTTATGACCAAAAAAAAGTAACCAGAACAGAACTGGCTCTTCTCTTGATCTCTACAAACCTGAGCAGTCTCTCAGCTGGACACAGTAGCTCCAAGAAATTTGCTCCCATTACTCTCCATCTTGTATTTCCATTAGTAGCTAAAAGAATGTATTCCTGACAAGGATAACTTGAAATACAGATTATGGTGCTCAGAAGAACCATGGTGGGTAACCTGAGGTAACATCATGAACTAGAACTGTAGAGCAACACATATATTTATCCATGGGCTGTTAACTACCTGTTAGCCTTCAGGATAGTAAAAATTATATTTGTATTTCTTCCTAAAACAAAACAGGACTCCTGCTGCTCTGTTATGCAATATCCAGTCAGGATTTTTCCACTCACTAGCTCAGGAGATTGGTCTTTGTATGTGACACCTCCTTTGATCCTACCCTTGTCTGTGTGCCATGGTTCATACAGAAGATAAATTAAGAGCCACATTTACTCATGTTCATTATTTTACCAAGTGACAGGTCTATTGGCCATATTAGTGATGCCACAGATATTCTTTTTATTTCAGTCATCTGGAGTGGCATTTGGAAAAGGGTATTTTCTACTTAAAATCAATATCTTCTCTAGCTGCTATAATATTTCTTCTTACTTAAAAATGTTACTCAGAATATAAAAGTCATTGATTACAAGCAGAAAATATACTTACCAATTACCAAAGGAGAGTGGAAAAATAAAAAGTGCTCTCTAGTTCAAGTAGTTCCAGCTGGTGACACACCACTACTAATCAGCACATGTTTCAAAAGCACCAGGACCTTCTCAAGAAAATGCTTGGGTTTTCTTCTCCTTGAAGCACAAAGTGTAGTTTATTCTAGTGAAAACACAAACCCAGATTTCTAATTCTGCATTTCTCAGAGATATGCTTTCACAGCAACTGAGTCAGAATATACTGTTCTTGAATTATGGTGGTGAAAAAGCAACTTGACTTTTTTTATGCAAGCTTTCCAGACTATTTAACAGAATCTGAACAGATGAAGAGAGCAGATTTAAAGGATTAGAAATTTGTCCTTTCTTCTTTGGGCTGAAGATAAATTAATAAATTGTGTACTTGATTTTGATAGATTACCTAAGAATGGTGTTACAAATTACAGTAGAATATCAAAATTTGGAAACAGCACTTATTCTTTTGTTTGTCCTTTTACCTCCAAACCTGCTGCAACCACTTCAGCATTGGTTTATTTTCTCCAGTGTAGCTGGCTGCAAGGAATTGTCATGGACTTATGTGGTACCTGTGGTCATGTACTTCTCATTTTCACATCCCCCAGCCATGAGTAGGGTCTGCTCCATATAATATGATGGAAGAAAAGTCCAAAAATGAGTTACATAGCTTAAATAAGCTTGACATAAGAAACAGCCAAATTACCATATTCTTAAAGAGCTTGGCTTAAGGAACAATTTTCAGTGACATTATGATATCTAATACAGAAGTTAAATCACCTAATAATATGTACAATAATTTCTTAAATTATATCCTTCTGTACTTACACAGTTTAGTTATTTAAGAAAGTAAAATAAACCCTTTCATAGATTTGTGTCCTCTTTGATAGCCTTGATATATGAGAAACAAATTCCAGCTCTCTTCTAAATATTTCTTTTGAGTGTCTATATAGTATAATTTTAGGTACATCCCAGACAGTCACTCAAGTTGTTTTGCAAGAAATGCATTTGTGTGGTTTTGGTATTAGTAAAACTATTCTGAAAAAAAATATTTAGGTGCTGGTTTATTTGGCAAACTAAAATTTGGCATGATGTTTTAACATGACCCCTAAAACCAATAAATGCTTTGGGCATTTTCTCTTCCCAACAAATTCCTTCTTCCTTACCCTGACATTATACAGTCATTCAAACAGGCAGAGCTTCTAGGTAGCACTTTTAGTGAGTTATTTACATTCTAAAAGGATGTTTTGGAACAATTCCAAATTCCAAGAAATTCTTACATGAAACTGAGTGTCATACCTTGGTCAACGAACTCCATTTGACAAAGAACCTTGACCACTATGACAGCTAAGATTATTAATAAAGAACCTACAGGTTCATCCTTCCAAAATGTTTTCTTCTGTCTATTGTGAAATTTTTTTTCACCACCTGTATGTGTTGCTCAGGTGACAAAGAAACACGGAAAATCAAAACTCCTACAAGAAAAAAAAAAGTCCAAATATATAAAGTGGCCAAAATAAATTTCATATTCCCTTATTGAACTTTGAAAGCATGCATTAATGCAACAAAAAAAAATACATTTTTCAAGAGATGGAATGCATTTTGCTATGTTTTGATTTTTTTTTTAAAGTATGGAGACCAGTCACACTCATGGTTTCCTCTGTGAGAGGCTGGCAGACTGTCTATTTGCATCTGTATTCTTATTTTTTAATACAACTTTTTTATGCAGCTAGCAAGTGCCTTTTCTAATAGCATTTCATTTTAGAGGGGTGCTTGAACTTACAGCAACTTCTTGCACCATGAAACAATATAATACAACCACTTGATCTTTATATGCATATTAAACAATTTAGGATTTTTTTTAAAATTCACAATATTATTGCACTGAATTTTTTATTTGGCTTAAAAGCAGTAATAGACGTGTACACAATGTGCTGCCCTGACAAAGCATGGGGTGCTGCTCCAGAATTTTTTTTTATTTTCTTCATCATTTATAGTTAAATGAAATACTTCAGTGGAGCTCAGTCTATAATAATAAGGTATGTTTAACCTTAGGGTTACTCATACTTGAGGCTCAGCAAAGTGAGAAATCACAGGATTACACCCAGGGTATAGTGAAAACCAGTTCAGGTAAAGAAGACAAAAATGTGATCATCATAAGACTATAACAAGGTTCTTTAAGTATTTTTAGTCCCTAGGATTTAACAAGATCCATGGACAGCTCAGTTGCTGAAGCCCTTCTTGGTGCACCCCACAACTGAGCAGTCATCCTGAGAATATTTCTGTTTCTGCCACTTACTAAATGCACATTTACTTTAAGCAGGGCACAAATAACCCACTCATTCATCCTTGGCTACAATCAGAGGAAAATTCAGGTGCTGAGCACCCAGCCCTGCATTACTTTTTGTTACTGCTCTATCTACAGCTATTTCTCTCCCTGGCCAGAAGAGGGACAAGACAAGCTGATGAAACTGTTCATATAAATCTCAGGATTACAGTCAGGAAACATATCTTTATTACAAAAAGTGGTCTAGAAAACCCTCTAAACTGTTATCATCCCATGGTCTCTAAAACACATTATTGTTGTTCATTTCTCAAAACTGCCACCTGAAAATCTGGGTTGCCTTGCAATTTCTGGCTGATCTCCTGCCTTTCTCAAACAGACAGAAGAAACTGAGTGTGTGGCCTAGAACAGAAAGGAATTCTTGCATCTTCAGCCCCCAGGCTAGGAGAGACTGTGCTTCCCTTAACATGAGCATTGACCTCTCTTGGAAAAGTTTCTGTAATCTGCTTATCTATAGAAAGCAGTAGCAAAACAATACCAATGGATAGTTCAGCACTAAAAACAAATATATAATACAGTAATAAAAATAAGTAAGGTGCTCTTTCATGTGCGTCTAAAGACAAGGACAAAAACTTTGACTCTGCTCAAAACCAGCTTCAGGAAAGACAACTCAGCATTGCCTTATCCATATCAAAAGGGCAATGTCCTGGACCTAACAGCACCCTGGTTTTAGAATTCACACTATCTTTTTTATCTTCTTATATAATTTTTATTGACAATAGGTTCATCCCCTAGAATTTTATCATCTTGTATTACCTAGCAATGATTTCTTTGAAAAAAAAAAAAGTGATCCTGCCAGATGTAGAAGAAATCTATTATTCTTGAATAAAATCCCAGCATTTTGTACAAATTTGAGACAGGAAAATATACAGGGTCCTTGAAAAAAGACAAAGCAGAAAATTAGTTGCATTAATCAGCAATACCTACTGTATTTTAGTAAATATGAGTAATAAACATTGCTATATGGTCTCAAAAAATTATATGATTCCCAAATTATGTCTGTACAGGATGAAGCTCTCCTAAATGCATGCAAAATTTCTAATCTATGCTCTAATGAGCAAAAAGTTTTAAATAATAAAATCAATCAGACATCTTATGTCTTCTCTAGAATGAATTTTATTCATTAAAAAGAAAACCTATGAATATCATCGCTCCAAAATCCTCCTTTGTGCTTGTTATAATCTTAGAAAATAAGAGGTTTTTCTCTGGGAAATCAGAGTCTTTCTGCACAGCCTGTTTGTGTTTCAAATACCTCTTACCACCAATGTGTAACTGGCACCTTTAATCTCCTGTAGAAGTAACCTTATCATCCCACTGGCATTCCTGGGAATAAAAGGAACATCACAGTATGAGTTTGTTAATCACTTCCAAGGCAAACAAAAGCCCATTTTGCTGCCTTTGTATTCTGTTGAAGTTTGTCAATGTCAAGTCAAGCCTCTAAGGCAACACGTCTTCAATTAGAGATGTAAAATCCAGTTTTGCATGCAATTTAAATCCTGCAAACTGGCAATCCTCTCATGGAAATCACAATTATTTCCATTCTTATGCATCAGTATTTCTGATCTACCATCATTTTTCTCTTACATGAAGTGATACTTAATTTCCAAGACTGAGCATTTTTGACAGGAGTTTCTGATTTGCCATTGAGTTACCACATTCCAGTCAGGCTTACACTGACAGATCTTTAAGCTAGAGAAACAAATTATATTCTTCTCTGCCCCACTCTTTACATACCTCAGAGATTCCCACTCCACCCTCACCAAGAGAAGTTAGTCTTTTCCCACCCTCTCCACTAAAACAATGTAGAGCAGGTTTATGACCAAATTAATTTTGAAGAATTCCTTAAGCTGAACACCGAGACAAATGTGTGGCCATGTAACCATGGCTGGAGATATATCTCTAAAACCATCAGAATTCCACAAGAGAAACTGAATTTTGATTTAAATGGGTATGGTTGTGTGCATGTGAGGCCATATCTTTGGTTGGTTAAATCAATATATTCCCTTTGCTTTCAGGGAAATTGTGATTTAGATCCCAAACCAGCACAGCACTGCAATCCCACTGAAGTCACTGGGTCTGTAAGTGAGGTTCAACAGCAGCACTATATTCCAAATATAGTGCTAATAACAATGGATTCCTACATCACACATTTGCTGTGATCAAGATAATGAAACTTTTCTTTTAGTTTTCTGAAACAGAGCTCAGACACACACTGATCTTTAAATGACAGAGGAAATGTCACAATTCAGAAAAACCTGACACCTCTTCATGTTCTTTAAAGCAGAAATGTTCTGTGTTGCAAAAATGTTAGAATTCTCTTGTGTTCTGATGAGTACTCATTCAAAATTAGTGCTCTATTCATTAAAGCTTCTCTTGGTTTTTGTCCCCCTTTTTTGGTGGCAGAAAATCAGAATTTCTTTTCCATTTTAAAAAATATATCCAAAATATTCCAAAAAGGTAGAATTTTGAAATTTAGTGTATCTTTGCCTTGAATTATTAGAATGTTTAATTTCCCTTTCTCACTGTTTACCCTATTGAATTTATTTGAATTTGATTGATTTTACTCACCCACTTTTTAAAGGCCTCTTTTTATTAAAAATCCTTTTCATTCCTCTCTCTTCTTTTCCTGCAGAATTCTGTCATTCCTGAATCTCCAGAAGATGTGGAAGAGTGTCAGATTTGCTAGAGGACATTGAGGGTGTTCTGTGATTTACTTCAGAAAAAACAGAGCTCTTGGGAGATAATTCTGAAAGGAAAACTTTTGGAACCTGATACACCTGCTTGTGCAGGAGGTAGAAAAATAAAGAAGCACAGATGAGCTTGGGAGATATGGTAGGACAGGTATTTTAATAATATTTGACTTTTTTTTTCGAATTACTCTAAATAAATTGGGAATAAAATAGAAATTTTAGTAATGCATCTGTTAAGGTCTCTTTTCCTTGCAGTGCTAACTCCTAAGTGGTCTCCTTGTCTTCAGCTTTTCCATCCTATTTTTTTTCCTTCCTGCCCTGCTGAGGAAGTGAAGTGAGAGAGAGGGTGGGTGGGTGTTTGCCCTTCACCCAGCTTATCTCACCCCACTGCACTGCATTGGATCACACTTAGAGGACACTTAGGAACTCACCACTGCATTGAAAACTTTCAAAAATCCTGACAAATAGCTCTGAGTCTGCAGTCCTTTGTGTCCAGGAAAAGACACAGGGCTGTGCCCCACTGATCTCAATGTACCTGCCTGCAAGGAGGGATATTTAAATCAAAAAGCACCTGCTTCTATGCACAGAAAACCTGGCTGGAGCCAGGAGGCTCCACCTGCCTCAAAACACCTGGGATCAGGGATGAAAATACAATGGGATCAAGACCATGGAATCTGCAAAATAACTTGAAGCCAACAGATCTGTCAAAGGCATGGGAACCAAAACAAAACAAAAAAACCCTCTTCACAATTAGCCCACAACCACTTAGCTCTGTGGTCATCAAAACACTTGAGAGAAAACTTGTTGCCAATATAGTCAAGGGCTCTCTTAATTTCATGCACTGTGACTTCAACAATTTATTCATGTCTCATTTTATTTCTCTAAAATTGGCCTCATTTAAAAGAAGGGAAACCACATTTCATGCTCTTCAGTTTCATTAAAGAGATACAAATCCCTTACCAAAAGAAGACTCTTCTAAATTAAACCATTGTAGCAGAAGAAAATATTGATATTTTGAATCTGAGAGTACTCTGACACAATCTATATTCTCTTGCATATCATTCTTTATGGTATTATATAAAAAAAAAAAGGAAGAAAAAAGCTCCCTTTAAAAAATTGTTTTCAAACACATGATGGAATATGTAGCACTCAGCTGAGAGTAACAAAAATGAACTATCTCACAGATTTTTCTAAAGTTTGTCAAGAAAGAAGGCCACTGATCTCTTCCTCAACAGTGTGGGAATACAATATTTCACCCTCTGAAACTAACTTATGTCTGCTTGACAAGGAAGGTGTGGTTAACTCCCTTGATTGATACTCATTCCATAGGAAATGTGATATGAACCCTGCATGAATTACATAAGGTAAATCCAGCATCATTCAATATGTGGCTCAAAGTGAACTCAATTTCAGGAGTAATTAATGAACTGCTCCAAATTCCAATAGTATTTTGTGCTCTCTTGGCTACAGGACACATAGATACATCAAGAGGTTTTTTCCACATGGGTTAAAATCCATTTCTTGGGCTGACTTGAGTGAAAGATGAAGCTCATTGTTTTATTCAAATCTTACTTCATAGCAGATAAGGATCTTCAGTTCCCCTTTACATTCACATTCACTACAGAAAAGAACAGTCTGCTGCTGGCTGCATCATGTGAGAATGACAAAATATTTCCATGAAACTCCCCACTGAAATTTTTTTCCCTTCTCTTTTTCAGGTTTGTCTGCAAAACAACAATGGGGGAAAAAAAGAAGTCTGTCCTTTCTGTCTTTCAGATGTATCTAAGGAAACTTCTCCAAACTTACCAAAAGCCTTTTCCATAAACACACTTTCCATAAACACCTTCAGTCCTTGATGTTCTCCACCTCCATCCTCAAAGCTGAACTCCTTCAGTCTCCTGTAGGTGAAGCTTCCTGAAGAATCACCCTTCAGGGTCCTTCTACATGGCAAAAAAAAAAAGGATGGAAGTCCTTTGTGCTTTCTTGATTCCCATTGACCTTACCACAGTAGCCCAATAGCCACCAAAACACACAGACAATAATTTCCAATAATCCATTGGTATCCTTTTCCAATAATCCTATTTATAAGAGGCAAGACACACCAGGGAGCATATTCCAAGGAACAAAAATGCTGTTTCTTTCATAGCCTGAATAAAAATGGAAGAAATATTTTCCAACTGGAAGAGCAAATTAATTAGTGAGCCTTGTCAAGCTCAAAACCCCCCCTCTAACAAATTAAGGGAAATGAAATATTAATTTTGTTATTTCAAACTCATTTTCCTTACAGTCCACTGTAAATACTGAAATATAAGAAATATTCTGTGAACACACATTCATAGCTCAGGTCTATTTTCCTGTTTCCAGGGATCAAAGAGACAAGGAGTACAAATCCATTACTTACTGACTTTTTGCAGACTTTTTTTTTTTAAATCATAAATCTCTTTTCTACATGACTGTTTGGATTCCAGAATAAAATGCATATTTTCAGAAAGATTCTGATCTGAGTGGGTCACCAGAAGGAGCATGAAGGAAATGGTCATGGCTATAAACCATCCTGGGTTTTATGCATCTGTTAAGGTGGAGTGCCTGAAGTGAATCATGGCATCAGCCCGTAAGGAAAGATTTCATGTTTTAATCCTTGCTATACATCAATACCAATAATTCAAAAGCTTGTAGTTTATCTATTTCTCTATGTAAAACAGTGGATTTCCCCCACAATAGGCTGGGCAGGAGAGTGAGTTCCCTAAAACATTACACACTGAGAAACTGTGGTCTAACATACCTTGCCAATTTTGCCTGAAGCTGTTTCTGTCTACAACAGAGAAATGGAACTATCATTTATTTCAATGGATGCTGGCTCTGATGGAAAGACATTATACACAAAGCTTTAGGGACTGGTTTTGATCACCCAGGGTTTGGGGTTTTTTTGTTTGTATTATTGCTCATCTCTGCATTCCCTGATTTTGCAGAAGTAAAGAGCAGCTGTTCTCACAAGCTTACCAATACAAAAGTTGCATCCAAATTTCCTTTTTCCTTAAGAGAGCAGAATAGATGCTGTGTCACTCAATGGAGAACAGAACTAAGCTCATAAAAGGGAGGAAGGGGAGTCAGCCACACAATTCCACTAACTGTGGGAAAGAACATCTCCCTGTATGTATATCTGGAATTTCCTGCTCCCCAATTGAACAGATACTGCAGTAACATGGTTCATACATGGAAGGCTGCTCCCCAAAATTGTTCTAGGGTCATTACAGTGACAGCCCTGAGCCACCTCAGCAAAGCTGGCTTTTTTCCAGGACAATAAGACAAATGTGATTTCTCCACAATGTGTGTCCCTTGCCCTGTGTTCTGTTGCATTTGCAGATCAGTTGCAGACACAGTACAACTGACCTGAATGTGCTCAGTGAACCTGCCCTGGTTTCCTGGGCACTCAGCAGTCCAAAAATATCATGTTGTCTGCCCCAAAATAAACCTTTTGCAAGATAAGTAGATATGACAAGAGAAACATGAACTCAGAGTAAGATGTACCACAGAAGCATTTAGATTACATGTGCTGTAAAACCTGCCCAGAAATTTGGTCAGGTGTCTGCAATGTGCAGAAACATTGCCAAAATAGCCCTGCAGCTCCACAGATACAGCTCCTACCTGCCAACTTGCCAACAGCAGGTCTGTCCAGGGAAAACACTTCACCCAGGCAGCAGGATGCATGTTTGCCAGGAAACTGTCTGTCTTTGAACTGCACTGTGCAAGCAAACCAATGTGCAGAATTCTGTGCTCTCTAGCTAGCTCAGGCATCAACAAAACAGCAGCCACTGCCATGACAAACCTTTCCATGTGTGCATCAAGTGGGATAGAGTTTGTAGCTGTAGGAAGAAGAGAGATCCCCATTTGATCCTCCCCTGGTAAACTCAAGGAAGCAAATTGAGCAAATCTCTGTGGCTGCAGAGCAGAGCTGCTGAGCTTTGAAAACAAAAGGATCCAGCTTGGTGGCTGCAGGTGGGGAGGGCAGGCAGTGCACTACACACACCACTCTCTGCTGGGGAGAGGCTTGCCTCTCTGACACACCAGAAAACAAGAGAGCATGACTCCTAGGTGCAGCACTTTGTACTGCTTCTCCTGCTGTCTCAGACACCGAAATGAGCCCTGCTGACAGCTGGCAGGAAAGTCACTACCTGCATGCAAGTCAAGTGCAACACACAGTGTGTTTTCCCACACAAGTTAAAGGCCCATTCAGAATCCCAAATAATCATTTACCTTCAAAAGCATTTGCTCATTATGTGCTTTGCCTGGCCCTCATGGTCGTGCAAAGCCCTCTGAATAGTCAGGCCTGAAATAATCTCCTGCTGCCCGTAACACTGGCCTTTCCTTCTTTTCATGTAACTGCAAACAGAAACTCCTTATTCACAGAGGAAGAGGTTATTAAACTCGGCAGAGTTATTCTAAAAAAGACAGAAATGAACTTTGACTGCAATCTTAAGTGTGAGTCTTGCCTGGAAAGCTGTTTGCCACACAAAAGACGAGCAGGGAGCACAGATTCAAGGCTGGCCATTTTCATGTGTCGTCGCCATTAAGCTGACAAGAGAGTAATCTGCTACCTCACTTTGTTATGAATGGTGCTTTCAATTTGCTACTTTTTTGGAGGGATCCTTTAAGCTGCATGTTCTCTTGACACAAACCTCCCTGTTTTAAACAAGGCATAGATCTCAAAATGATTTAGATGTTTGTGGTTGACACTGCTCTGTTGCATCACTTATGCCAGAGTGACTCGGATGAGCAACATGAAGACAGATAAATCTAAGCAGCTGGAGTCCTGCCTGATTAAATCTTTAAATCCATAGTGGTTCACCTGTAAAACAGCATCACAGCCATGACATGAAAACTAAGCTGGTGGTTAGCCAATGAAAGTGCACCACAGACCTCCAAAGGCCAAGTTTTAACTCACCTGCTTGTTTTAAACAGGATGATGAATGACAGCGAAAAAGGCACTCAGTCTCCCTTCCTTTAATGCCCTTCTTTGTTTAATAGCTGGACTGGCCAGCTACAATATTTCTTTTACACACAAAGCTTACTAACCCCACTCCAAACCTGAAGTATTAAAGCTGTTCTCCCTGCTAACCTTTGTCTGGTGCACAAATTGCCACAACAACCTCGCAGCTGCTGTGACCGAGGTACAATGCCTTGAAAAAAACATGGTCTGGAGCTGGTCAGAATGATTATTAGCACCAGCCACACTTGATAATAATAAAAGAGATAATCTGTATTTAACTATCTTGTTGGTAACCATCAAGAAATCAAATGAGCTAATTACTATTTCCTTTCTTTCCCCACTGATCTGCAATCCCTGGATGAATGCTGTGTAAACCAGAAAAATTTTTGTGGCCATCCTTTAGTAATTGACCTTTAGCTCTCCCCATTTCATTTGCCCTAAGTGTTAATTGACTTTGAAAAAGCAGTATATTATCCTTTTAGAAAAGAAAGTCTGATTTGTGCCCGCCAACATCTCACAGCATCAAAGCCCTGTTAAATCATAGAGCAATACAGCTGAAAATGAGTCTCCAGAAGAAATGGAAAGAGGGTGGGGGAAGGAAGCCCAGTCGTTATTGACAGAGCTCCACTGCCATCTAGAGAGAATCTGCACCAGCCAATTTTCTGAAAGAGAGGTTGGTAGTCAAAATATTTCCACTCTGATGTTGGGGAAGGTGGGAACTCCACTCAGGTTCACTCTATCTATTAATTTTTTTAACCAATTTTTAGTAATCTGCACAAAAAGCAGATTTTATCCTGGAATATAATCTGCCATGAATTCTGTGGAAATCAAGGGAGCAAGCTTTAAAGGCTCTCTTATAAGCTCCCCTGAAATGATGTACAGCATCTGCACAGTTTTGTTTCAAAGCAGCTTCTTTGAAGGGGTAAGTGTCTTTGTAGAAAGGTGCTTCATTCCTAAACAATTTACATTTTAAAGGACATGTTATGTCCTTGGCAGCTGCCTTTATGATGTTACCTGTCAATAAGAGAGAAAGAAACAATGTGCTATACAGGGTAAGATATTTTTTTACTCCTTCAAGTATATAAAATTTTATTTTCTTCACATTTTATCTGAGATCAGGAGGTACCCACGGAACACGTTACTAATGAGAGTCTACTTTAATCTGAGGGATTTAATTTACTGTGTCTCTGACCAAAAAGCCACAGAACTCCATTCAGTGTATGAGGCAGGTCAGCTGCTATAAAAACTGGAGAGCACTGGGAGCAGCTCAGCCAATTACCATCTCAAAGCAGCTGACACCACCTGGCTAAGTGCATCTGGAACAAAAGGAATTATTTTAAGGTACAGCCAGCAACTAATTCAACTATGTCATTAATGAACCTCAGAATGGAGGGTTCATTACTGCTGTGTCACAAAAACACTCAAGAGTGACTTGTGCTGCTCTTGGTCTCCATCACTTATGGATTTGCCTTCTGATTAAAGAGCAGCGTGGGGCTTTTAACAGCGATCATCTGTCTACTGACTCTGAAAATTTCAAAACCAAGACCTGCTTGAGGACTGCTGGTCTGCCACTGTTAAAAAGGCAGCCAGGATATTTCTCATAGTACAGCATAGTTTGTGTTTGCTTCCTTTGTGAAATCCTGTTGGACTGAAATATCTTAAGATGCACAAAGTAGTAAATTAGTTTGTGGTTATTTCCTTTGTTAGCTGGTTAGGTGCTCTGTGGTTGCCCACTTTGGCAGCAGTAGTGACTTAACTGCACAGAAAATTATAATGGTAGCTAAACTTTGGTTAAATATATGTTAAATGCGATGCATTGTGCAATTATGAGAGTATCTGAATTATTTTTAATCTTATTTCCTGACTAAATACAGCCCCTCCAAACAGGTTTATCAGGGAAATTAGATTTATTTTCACTGAAATACACTGAATACAGTTAGGTTTGCTAAGCCAAGAAGTGCTTTCAGTGAGGTGACTGTCAGTCTTCTTGTTCCTATCAGTGCTGACACTGATTATTCCTGGATGGAAGAGCACAGTAGTTGTGAATGATGGGTTTATGAAGAGAGGGAGTCCAACACTTCCATCAAATATTAGGAAACAGAGCACAGAATACTGAATCAGATGCCTGACTGGATGGATCTCCCAGTCCAAATGTGATGCAAAACCCAGGAGGCGTTTCTGCCAGTGAGCACAGCCACGAGGCTGTCCTGAGGAAAAACCCAAATGCACCTTTAAAAAACAATTTTTCTTTTTTTTTTTTTTTGCTGACAACTACAAATAAGCTGTGCAGTTCAGGGGGAGAACAACAGCCATAAGAAGAGAACTGTGAAAGTGCAAACACTTAGACAATGCTAGACTGAGCTTTTTGCTGTTACCCTGTTTCTTATCTTGTCCAGAGACCCTGAAGACAGCCCTGAAATAATGACAAAGAATAACAGCTCACCCTATAGTAATAATGCCTTAAAACTGAGTCAGATAAATGTCAAAAATAAGAGAGTTTTAGACAGAGAACTGCTTCTGGTGAAGCATAAGTACAGGCTTTCTTTGCTTGCTTCTTTTATTAGAGGCAAATAAATTCAGCCCATAATGCTTGCAACATGAAAACCAGCACCTCATCTGGTATATTTTACACTAGAAGTTCTTTTAGGCATTATTTCCAATAGACAGGCTTGTTGCTATCAGACAAAAAGTACATCAGCTTGTTATAGATGGGAAGAGAACATCCATATTGTGAAAATTAAAAGATAGCATCTCTTCTGTGTCTAGAATTTATTGTGGAGTTCAAAGGGCATTGTTGAAATTCTGTTTGATTTGTACTTGCAACTGGATATAATAGGATAGGCTTCATGAAGATATGGATCTCTCAGCCTTTTCTGAAGGCTGACTTAAAATATTATATTTCAAGGGACATAAATAAAACTCCTTTACAGTGTGACTGTAATCAGCTTATGTCACATCTTGATGCTTCCTTCCCCTGGCTTCCAGACTTTCTCTTCTTTTTTACTGACACTCTTTATTTCTAAGGGTAGACTGTGCCCCACTATTTTTTTTTCATTCTTTCTGTAAAATGCCTGGTACAATAAGACCAAGCACCCTCCTTAAAGGTAACTGTCATGTCAGCATCCAGCCCTTGCTCAAAATGAAATTCCTAGAACATATTCATTCATGCCAGATATTTTCATTCATTTTAGCAAAAAGAAAGGCATACATAAATCTTTCTTCTTCTTTCACAAGCTCTTTTCTCATAGATTCATTGACTGAGAACTCTTATTTGTGCTGGAGCCTGAATTAAGTAGGCTTCATATTAAATGCCAGGTAAAACATGATTACATTGCTGCAACCTAACATTTTACGATTTGTAAGACGTTTATTTCTGTACTGATTTTAAATATCTTGGAAAATAGGCTGGGTCTGCTCTGTAGAAAGCAAAAGCAGCAGTTTGATGTTGTTTGCCTGATTTCTTCAGTGATCAATGCAAGGACTAACCACAAGTCTATCACTTACTTGAAGTTAAAAGTTGCCGTTCTCGCACAAATGTCAGGAACCTGCCGTCTTGGTGTAGAGTACCTTGAGCTGGATTTTGACAGGATATCATCATGGAGGCATGTAACCATGACAATTGATATTAAAATCAAACCATCTTTCTCAGGAATAGCCAATATCATCATGCCTTCATAAATATATATATATATGTATGTATATATAGGCTATACAGAAGAGCCTCGTAATACGGAGACAGGAATAAATAAACAGGGAACAGGTATGCTCTTCTGTTCTTTACAGGTAAACTCTAGGGATAACCCCTCTAAATTTCTCTGCTTTTTAAAAGGCTGCCATAACCTTTTATTCAGCCTTTTGGAGACCTGACTCTAAGCAGCATCCAGCTTCTCATGATTGCTGCAAATTACTGCCCTGTATTCACTTTAACGTGTGAGACATAAGAGATGAGGTGCTTGGGAGCATAAAAAACAGCAAGCACAAGAGAGCCAGAATGTACTTATTGACTAGAGGCAGGCCCAAGTGGAAGGAGCTGACTTGTGGAGTACTTGAATATTAGTATTGATTTTGTTGGCTTTATCAACACGAGAGGGGGAAGTGCAGGAAAGCGATGAAATGTGCTGATGGTACGGAACGGGTGAGTCAACAAACGCACAATAGGGAAGCAATGAAATTCTCATGGATTTGGCTAAGCTAAAATCACGGGCAGATAAGTGGCTTACAAAATTCAATTTTGAAAAAGGGTAAGATACTGAATCTGTGGATAAAATAACAGGAAAAGGGAACTCTGTTTTCAATGGAGAGGGAGGTGAGTGCTGAAAAGCTGCGCCTTTTAGCATTTCAATGGAGAGAACTGCGTGCAGTAAACTCAGGTTTCTCTAAAAAAGCTGCCTTCCTTCCAGCACTTCTTTTTCAGCAGTTGCTGCTGTGTGGTAAGACAGTAGCCAGGAGAGAAAACTAAAAAGAGTATGTGAATTTCTTCAACTTTTATCCAATTGGGTCTTTTTCACATTAAAAAAGAGGGAAGAAAAATATTTCAGAACACAAAAATTAAAGGAGATTATGCTAATACCACACTAGATTAGGTACTATAAAAGTGACATTCATAATACATGTATCACTGTGATTACAAAAATGAGAGTTGGGAAAGTAGGATGCCAAGAAGACAACAAGGAGATGTATATTGGTTAATACTAAATACTTACTTAGGCAGTCTGAGGAACAGGGTGTACATTTGGAACACAGTGAAGAAGATTAACCACATCACTCTTACTGGCTTTACAAGAAGAACAAATCCCGAGATATTGTTGTGAATCCTGTAAACATACTGTTAAGAGGGAAAGGGAAAAATAAAATCCAAACCCTGACATCTGAGACAGGATTTACTAAGGAATGCAAAATCCCAGAGCTGTCAGGATTATATCAGCAACTTTTGTACTACTGAGAGCTTCCAAGCACTGGTAACAGCACTTTGACCCCAAACTTTCTCTGCCATGCCAGTAATAGTGAGAATCTGTTATTTTTGAATATTTTGCTCATCAGTAGTACAGTTATAACTGTCACAAGATTGATTTCTGATTAACTTTTCATTGTAGCCTGTCTGCATCCCCAGTTTTCCCCTCCTTCATCTAATTCAGAAAGGTTAAAAAGGAAAAATACCTTCCAGATTTCACTAAGAAAAAGAGAACCAACATTTCTCTGGCTGTCAAAGCAATAGCAGCAGTCAGAGTACCCACAGAACACATCACACAGACAAGATCACACCCTGGAATCTCAACAGTGCAACTAAACCGACTTTTAACAGAAATCAAAAAAATTATTAACAAATAAAAGACCCCAGTAAAGTACCAGACATGGAAATATTTGGGGAAGAAAGTGCAAATGAAGGCTTTTCTCTGCTCTTCAGTTATTTTGGGGAAAAGCAGAGCATTTTTTTCTTCAAGGATTTCTAGGTCACTCGCACACGCTTTTCATGCAAAGGCAGGTTCTGTTTTTACTTCAAACAATGTAAAGCTTGTTTGGACCAAAAATTCTCTATGAGAACTTTCCATTTAATGGCTAAATATTACTAGTAATGGTTTGTTGTGGTTTTCTTGGTGTTTTTTTTTTTTTTCCCACAAGCCATTACAGTCAAACTGATCCCAAAGTCTGCAATGCCTTTGTAATGTCTTCAGCAGCACCTGACAGAAAGAGCCAGTGAAACTTGGCCCCAAAGGCTGCTCATTTCTTTCACACAGCCAGAAGATCTTGGCAGCACACACACACATGGAGTATGGCAAATTTCTTAAAAACTTTGTGGATAATAAGACTACTGCTAGAGGCTGAATACTAATTGCCTGAAATCAAAGTAAAACAAAAAGCAACCCTTGCTGCTGTTAATTTGACAGCTGGTCATTCCCTCAAACCTGAGAGAGAATCCTTGGGCTGAGACAGCTTTTAGAAACATAAAAATGCACATTCCTGTCGGAAGCAACACAGCAGCAGGGCTTTGAGGATGGAACCTGGTCTTTATTTAATAGACTGGCAGCTTCAGGAGAGAAATCCAGCCCATGTGCAAGTGTGCCTGCAGCTAATGAGTGCATGTGCAGCTCAGAAGGGTTACAGATCTCCACACAGAGCTCTGATCTACAGCTAACCCTCGATTTAAAATCTAATAGAGAGGAGGAGTAAGAAAGCATAAATAATTCATAAGAACCTTAATTGGTATTTCTTTTGTGAGGCAAGAACCCATTAGCATTAGGGGTGGTCACCTGTTTTTTAATCACAAAAATGGTGATTATTGTTGTGCATTATATCAACTGCCCAGGCCTGACATGCTACACCAATCCAGTGACTGATTCTGCAACAGCACTTGCAGGTTTGTACAAACAGTACAAATATTCCCTCCAGTTACACCAGTAAAGGCATCTTACCAGCAAGAAAATGTTGCACAATACCTTAATACTGAGATAAAATACACCCACATTTTTTGCACTCTGAAGTCCATTTGGTTTCCAAACCAATAATTACAGGGTTAGATATGACATAATTATATATATATATCTTATAATATGATATAATTCAGTTGATCTTACTGCATTTTCAGATTAAGATGCTTTCACAGCATCAGTGAAGGGATGGCATGAGAGAGTACATCTATGCACATTCTCATCACCCCAACATTAAACAGAGAATTTACTGGTGTTATGAAGCCTACTCTCTAAGCATCACTCTGTGGATATACTGAAACCTTTCAATGTCTGTTTTAAGCCCATATTTAGCTTTTTCTCAACCTTTCAGAAAACACAAAAGTGGTAGTTTAATGCCAACTGAAGTTACTATGTAAAAGTAGCTCAGGGAGAGGTAAAGCCAAAAAAGCAGGCAAACCTGGACCTTGATTGTATCAGTTCATCAGGCAAATCTGTTCATTGCTCTCTGGTGTTCACCATCTGGTTTCAGAAGCAGCCATTCCATGTAAATAAAATTTCACTCAGAGCGTATAATATACATGACCAGCTTTGCCTCCAGTCCAAAGTCACCTCTAGACAGAATGGGAAGTGCATTAGAAAAAGATTTGATATCTCAATATATTCTTCCCCCAAATGCCATCATTTGTGTTAATACAGTAACTCTACAGTGATTGAAGCATGCTGAAGGCTGTGGCATTCACATTCTCTGAAAAAAAACCCTTCACCCAGGGTTTTGTCCTGGGAAGCTGAAAGGCAGTGAGAGAGGCCTCAGAGAAAAGCAAAACAATTCTTGTCTCATTTGCTTCTCCTGTGTTTTGCTCCTTTGGAATGTGTTTGGAGATTGTTCCATTGGATTCTGGTGTGAGTTGTTTTCTCTCATTGGCCAATCAGGGCCAAGCTGTGTCGGGGCTCTGGAGAGAGTCAGGAGTTTTCATTATTATCTATCTTTTTAGCATTCTGTAAGTATCCTTTCTGTATTCTTTAGTGTAGTATTCTTTAATATAATATGATATAATAAAATAATAAATTAACCTTCTGATAAGATGGAGTCAGATGCATCATTCCTGCCTTCGTGGGAGCACCCTTTACAACAGAAGGGTCCTACAGACCAGTTTACAAAAGACCCCATAAATGTACAGATAACTAAATCCATGAGCACCTCCAACTCACTTGCCTGAAGTTGTATGTGTGCCTAACAGCCTGTAAGAGCTGGGCCTGAAGAACAAATTACATTCCTTATGCTTCTGTGGCTGAGCAGGGAACTGTTTCCCCCCCAGCCATCAACACAACGCAGCCACTCGGGCAGGAGGGTGCCTGACCTCGTGATGCTACAGGGAGAATTGCAGGTAGGGTGATTAAAATTACTCAGACAGAATGAGTTTTAAAACATGAAGCTTATAAATTATCTAGTCTTGCCAGTGCCAGGGGGACAGGCTGCACAGCAACTTTCATGCACCTGCTCTCAGCTCCACACAGACGTGGTTGGAAGGTAAAAGTTGCAATCTTGGCATCAGGCAGAGGAGAAAGCAGAGGGGTGGACTTCCTGCCAGCACCTTGATAATGAGGGCACAGAAGGAAGCAAAGCCATGGGAATTATCAAGCTAAAAAGCATTTCTTTTAGCTCCAGTATTCACTGTATCCAAATTAAAAGGATGATTTCATCAGCTGACTGCTGGTAGAAGCAAAGTACCAGACTGCCATCTACTGGCCCCAGCCACATCTCAGCGGTGAGGAAACTGCAATTCAATAAATCTCTTTTTGCTGGCTCCTGCGGGACTTGCTCTTGGTGGTACCATGCCAAAAAACCTGCGCTGGGCTCCACCACCAAGGCAATTTCTGCCTACAGCAATATTAATTAAAAGACATCCAGAAGTACAGAGACTCTGATCTTTCCTGATATGTGCTGCAAATATTGCAGGGACAAGCTGAAGTTCTGACAGAAAACCAAAAAGCAGCAGCAAACTGCAGTCACCAAATGTCTGCTGGCATCTGCAAAACTTGAGGCAGGTTCTACCCAGCTAGCACACAAATCCAGCAGAACAAAACTGTATTAATCAGCCTGAAGAGTATTTTTCTCTCAGGAAAACCAGCACCTTTTAATATACAACCATGCTGTGTATTCTTATGACATGCATCTCCACAAAAGTTGGTGAAGCCTTCAACTCACTGTTTTCTTCTGGAATTATGAATAAATTCTAAGGTGTGTTAACTTAATAAATACTATAAATTCACTGGCTATTTTGGCCCTAAAAATTTTCATGCCAAGAAAATCCAGTGCATACATTTTCTTTTGTTATTATTCTTCTGGTATCTCCTAGATCTTCCTTAACTATAAAACCATTTATGGCTAAAATTGGGCTGTCCAAATGTTCTATTAATTCCTCATCCTCATTACACACTAAAACATCCACTCAGCATTTTTTTCCTCTCCTAATGTAACAGAAAGTCATCTGCTCAATGAAATTTACTGCTTGCCTTTTTTTTTTTCCCTGTGTATACAAGAAATTATTGTGCATTTTGTATTAGGTCTTTATTATCTAGCAATGATGGCTTGCTAATTAAATTGGGGTTTAATGGCATAGTTAAGTTCTTATTTATGTTTTTGGGGCTTTGTTTAATTCCTATAGTTAAAATGTAATCACTTTCTCACTATTATCTGATATTACATAGGAATAAAAAAAGAATATCAACTCCTCATATCCAGCTGATTTTCTTCTACTAAATCTTGTTATTTTTTTAACTGAGAAACTTTTTTAACCACTCTAAGCTGATTTGAGGGCAGGAGGCAGCTGTGTAATTTCTGTGGATTCAGCTCCTTGCAGGAGTCAACTGGGATCCCACTGCACACATTGCTTGTACACACAGCAGCCTTGGGGGTGAGGCTCACAGCTGACTGACAGATTTTTTATTTTGCAGTTCTGCATGAAAACAGACAGGTGAAGAAAACAGAACAGCTCTTTGCCCTTCCCTTTTTGGGCTGTGAAAAACTGCCCTTAAGCCAATCTGTTTCTAGTGACTTTCCTAGGAGCCACTTTGGGGACTGAAATGAGACTTTAGGAATTGATTGCACCCCCAGCTCTGCCTCAGAGTGATGCTCCTCCCTGTATTCTCACCAGAGCACATTCTGCTCTTAAATCTTGGCTTTTGATGACAGCTTTTGTACAGGCAATCCAGCAGGAGGTGAAAAGGAAAGTATTTATTCCATGCATTGTCTCAGATACAGTCCAACTATAAGGAGAAAACTGAGTTCTACAGATTTCATCCAGTAACTCATACAGCATGTCTTGAGAAAGATGTTTAATTGGGTTAGTGAGAAAAACACTGTGACAAAAAAAAAAAAAAAAACCACATTTGAAAGCTATACACAAAATATCTGGTAAAAAAAGTATATCCTACACTTCCAACATTTGAATTTTGAGTCAGTAAGGTTGCCTGTAGCCTAGTCACACCAACTTTTACTTTTCAGTCTATTTAGAAAGATGGCTTTTTCTTTTTTTTTTTTTGCAAACTAATCAGTAAATACATGTAAGTCAAATGAAAAGGCACAGATACTTAAACTACCACAAAACAAGAACTATTGCATATAAATAATCCTATTCTACTACAAAAAGAGTAAAAACTTTTTTGATATTGATATTGTTTCATTTCAGCTTCAGTATCTTCATTTTTAGAAGCAAAACCCTCAAACTGGATTAACCCTTTGCAATCTGCTGCTCCTCAGAAGTCAATAAAAGCTCTTTCTGTGTGCATGAGATATGAGAAAAGGCCCTGAAATTCATTATAAGCCTATATCCACTCTAAGGACAGCTGCACCATGTGCACTGTGTTCTGATTTTACAAGGGCAGCTTCTGTGGTTTTGGACTCATAAGTGTAAATTCAGTTTTGTACAACAAAAATAAAAAGCCAAATTATAATTTTTGTTGCAGACATGCAGTATAGAAGACTTAAGGTTTTTATCCTACTCTTGAGTTATTATTAAAGCTGTTCACATGGGAAGAATTTGCATTTTTTAGAACTGCATGTCATTCATCTCTAAAATTATCCAAATCCCTATCTCAGTGACTGCCCTTAACAATACTATCAATAGATGAAAGCTTATCAATGATCCTTTGCTAGCAATATTTTAAAAGTTAAAATTCTCTCAGGAGCAAGAAAATCAGATGTAATTCTTTGAATATATTTTCAATATTAAAATACCTTTTCCTAATATATTTTAATGTATTTTTTAATTTTAAAACAAAATCAATTATATCTTTTTAGTTCTATGTTTTTAACATATGCCAAATGCACTTTTAAGATTTAGGAGACAACATTAATTTCTTTAGTTTTGACAGTTTTAACTTACTTTTAATAGGCATTGTTATTTTCCAGTTGCACACTATGCAGAGAGCATGCAACACTGCAAACTCTTCATTTACCTTTGCAATAGATACCAAAATGGCTTGGGATTAAATAAACTGAAATTTCTTCCAGTGCATGGAGGAATGTTAAGCCCAGAACCACAACTGAAGTCCATAAATGAAAGTTTTAGAGAAGTAAAGGAGAAAATACTTTCAGTATTTTAAATACATGGATTTATCTTAGATTTTCTAATAAGAATTTCTTCCCACCGAAATTCTCACGGTCCAATTATGTTACTGGAAGCAGCACAGAGTTAAGGTCTTGTGCTGCTGCATCCAAACAGAAATGCTATTATTTTAATCTAAGTCACATCCCCTCTGTACCTGAAGTGGTCTTCATATTCTGGACTTTAACTTATGCCTTTTAAATATGAATAGTTTGCTCAAAAAGGTCAAAACTAAATCTAAAAATGTGGATTTTCTAAATAAAATCTCCCAGACTACCGCAGTGATGTGGGCTGAAATTATCATGCCATTAATATCTGAATACTTTCATTTTGTCAGCTCTTCCTGTAAACCATTCCTTTTGAGAGATTTATTGTCATGCAATAAATGTGCACTACAAAGGTTGGATTTATGGAGAAAACTTGATAAAAAGGAACAGATGACTTTTGTAAACTTCAGAAAAGCATATTTTAATGTCACCTATTATGGCTGGTCTCCTGGATTCTATACTTTTGTACTTCAGGACAGAAATTTACAGGGAAATTTCTCCACTGGGCAGTGCTGAAACTCTGCCATTACACATTCCCTAACCTAATGTAGGTATTCAGTGCACTGCAGCACAGACTTCTTCTCCAGCCATGGAGTATGTCTGGAAAAATAAGAAGCTCTGTGTCAGGCCTGAAGTGGAGCTCCACATGGGGAAAAAGAGAACCATAAAAGAGAGTTCCTTCTGAACTCTTTTTTTTTTTTTTTTTTATGGCAGTTATTCACAATGCTCCATGAAACTGAAAAGCCACTGTAAATCCTGGAGAGAGAGATTAAAAGGCAAGTGAAGCAGTCAGGGGCACAAGATAAAGATTGCAAATCCATTTCAGCTCCACATGCATGGAATGGAAACAAATATGGGCTTACATGGCATCTATGTTCACACAACAGCACTGAAACTTTAGGGGTTTATAAATTAACTGCAACTTGAAACCAGAAGAATCAGAGACACCAACGTAATAAAATCCACCCAACTGAACCCAAGTAAGCACACAAAAATGCTTATAAGTAATATAATAAGTAATTATAATAAAAGTAATAAGAGCAGATGGAGAAGAAGTAAAATGAAATGTCATTCAGAGCCATTACAAGGCAGTTCTTTTCTACACTCACCTGTTCTTCTGAGCAATGAGGGAAAGCAAAATGCTGCATTTTCCAAGTGTCCAATTACAACTGCTCACAAAGCTGATGACAAATTAATATCAGAGTCTCCAGTTTCCCGAAAAATAGGAAATTCATGGACAAGAATGTGATTATTATAACATGTGGTGTTCATGTGTTCATGGCTGCACTACCAACATATCACATCTTGCAGAAATCCTACATCAGACCTAGAACCAAGCACCTGTAGGAAGAGACATCATTTCCACTACAAGCTGAGTTTACAAGGGACAAAAAAATGCATGCTAGAAGAAACACAATTTGTGAATATACAATCAGAAGCAGAAAAAATAATAATTTATATTGAAATCAGTCCCAGGCTCTACTTGCTTTTTTTTTTTTCAAGTAAAAAAGGGCACATACCTTGGATTCTGTCAATGAGTTCTAAATAGCATATGGGTTATCTCAAGCAAAAAAAAATCACACAAAATGACAAGAGCAAATGACACCATAAAATCCAATGCAAGATTGGTCACCTCATCATTTTCAGAAGAAGAAGAATCAGAATTTTAAAACCCAAATCTTACTGAAGTCCCTCTCTCTCTCCATTTTCTTCTGCCAACTAAACCCAGGGGAAATCTGCTCCTGTACTAAGTTCTTTGATAGCACCAAACATTACAATGACATTATTATATGGTTTTAAATAATGTTGTGGATAGTTTCTAAGCCTCTGCATATAATATAATAATACATAACAAGTCACTGCCTTTTTTAGCCATTCCATGCTCTGCTATAGAAACTAATACTCTTTCCACACACAAAAAGACTTCAAAACATATGCAATCAGGCACTCAAGGATTTTCAAAAACTGAATTACCATAGTAAAAAAAAAAAAAAATAAGGAATGGTTTTGAAAATGGATGGTACTACTCTTCTAAATCATATTAACAACTAATAAGTGTCAAGGGCCTGCTATAACTTGGTACCAAAAGAGTGTTATATACAATTGCCTTGGACTAATGGATATTTTATGCTAAAGGATAACTTCTGATTCTGCTGCAGGAAGCACATACTTGCCATGCACTGCAGACATTAGGAGTGCTGGCTAAGATGTATGAATGGAAACCATCCAGAGGGGAAAAAAAAAAATTTCAAAAATCATATAAACTTAAGTGAATCCACACTGGACATTGGAAGTAAAACTCTGAAGTTCTGAAGTTTCAGGAATAACTAGTAGAACCCAGAGCTAAAGGCAAAGAAATTTTGAGTATGACCAGCTTTTTTTGTGTCTCAGTAAGAGACAGTATTTATAGGGATGGGTCAATTCAATCTATCACTACATGAAACAAATCCTAGGAGGGAGTCAGGAAGAACTTTCTCAAAATAGCATCCTAGTTTGTTAAACACAGTATGCCATGGCCCCATTCTCATGTAGCCCAATAAAAAACAGATTCTAGTAGCAGTGGGAGGTATATGGAGTATGAGATTTCCATTTTTTTTCTATAAGACTCAATATAAAAAAAATGGCATTGGATACACTTTAAAAGGGCAAAGCCCATCTTATTTCCATGCTCCCCCAGCCTCTGCAGTTTTTCAAGTCTTACAAACAATATCTAAAAGGACAGTGAAATTTCCCTTGTGAAATATGGAAAACACAGAAGCTTTTTCTTCTCCCCAGGCATGGTCACTGGGATTCAACAGGACAAGTCCTGAAAACATGGCTTTGAACAAAACATCACAAGTCAATAAGGGTGCAGTCAGAGGCTGTGTCTATTAAAATTATATACTTAATTTCCATCCCAGGATAAAACATGTCTCTGCACCATCCCTCTTGCATTCCCTGTTCCTCCTTAGGAATTTCCTGCCTTGTTGATGGGAATTTAAGCATTATTTCTTAGCATGCCTGGTTTTACCTGCTGCTGGTGGTGGCACTGTCCTTGCAGGGCTCCAAGTCCTGCAGAAGGGGATACTGAGGAATTGAGGGCTGTGCTATTGAAAGGAGGCAGCAGGATGCCCTGCACAGTGGCAAGAGGCAGATGTGGTCAGGGTCAGGCAGCTGGGGCAAGTGTGGGCTACTCCTCATGAGACTGGAAGTGCCAGGAGCTCTGAAAAAGGAGCACAGATTTTTATTAAAAGAAAAGAAAAAATTACACCAGGCTTTCAAAATGTCAAAAGGCCGCCCCTGTGTTAGGATGGACAGACACAGGGTGGGCTGGAAATCCTTTCCCATCCTTAGCTCTGCCCTCAGCTCCATGGTCAGGCCAAAAAAAGCAGGAAATCTGACTCTGAGGGGTAACTATGAGGGGTGACTCTAATTCCAATCATCCCTCTGAGCCCTTAGGGAAAACATCTTTCTGTCCATCTCTTCATCCCAGGCTGCCCACCGGCCTCTGCACATAAATCCTCAACATTTTATCCTCTTTCAGTAACTTGTATTCTGCTTCATATTTATCAGTAATCAAACCCTCAAGGAAGGAATATTGCCATTTTTCCTCCTTTGTCGATAAGGGACAATACAATTCCTGGTGTTACAAAAACAACAGTAATGTCCTGATTGCATTATTTTGCCACTATTTGCCTAGAATAGAATCAGCCCCTTGAAGAAATGTTATTTTTTGAGGATGGAAGGAACAGAGTGAGTTTTAACCATATTTGATATTGGCCTGCATTGCACATAACATCATTTCAGAAAGCTCTGGATTCAATCTGGGCTAAGGCAATGCTCCCACAGTGGAAGTTTCTCTTGCATAATTCAGAATTTCCTGGGTATAAGATTTACAGATAAAAACTTTCTTCCATGCATAAATACTACAGCAATCACTGCTCCCTCAACATCTATTTTTCCAATTTGCTTTTTTTCCTCACTCAGGCCATATCTTGCCTGGAGAGGTGAAAGAGAGAGAGAGATGACATTATTGTCACCTCCATCAAAGATGCAAAAACATGTTACAAAGCTAAAATACCTCAGCTCTCCTGTCTGCTGAGTTTCCCATTTGCTAATGACTGATACAGAAGCCAAAGCCACAGGAAAGCACTGAGTTTGCCATATGACAATAATGCAAAGGCCATAATGCAAAGCTGTTCATGAGAGGGGAAGATGGGAAATTAAACACCTGTAATTAATTTCCTTCACAGAACATCCTCTGGCGACATCTGCACAAACCTCCCTGAGTCAGAAACCCATTTGTGATGTTTTGCAATTGGTTCAAAAGCCAGTTTTGCTCTGCAGACTGACACTGGCAACAGCAATTAAATGAAGATGGAATGCAAAGTCTTGCTGAGCATCCTCTGCTGGGGGGCAGCCCAGCCACTGCATTTGGGAACTTCATGGAGCTTTTTTATTGGTTTTTTTTCTTGTTTTCCTTGCCAATTTGTAAATTGTTCTGTTTGGCTTGTTTCCCATTTCTTTAAGACCGATGCTATCAGTATCAAAATATTAATAATATATTCATTTATTCATTTCTGAATGCTTCCAGAGCCATATCCCAGAATTTCAAATAATGTTGTAATAGAGATGAGGACAAAACAGGGGGTGCTTGACATCTAATATAGTAAGAGCTGCCAGCCTGAAATAAGTGAAGAAATGTACCATGCATGTATTTTTCAAATATCTAATGTAACTGCATAACAGAGAATTAGAATTAGGTGTTTTTCTGTGTCTCTTATCTACTACACATTTGCAGAGGAGGAATGCAGTTTGGAACATTCATCTCCTCTGCAGCTATTATCCTGCAGAGATTTTCCAGAAGTGGAACTAAGCACAAGTGACCAGGTAGGACCAATTAACCAGACCCATTCATGGCAAAACATTGAAATTGCACTTTCAGGGTACACCTAATTTGGCATCCAGATTAAAATGCAGAATAATTTTATAATTAAAAATCAAAATCAACAACATCATTGAAATCCTTATTCATACAGCTATGGTGGAAAAGAGCAACAAGCCTAATGTACTTTCCTGCAGCACAAATCACTGGAAGAACAAATTCCCCAGCTTGGATGACAAAACAAATTAAACTGACAGACTAACCAAAGGAGATTTCAACAACCTGCTCGGCCACCTTATTAAATTTATTTCACATAATAAAAGTGTTCAGCAAGATTGGTAGCTTGTATTAAGTGGTCACAGTAACCTTCCTTGATCTTCTGCCTCCTCATTTTCCTAATACAACCTAATGTACAATTTGCCTGTTTAGTGAAACTGAGTTCAATAGGATCATGTTCTCAACATTTTTTTCCAGAATAATCCCTAAGCCTTTTTCTTGATCAGTGTGCTGGATGATTGTTTCACTTAGCAGGTATTCCCCAGATTATTTAGTTTCTTCTGCTTTTAATAAGCTTACATTTCTGTACCTTGAACTCTATCTGTCTGCTGTTGGCCTAGTCTCAAGAGAAACACTTCCTTCTAACATTGATTGCACTATGCATTATTTGTTTTGCCTTTAATCCTGGCACATGGAATCCTGGAGGTTTTGTTTTCAGTATTCTATTTCAAGTCAGCTTGAGTGATGTCAAGAGAACTGGCTCATCCAGTTCTGAAAAGAAATAAATGCTTTTGGAAAAAAAAAAATCCTTTGCTTCTGTATGAATTAAAGCATTCCTCAGTAACTAAAAAAAATGAAATTCATGTTTCATATAACATGAGAATTATAAATTACACATTGCCATAAATAATCTGCATAATTATAACATCAACAGTCAGAAAAACATTACCTTGAATCCAACTCTTACTAAGGAAGGGAGAAAACTGCTTTAGACAGACTTGCTTTGAGTTCTTTTCCAATCTATGTTCTGAGGTGCTAAGGCCTTGGAAACACATGCACTTACACATGCCAGTAGCACTCCTAAAGAAAAATGCAAACAAATCCTGGAGGTGACTGCCACTTGAGATATTTTTATGTCTGAAATCTAGATTTCTTTTCCATTAACAAAACTTCACAAAGACACTTAAAGCACTTTAAAACAGTATGAATTCCAAAGGTTTGTAAAACGTATATTTATATATATATATTGTTTTATATATGTATATTATTGTGGTAGCTTGCCATGACTCTTTGTGTGCACACTTCTGTGCATTTGCTGTGCAAACATGGGAGAAATGCTGCTCTCTCAAAGGTTAGATTCTTTAGATATCTAAGGAAGTTAGGCCTGTAAGTAAGTTTAATTTCAGTCATAAGCTGAGCTAAATGCTGTTAAGTGTTGTTCCTTTATTAAATTAAGTTACAACTGAAGTACTGGTGAGTGCTGCTAAAACTATTGTCAGGCCATATTCCTTTTTATCCTTGCCCTTTCTCACAGGCACCTAAACACACACAGAGAGTTTTCTGTTTATTGCTGCTTGGATTGACTGACTGGACTTTATTTCTTGCTTTTTTCCCCTCTGTGAGCCCTAACCCTGTAGTAAGTAGCAGAGTGAACATTTCCAACGAGCCTTTTCGTGCTGTCGCTTAATATTAAATCCCTTCCTTTGCTGAAACCCTTGCCAGTCATTCTTTAGGCAATCTCAAGCACTCCTTCTCAACAAGTATATTTAAGGAAAGATTGTTAATTTATGCAGAGCAGTTTGCTTTCAAAATCGAGGTTTTTTTACACACTCACAATTGTGAGGGACACAGCTCCATCTGGATGGTTCGGTTTCGAATGCATCTACCTTCGTGGCCTAATAGAACATTCTCTTTCAAATCACAGCCTCCTTTGCCACTCCTGTTTCAGCAATATTTCCTGATATGATGAAGCAGTTGCTCATCTCATTTCTGAAGGGCTTTACTTAGCTCAGTGACAGCGCTGATTATGTGCAAAATTATCAGTTATCTGGTATTATTATTGAGCAGCACCATCTTCATGCATATTTACAGAAAATTCTCTTTCCCTTTCAGGCTGATCTCCTGGTTTCCACAGAATGAGTATGTTTACTTGAACACTGCCTTTTGAAAAACATCAGAGAAATCAGTTCTATGCAAAATCATTGTGACTAGGCTCTGTGAAAGCTACAGAAGGGTTTATGCTCCAGCAGCCACCTTAGCAGGGCTTGAATTATGGACAGGAACTCTGCCCTAGTGGCACAAAGGAGTTGGCATGTCCCTCTCCCACTGCTCTCCCTCGTGCCTCAGCCCCCACTGGCATGGTTTTCCAGGAAAAGGAGGGCAAGTGAGGGCAGTCAGTGCTCTTCCAAAAGCAGCTTTAGTTCTCCATTAGCTTCCTGCCAAGAAATCTGCAGGGTCAACAGGGAATGTTGTTAGGAGGCAAAATGCTTGGTGCTTGGGGTTTAAGCTTTATTGCAGTGTGAACTTTGTTAAACATTTAGAATACCTTAAGAAATACACTGTGAGTACAGAAAAGGGATATCTGCACTGAAATTCCTCTCACTGCATTAAAAATGGACCTGATCTGTGTCTGTGTAACTTTACTTTCCTCCTCGAGAAATTCCCTGTCTTTCTATTTCCACATTACTATCTGCTTCAATTGTGAAATTTATTTCTTTGTTACTCTCATTCTGGTGCCAGCTCTCCACAAGCTGAGTCCTAGTAGAGAAATTAGGGCATTCTTTCCCTTTCAGTGACCTGTACATCAGTTTACATTCATAAATGTCTCAATAAAAGAAGCAATGCCTTTTATTACATTCTGAGCCTCTAAGAAGCCAATTCCTTCAATAGCTTCTTCAAGGAATGTACACTGTCTCAACTGCAAGATCCATAATGGCTTCCTGGAAAAGCTTCAGGGTATAGAGTCTGTACTAGATTAACTGCAAAATTAAGTCTCCAATTAAAGCTACTTTGCAAATTCTGCTAGCATCTTCACCAAGCTCTGGGAAATACTATGCATTTCCAGGGATTCTCATGGTACATTTGGGGAGAAGACTATCATTCTGTGCAAATCCTACTGTGTTGAGATTATTCACACCCAACCAAGGTAGCAGAGGCAGGTGTGCAGTAACCATAAACTCCCTCCCTCATCCTTAGAGATCACTGGCAGAAAGCAATTCAGGTTTTCAAAGGAATGAATGACTTTTGGAGTGTGCTCACCTCCTCTGAGTGACTACAGAGCGATGCTGACAAAACATTCTCCTGTTGGGCATGTCAGCATAGCACTGAAACTTCAGCAGCAGGAAGGTCCAAGCTCTTCCTAACTACCAAATACTGCTCCACTAGATAAAAATAACATTCCTCTCTCAGCATCAAACATATCAGGGGATCAAATATAAGAACCTTACCCAGCTAATTGACACCATTTGCATGTGAAAGAGCTGTGACCTGTACAACAGCCAACAACTGTTTGTCCTAACCTCATTTTGAGCTCTCATCCCCTTTGCAGAGCTCACCAAAACAGGTATACAGTTGCTATGTCATACAATTATTCCTAACTTCATTGAAATACCTGCATCTGGGTATCAAGGTCCAGCAGTATAAAGGCCCTCTAGGTTTTCCTTAAAACCTTTGCCCGTGGCACTTGAGTGTAAAAGGAGGAATGACTTTGCCCAGGTGTTGATTCAGGAACGTGCTGAAAAAGATCAAATGTAGTTAATTGTGATTAAACCATTACAATCATTAATGCCACTTGATGTTCATAGAGAAGTGGACTCATCAAGAAGAAAAAGTGGTGGTGTGTCCACACCCTTGTAAGGAAACTGAATGATTATTGTAAATCAACCAAACTTCATAAGCAAAATGGCAGCATTAGTGGCTCAGAGCAGCACACTAGCTTTTTTGATCCTGTTTTAAATTCTTTAAAACTTCAACTGCAATTTCCAGCAGTGCAAAGTTTAAACTGCTTAGTGTAACACAAAATCACCTTCCTGAATGTATAATTAAAGCATTCAATAAATGAGGCAAGTAATGGAAAAGCGGGCGCTATATACAACAGTAAATATTTGACTGGTTCTTCAAAAGCAAACTGCAGCATTTCAATATTTACTTGCACTCAGAATTGCTGATGGCTTCCCTGCTGTGCAGTAAAAGAGAAAAATTATAAGTGCATTCATAATTACTTGACCTTCCTTCTAAAAAATTATGTTTGCCAAAATATTCTCTGTATTCCCATTGTTTGTGAAATAGAAAATGTAAATTGCAAACACATTTGGAAGAGCTACTGGTTTGAAACAGCGTCTCAAACTTTGATTTTCCTATCTGCCTTCTGCCCTAGAGCCAACAGCAATTTCTCACTGTGACAAGACAGATCTGGAGTACTCAAACTGTAGCAGCATGAACTATCAACAGCACTTGCTGAGCATCCATCTCATGTTAGACACAGTTTTAGCACGTTTATGCTGCAATGGAATCCTGAGAGTAACAGGGGCTGCCTGCAGATGGCTCTTGGATTTGTAACAAAAATCAGTCCTCTTGTTTCTCACTTTCACTGGTGTAAACCCCATGGAAGACAGATAACAGGTATCTTATCTCTTTAACTGTGTGGTCTCTTTGGTGCCTTGTGAAGGCAGAGCTAGAACAGAGACTAGAGTTAAAGAATAAAGTAGGGATTTATTAAAAGGCCTCAATGGATCCACCTTGGGCAGCACAAGAGCCCAGCCAGGGCCAAGATGAACCCAAAATGGTCACAAAATGAAAGACCAGTCACAGGGTCTCAACTTTTATAAGTTCTGGTCCATTTGCATATTGGACCAGAGTAATAATAATTGTCCAGTTACAGCTTTGGATTATGAAGTCCCATCATTCTTGTTTTTCTTTCTTAAGTTCACCGTTGTTTGTGCTCTTGAGCCTGAGATTTGGATCATTTGTCCTTGGTCCCCAGCTAGAGCAGGAATTGTTCTATCCCCCTACTCTGTGAAGAGAGCTCACCATCCCCTCATGTGAAGCCCAGACCCACCCACTAAAGCAGCACAGAATCTGAAAAATATAAAAGCTAAACCTGAGGCATCATCTGATAGCAACCCCTCACCATACACAGCGATAAGGATACTGCAAAACATCACTCCATTTTTATCATCCAAAATATTTGGAAGAAATCTCATCTAAAACAGTAATGATAGCCTGCCTGCCCAAACCTTTCTTTTGACTTAAATATCTATTTAATTCAAGCAGGTGACACAAAAATTCACCTCATTTTCTGCCCCCAACCTGTCAGGCATGGAAGTGGTACCAAATTATGAATTTCATCTTCATCTCCACTGGGGAAATACTGAACTAGACAATGAACTCTTCCTAGAATTGGTAGTATGAAATAGTTTATTTTCTTTTAAAGGTTCAATCTGACTCTTAGTCTGAAATACTTACTCTATAAATGAGGGGCCAAATCCTTGGTTGCCGGAAAGGATCTCTTCAGCATTATCTGTATTTTTCTACATCAAACCTTGAGTTTTTCATGGTGAAAAGTGAACAGAGAGGACTGGGGTTTTTTTCTCACTTTGAGTGCCAGAAGTTAGACCAAGTAGCTAAGCAAGACTCCTAGGCTGTCCTTGGAGCCACTATTGAGAACCATCCATCTCCAGAGGGCACTCCATCCCATTCCACAACAAATGTCATGATGCAGAATTGCAGTCACCTGTCTGCTCACCACTGAATAAACGAAACAGATGCTTTTGGTCAGATTACCAAAGATGAGGAAATCATCTCAGAGGGTGTCTCTGACCAAAAAAAACCATGCAATGCACCAATAAAAGCAAACCTCAACCTGCATTTGTGGAATGGTGGCTACAGCAAAACAGTTATTCCTGGCCGAATTGTACATCAACAGTTGGAGTGTTTTAGAGGAAAATAAAGAATATATTATGATTAAGCATAACTATGCTGCAGATATTTATGTTCTGCTAAAGATAAAATGCTATACAAATGTAACAGTATTTTTTTCTCTATGATCAGAATACTCTTTTAAAAGCTTTATGAAGGAAAATGTGCTCTTTTTCAAAAGCTTGGCTGAAACGCATTAGCCCATCACTTACCTGTAAGACTGGGTTTTATGGATGACTATGAAAGGAAAAAAAAATTTGTCAAGCCTAATTTTATATTTTCTACCTTTATCAGCTTGCGTGAGTAACTTCCATCCCCTTTTGCACAGCTTTCAATATATTAAAAATAATGAATAAAGGAGGCTCTAATGGGAGAAGTCAAATATGGCAAAATAATTAAATTACTAAACATCCAGAAATCTCTTGCTTTCCAGATCTATGAGTTAAATATATGGCAATTCAATTTCCTTAAACACTTGACAGGACCTATTTTGTATGAGATTTATTTGCTAACAGGCTTTCAGTCACATTAAGTGCTCACAAAGTGCACAGAAGCTGTATTTTACTGCACAGCCCTAATTGAGCTGTCTGGGCTAAAGTAGCTGAATGCTACAGAAATGTTTATTATACAAATCCATTTACTCTCAAACTAGAAAAGGACATTCCTGTATATTTGAGTGCAATTTATCCTAGAAAAAAGAAAGCAAAAGATCTTTTATCACCCCCTCAGATCAGTGAATTATTCTTATGGACTTCTTTTACAACTCAAAATCGGATTTCGCTCCAAACTGCAAAAGAGCAAAGTCTCAAATGCCTCTCAGTTATTTTTCAATTACATTTAATATCTCTTTCTCAACAAGAAGTTGAGCTTAGTGAACTGCAGCAATCCATAGCTACCTAAGCAGCACACTCTGAATGGGGAAATAATATATTTTTGTTTTCACTAAACATCTCGTTGTCATTTTTGCTGTTTTTCCTATAATTTCATTAAGCATTTGTTTTTTCCAATTCTTTTGAGCATCTAACCATCCAATTTGAGTTAAATGTTTAGACAGGCAAAAGTCACACAGGAAACAAGAAGTAAAAAATCCTAAAACCTGCATGTGAAGCACAACTGTGGCTGAAATGCCACACATCCCCAGAATCCATATCTATGTATCCCATAGGTTTTCCTCATGGCAGCAAAGGAGGTAGATGATGGAAATCAACTTGTCTCAAACAGGAGATTAAAACCCAACTCTGGTACAGAGTAGGGATGTGTTGCAGGACCCAATTCAAGGGGTAAAAGCTGTAGCAAAGGTATTTTAGATGTAAGAACCTTAAATAAAAACTTGACCTGTTGTCCTCATTTCCAAATACTTCTGTAATTTCTTATTAAATAAATAAAGGGGCTAAAAAAAAATCTATTTTGTCTTAAACTCAGCTTTTGCTTCAATCTGGTCCTACTTAGGCAACCTGAAAAGACAAGAGGGCAAAAAACACAAATGAAAAGCAGAGTCTGAGAACTGTGTTCATTTGTAACCATAAGGATCCAAAAAAAAGTAATCTAAATTACATTTTTTGAGTAGGCCTCCTTCCCAGCACACCAACACTGTAATTACAGGCACAGATATTAGAGCACAAGGTGGAAAGGAGTTTGCACACAGGACTATAAAGTACAGGAGACCTCTGCTCTCCTCTCAAATCCTCTTTCCCTCCTCTGCTTTTCCAACTGATTTTATTTTATTTCATTTACTTTTCTCACATGTCCTTTGATTGCAGTTCAGTGTCTTCACCAGAACTCGACTGATTTTTCCCCTGTCCATGCTTGGCATGCATTTAATAGTAATTAAAAAATCCTCTACTCAGATATTCTACTCTACAGATAATCAAGAGGCAGTGACTTTGATTGATAGTCACTCATGGAAACTGGAGGATGACATTTTTTGAGTTTCCTTGAAGGAAAGCTGGGTAGATAATATGTTCCAAACTATCACTGAGACATATTTTTGCCACATGCCACGTTGCTTAGAAAGATGGTACAAATACCAGTGATTGGCACAATGAAGGAGATTTGCTGCAGGGATCTGAATTCCTTATGCATCTCATTTGCTCTGGAAAAAAGCTTCTCCTCAATATTCCCTGACCCTCCCTGGTGGCATGACATATCAACAGAATGAGCAATAAAACTACAGTGAAGCAACTTTCATTGCAGAGAAATTAAGAGAGGAACTGAATCTGATGGAATTCAAAATAATGATGAGATGTGTGAGCAAGGAACAGTGTCACAGGGTCTTCACAGGATGCAGATGTATGTGGAACAGAAAAACTTCAAGGGCTGCATCTCAAATCCCAGCATGGAAATTGTTAAGATAATTCTGACACATACTGGTGCCAGCAAAAGTTTCAAAAGGGAGAAAACATGAAAGTTGTCTTCCTTAAATATTAAGAGGTGTGAGTTAACTCAGTGGATTTGAAACCATTTGAAGTTGAAATCTACCATTAAATGCACCTTTAAACAAATGGGAAAAAAACCCTGAATACAATATTAGTCACCAGTAAAAAAGAGAAATCCTGCACAAAAAAATTCTATTTTGTTGAACACATTTCTCAGTCCTGTTTATTAATAATGTTAAACAGCATGACTTTACATCTGAGACAAATTTGGTAATTTTGTCCTTCCCTCTTTTCAAGGCTGGACAGGAAATACCTCTTAATCTTCAGGAAAATATTGCCTGGGATTAATTTGAATCTTACTTCCAAGTGGGTTTAGCAAAAGTGATGTGAACCACTTAATATAAAAGCTCTAGGTGATCTTAAAAATCACATAAACTAAACTAAATTCTAATTATAAATAACACTTTTAAGAACTTCAGGACAGATCTCCCTGAGATGAACAATTTAGTTGAAGTGCATATTTCAGGAAAAATTGAAGTGTTGGTTTGGGTTCTTTTAAACACAGATTAACAGTTTATTATGAAGAAAACAGCATAATCAAGATGTATTCCATGAAACAGACTGTTGTGAGATACAATAAAACTTCTACTCAGTGTTTCTTTTGCTAACTTTAAGGTATTCTTGCTTTAAGGTTATCGCTTTAATAAAGTACCCTCTGCCATTTTATGCTACAGTGGCTTTAGCTTTTATGCTGTAGTAAGTAATTCTGATTAAAATCTCCTGTCTGCTCACTTGCCATAATAAGTAATTCATCTTTTATAAATACATCTGATTTGCCATCACTAAAACTTGAGGGACAAAGCTGAAAACTTAAACCTTAGGCAACCTTAAACCCCTTAAGCAAGGGGGACTTCTCAGCACCTCATGACTCAGCAGCAGGAATGCTTCTTTAATAAACTTTGTCTGAAGCTACCACTCCACCCATGGCATCACCTAAACAACAAAAATTTAAATCTTTTAAGGAGATCTAAAATACTTTTTAATGGCTTTACCTTGGTATTTTTAAATACAGGGATTTCTTTCTGCTCATGCACACCATCTACAATGTTTTCACATGTTACATTATGGTAGTTATTCTATTATCCTTATTATTATTATTATTCCATTATATGAAAAACAGTGTTAATAATATTTGTGATTCCTCTATTTCACAAAAAGCCATTTTTGGATGAAACAGTGTGTGGATAAAATAGGAAATAGTGCAAGAAGCTGTTTATGGGCAAAGAGTAGCAGAGAGATGCTACTTGGGTCACACCTGCCACCAAAGGGACAGCTTAGAATCACACTGTCATTGTTGCTGCCACACACACTGGGCCAGAAGACAGAGCAGAGATAAAATCCAGCTTTGCTGCCCTTTCTTTAACTCAGCAGGAAAGAAACACTGCCTGGCAAAAACCTCCACAACTGCTCAGCTTTTCCATTACACATTCTAACTAACCAGACAAAGCTGCCAGGCTTCCTGCTTCCTTCCTCTTCAAACAAGAGTTGGGAATCCCTTTGAATACCTAGGAACACCTAAAGATATTCCTTTAGGACATTTTCCAGTGTCCTAAAATGGACATTGGGAAAGGCCACTGACCCCCCCTACATTGCAGGGAATAGGCTCTGCTTACTGATTTTCATGGAAGCTCCAGCAAAGAGGTCACAGTTGTAGGGGACAGCCCCTTTCCCTGTCACACACACCTCTGCTGGCTCTGCCCCCATGAAGTTGTTATTCCAGCATTCCCATCACTGAAATGAAAGGAGGGAAGCAAGGCCTCAAAGCTTGTTTTTTTCATGTTAGGCAGATCCCTCTTTCCCTTAATACAAAGTTTTAGTGTGCTTATTGTTTCACAAAGAACAAACATCAAATTTCTCCTGGACTTGACATCTTCTGATCCCCTGAAGCCTTTCACAGAGGCTGGAATTTAGACACACAGGTGAAGTGGGAACTGAGAAGTTGCTCCATCTCTGCCTATATTGTGTCTATGAATAAAATGAATAAATGGCTTCATACTGCCAGACTTGTTTTTTAAACCCCCAAAAAAAAACCAAAAAAAAAAAAAAAACCAAACCCACAAAAACAAAACAAAACAAAAATCCAGCTGTGCATTTGCAAAAACTTACACTATTTTCTTTACCAAAAAAACCCCTAAACATTTAGACAGATCTAAAATGAACTTTCCTGCTTTGGGCTGCTACCCTGTAGAACATTCTGGCCACGGCTTTTATCAATTCCACAAACCAGCATTTTGACAAACAAGTTGGACATTGAAACCAACAGCTGCAATTTGGCAGCCACGGGTTTTCTGCTTTTCATTTTAATAATGTTTCTGCCCAGCACTCCCAGCTCTTGTTATTCCAGCTGCAGCAGCCATAACTCATGTCTCTGGGGCGTTTTTGTGTGTATGCTTTGGAGTAAAGAGGCCTCACAGGACGTCTAATATGATGTCCTTTGCAATCCATTATTAGAGTATGAATCACCTTGCCAGTTAATCACACCATTATAAATGCTGAAGGCATGAAAAAACCAAGAGGGATTGAAATACTTATATTTCCAGATTAAGGAAAGCTCTTTAAAAAAGAATGCAGGCAGACTAGTGAATATAGGTTTTTGAACGGTGCCAGGTTGGCACACAAAAGTGAAAAATTTTAATCAAAAGGGCTTTTTGTCTTAGTTGCTTGAAATGATACTAGAAAAGAAAGGGGAAAATATGCAAACTTCCATCTTCTGCTAAAAATGGATGCGCTGAAGTGGGAATTTCAGTGCAGTTGGAGCAAACCCAAGCTAATTTCAAACAATAATAGATAAATACATCAACCCTCTATTTACCTGCTCTGTCGTTTGAAGCTAGCAGAGGCTGATGCAGTTAGTCAAAGTCATCAGCAGCACTGCAGAGCAGCATTAATCTCTCACTCGTTCCTGCATTCGTGGCCTCCCTCCTTCCCTTGCGTGTACTTTGCTGCCACCTCCAGGATACACCGGATTTTAGCCTAGAAGTTTAAACAACCTTTTCACCCACCCAAAGTTATTTTGCTCTGAGGTGCAATATTTCAAATAGTAAGCATGGTTTTGGTTACATTTAAAAAGGAAACACCCGAAACTCTGTTTGCAGACACCACTCACAAGCATGGGTGTCAGGACGGCTTACAGATGCTTCTTCCTTGGAAAAATTAAATAGTGCTTTAAAATAATAGCCTGTTCAGCAAATTACAGAGCAAACACTAAAAAAAAAATTATGGCATACACTCATTGCAGAGTCTTTTGTGAGTATTATTGTCCCTAATTTCAAGACAAGAAAAAGTAAACAGACAGCTCTTAACTGGAAGTATTTTTTAAAGTTAGGATTTTTTTTTTCTTTTTTAAAGCTTTGTTAGACACACTCCTACACCCTCAGAAGCAGGCAATAATTGCCATTTTAAAAGGGTTCCAAATCCTCTACAATGAGAAAGTAGTAGTTTCATCTTTCTCCTCTTTTATTAATGAGAGGATCAGGTTCAAGTGGATGGAGTATCAGGCATCATTAAGAAATTCATTCTTCCAGAAGCCATAATGAGGTGTCACAGTGCAGAGTGTACACTATGGACTATGGGAAACTTGTCCTAAAATTAAGACTAACGTTAGACTGGAGGAAATCCTTTTAAGATGCAATACAATTAATAATATCTCCTTAATATAAACAATGCAAAAGGATTCAGAAGTTGCTAAGGCTAATTTTATTACTTTATCTTTTGGTATCTTCAAAAACACAAGATTTTGAAGTAATCATTTACAATACTAAAGAAAAGCTCAAAGTGAGTAATTAATTTCTATTTAAAAATAAGATTGAGTGAAAGCTAGGTCATACCCTACTAGGACTTTCATTATTATTAAGAACCTTTCTATCTCAAAAGTACAGGATGAATTCCACTGTCTAACACACGTATTCCAGGGGGTTTTGTGCCTGATTAAAGATAGCAAGGGGGAAATGAACATATGACACTCCTTGGCAGAAATGGGCTGTGCCACTCACTGGATTCTTTCTCTGCAGAGATCAGCACAGGTGTGGCATTCACATTCCCTGAACATGATTCCCCAGGGTTTTTCTCCTGGGAAGCTGAAAGGCAGTGAGAGGACTCAGAGAAAAGGAGAACAATAATTATCTGATTTGCTTCTCCTGTGTTGTGCTCATGTGGAATGTGTTTGGAGATTGTTTCATTGGATTCTGCTGTGAGTTGTTTTCATTCATTGACCAATCAGGGCCAAGCTGTGTCAGGACTCTGGAGAGAGTCAGGAGTTTTCATTATTATCTTTTTAGCCTTCTGTAAGTATCCTTTCTGTATTCTTTAGTATAGCATAGCATTCTTTAACATAATAAAGTATAATAAAGTAATAAATTAGCCTTCTGAGAACGTGGAGTCGGGTGCATCATTCTTCCCTGCCACAAGGCTTGCCATGCATTTACAACCCACAGGCAATATACATCACAGAAGTTATTAAACAAATTTAGTGACACTTAAGCAGGGTCTGTAATTTATTAAACTTTTGCAGAATTTACCAGCACAAACCACATTTTGCCTGGCTTTTGCCAAAGCCTGTGGAGATGGAAGCTGCAACAGAAACATCTTTCCATGCTGTAGCTCAAGCATTTTGCCAAGCATCATTAAAAATTATGTATTTAGGGCAAGCTGTCTCCATTTTTACTTTATTCTTACACTCATGAAAGACTTCTGTTGCTTAAAATGAGGTGTGTGTTCACTGGGTTCTTCTAAAATTGCTTTGCAATAATCTTACCAGAAAAAAAAAAAGTATTTAATATGATTTCCATTGATTTCCTGTACCAATCATTACAAATTTATCAAAGCATAAAAATGCATAGAATAGGCCCTCACTGGCTTTACAATAATGCTGAACTACACTTACCTTTTGGAAGTCAAAAGGCTCAATTACTTTTCCTCTACTTTAGATAGAATTCACTTGCTTTCCAGTGTGACCAGAATTTGAAGCAGCTATTAATTTGTACACAGTAAATGTAATAGTCCTTTATAGCTGAGGAGAGCAGTGTGAGAGGAAGAAAAGATAAAAAATTCAGTGAAATATTTCTATATAACCTGGTGAAATTTGTCCCTCAATCCAGAAAACAGTCCATTACATGTCAGTATTTCAGAATACTACAGAAATTATAATAAAATAAAAGAACTGCACTCAGAGTAAAGACTCAGTTGCCTGGAAAATCAATCCATATTGAAATACTGCTCTGGGACCTTGGACTAACATGATCATTTCCTGAAAATCCCTTTAAAAAGACTAACACTTTGAAGATACTAAAATTTAACATTTATTTATTTTACTCAAAAGGAAAACCTGCACTAATTCACAGCATGTCAGCACCTCATCAACGCTGCACATTGGGAAAAGGGTGTGTCTGCTAAAAGAAATACAAACCATGAAGTAACAAGGATTTTTGGGATCTTTTTCCTTTTGGTTGGCTTTTTTTTTTTTGTTTGCCTTTTACATGCTCTGCAAATATTAGAATTTACACCAAAAAAAAAAACCCTGTAAATCGAGAAAAGGTATAAATTAAAATTAAAATAGAAAATAAACTGAGACTTCCCGAGAAAAGACAATTTTTTTGTTATTGACATCAACTTCTTTTTCCTATATAGAGCAGATAAATATATCAAGATGCTTTTGCCATCCTCATTAAAGGGTAACAGGCTCTCTAGAATCCCTAACAGAGTTTATACACTCCATTACTCTGTAGTATCATCAATGTCCTCTTCTTCAGGTAAGCCTTCTCTCATTTGTTAAAATACAAAAATACAACTTTTTTTTTTAACACTGCTGTTGTGACAGGACTGCTAATTACACTGCTAATGTAAATAAGAGAGAGTCTCCTGTGTGGAGCATTAATCCCAATTTCTGACACATTTAAACCTTGTCCTCCTCACCTGAGGTTGAGTGGAAAAAGTATTGCTTTGTGCTAAAAGGAGGGTTTAATCCTTCCTTACCCTTGCTTTATAAATAATGTTCCTAAGAGTACAGCAGCTCCAAAAAACCCAAGGGGTTATAACTTCTAATTTCACACCACTGCAGCAAAAGCTGGTCAGAGTCTCTAAATTCTCTGAACACAGGCATAAAATTCATGATGTCAAAGAACATGGGAAAAAAATCCACATCAAGATAAGCCACAAAGGGAAAAATTAAATTAGTGACCACTGTGGGCATAGTGCAACTCTTATTTCAGGCTAAATCTCATTGAGATGAGAGTCCCAAGACAGTCCTATTTAAACTAATTCAGCATAAAACACCACTCAATACAATGGTGGCAATATCTAGTCTCAACTGTCTCCTGCAATTTACTTTTAATCTGTAACCTTCCCCACCTTCTGTGCAATTTCACAGCAGAAAAAATAATAGCTATAAAGGCTACTTTAAAATAGCATTTCCAGTTACAGACAATTAGTTGTAAAGACATTGAGGTACCCTAGTGCTTCTATTGAAATGTAAATATTTGTGATTTTAACAGCTTACTATTCAAAGCAAGACAAGCTACTCATTTACCACACTTCTTTTATTCAGAACACTTTGAATAATATTTGCAGTAGAACACTTGGAATAATATTTACTGTCAACATTTTGTTTTTTTCCAAGGAAAGTAATTTTTTTCCCATTAGTTCCAAATTCATTGTCTTTCAAATGTTCTTATCATTATTGCTACTAAATACTATGGCATCTTTTTCAGAAATTATAACAACTGCAGGAAAAGGGAAAATATTTCAACCTCAAAAAGCACATTGTAAACAATAAATTGGCCAACTCATAACTGCTGTGCCTGAAATAATTGTAAGAATTTCTTTGCTATATTTTTGCCTCAAGACCTTGATCAGTGACAGGTTCTTCACATTTGCCACCCTTTACTCATGCCCACCCAAGCCAGTATGAGTTAGAAAGGCCAGGACAGCAAAAGCTACATTTCAAGTGTTATTTCCCACTTCTCCCAACTCACCTCACCCAGCAAAAGCAATAGACACAAGAGCCAGCAGGAACAGGCAGCTGAGAGAAAGAATCACACGGGAGAGTGCCCTGAAGATCCCTTACTCCCTGGAATTCTGGCCCTCAGCACCCATGGAGGTCAATGCTGGATATTCCAGTAAGATCACACTGTTTGAGAAAGCAGTTTTTGTAGAACCTGTACTTCAGCTGAGAGAAAATGATGCAGTATTCTGTTATTTACAATGACAAGTGATTTATTGGCATGCTTTTTATTCCCCAGAACTGGCTTAGGTGTTAAACTTCTCCACAACTGTACTGGCTTTCTAATTCTGTGCAATTCCATGTTTGAACAATGGTGCTAGGTTTCCTTTTTTGTTAATGTTATATTAGAACAGTCCTTTTTCTCCCCAGTATGTGCTTCCTTAGGAATATTTTTACAGCTGCTCTCCAAATCTTGAATTTCATTTTCCATAACAGATGTTCTTGTGTCTTGTTCCCCCTTCAAGATTACACACAATCAAATGAGACTGGAATACTTCTCTATCAATATTTTGCAGTTTAGCATATAAAACAGGCAAAACCATTTCAGATAGCCTCTAGGACACTATCTAGCTGAATATAAGAAAACCATTTTAGAGATTCAAAATTATTCAAGAATAATTCAGATTATTCTAACATATTTCCCACTCATTCCCAGTCATTTTTTAAACTATCAACATTTTTTTCAAAAGTTCTTAGCATTTATCATCCCATGGTAGTCCAGAAATTCTACCAATTTGCACAGAAATAATTGGTAATGGGGCAAATATTTTACATCCAAGTAATGCACTGGGCAAATTGCATTGACTGGAATAACTCTTTTCTCACAGACATTGGAAAGGCATTTTTACTGCCTTAACCACAATTAAATAATAATCTGATGTGTAATTAAAAAAAAATAAATCTAAATTTATTACAAAATAGAATGCAAGAACTCAAGTGCTGTAATGGAAAGGGAGAGGAAGGGGAAGTAAAAATATTCCCCAAAAGTCCCAGGTTTCATAGTTACTCTTATGCTTCTGCCTTCTAATTCTTTTCTCTTCTTTTCCTTCTTATTCAGGAGAAAAATCCAGACTTTGGACAGTCCCTTTTTCAGCCATTCAAGCCAGATTGCTCCCAGAAATGGGAATGCACAATAAACAGCATTCTGGTTTCAAACTCATTGATTATTATTTAAAGATGAGAAGATGCTAGATAACACCAAAAAAGTTAAATAACAACCAAGCACAATTCTCTTCTCACTAAAAAAAAAAAAAAAAAAAAGCAGGTAATCTCTGGAAAGTTTCTAAATGCAAGTCTTGATATTTCAAAATATTTCAGCTCTTAAAGGTTCTTATTTAAGGAAACTGCCAAACCTGTCCTATTGTTGGGTGTGGGAATATGTACATCCATAAACACATAACCTAACCAGAGAGAGTAAATACCTCAGAAAAGCTCTGCTTTCATTTTCTAATGTCTTCCACCTTTTAAAACTAAAGGGATATTCATGAAATGACAAATTTTCAAAGAAGCAGCAAGATCAAACTTTGTTGATGGTATGGTCATAGTTATATATGAATTGATTTTCAGGCCAGAAATTGGGTGCATTTATACTTTCAAACAATGAGTTTTGGGTAATCATTCTCACAAGTTTCACAAAACCACACAGTTTCAAACTCAGTGGGAAGGTAATAAGATCTCCCTTCTGTTCCAATTTAACAGAAGGCAAAGAGATGAAATGAAGAGATGCATGATGATACCCAAAGTCTCCCTAAGGAAAAGCAAGTTATTTTGTTGCTGGGGCCACAGCAGCATGCCAAACAGCATTTGTGAACTTGGATACCCTTCTTAAAATTGCAGCAGTGCACTTAATGAGCCACACTTCAGAGGTGCATAAAATTGGGACTGAGGTAGACTGCAGACCTAATAAATCTTTCATTAGAACTCGTTCAGGTATCACTTTTCCCAATGTCACAATGAAACTATGACTGAGGGAAGGCCCATTGATTCCAAGGAAGAGTCCCACTCCATTCCACACTGATCCTATTGCTTGAGAGATGCTTCCAAAGGCTTAGATAAAGCTCTGCTTTTGAAAACAGCCTGGATTAAATACCCCTGACACGCAATCATTGGTTCACCCTCCCAGCCAGGGATACAGAATGCTCCTCAGGAACCCACAGGAATCAGCAATTAACATGCTTGCCAGGTATTTCCAAGGGTATCATGTTGAGCATTTTTCACAAGCACTAAATTCAGTGAAGTGGAATGGGGTTTACTAAAAGAATTGGCAATTATGAAATTAGCAGTGGAGTGTTGATAGAACCTGAGAGTTTTGCCTTCAAAGCAGCAACAAAGGGTTTAACTAGAACCTAGCTTAGTGTGAACTTGCAAACAAAATTAATTTATTTATAGTAGAATAAGCCCCAAGAGCACTCAAGAATCTTTCCACCTGCTGTCCTGTTGACCTTTTTCACCAGTATAGGGACAACTGGTAAATGGCAGAAACCTGCCAAGGAACTATGGAGCTGGTCTAGGAGTTTGAGACATATCACCATATCTTATTTTCTCACTTGAAAATGACCAGCCATGAATCAAAGCTCCATAATTTTGAGTCATTAGAAAGACATTTCATTCCATCATCATTATTTACTGTGACTTGACAAATATGGTGAACTGCTAAGAATAATGGCATCTATTTTCTTCTAATTTTTCTGGGAAAGAGGGAAGATATGTACATCCCTACTAAAGAGCACGTGTCATATCACAGTGTATGCTACACATGAAAGCTCAGAAGACAAATAATTTCAAAGTGAGAGTTCTGGAAGACTTTAAAGGTCTTACTGTAGTATCTTCTATGCCACTCAGGTTCAAGTCATTTAATAAATTCACCAGCTTAAAGCTTAAATGATTTAAGTAAGGACACGTAGTAGGAAAAGACACATTAAAAGTAAAAGCCGTATTCAGATGTAGCCATGTTAAAAAATAGAGAAATTGCAATGAGCCCTATGCTTAGGAGAGAGTATTGTGCAGTTAATGTAAGTAATGAACCTTTCATGTGAAATGATGTAGTGTCACAACTCATTTGCATCCCACTTAAAGTGTAATTAAGTTTCCCTGACAGCATGGCTTATGGCTGAAAGAACAGACCTGGCTGCTAAATTAATCCAGAATCCCTCTAGTTAAATAACACTCTGCAAAGAAAACTTAACACACTTTCATTTAAAGTTCCTCAACTTACATTTAAAGTGGCACTACACAGAGTTTCAGAGAATGTTTTCAAGGACTTCAAGATGCCCTCAGTCACACAGCTGAGTTGAAAAGAGGTGTGCTGAACCCACACCAAGGTTTGGCCCAAACCACACTGCACAAGACAATGCAGTAACCTGTCTAAATGTTATCATTTTGGGGTTTTCTATTGCAGGAACTCCATTACCAGGACAGGGTTCTCAACTGAAGAGAAAGGTCAAAAACACATTGAAAATGTGCTGCTAAACTAACTACAGCAAAAGAGATGGCCATTAGTTGGGTCATTACCTGTAATGATACCAATGTCTGATTTTTTGATAGAGTTGCATCCAGCAATAATAAGCTCAATATTAGACAGGTTTTTTGGTTCTAATTGAAAGAAGCCAGACTATTAACCACTCTTTTCAGCCACCTACAAAAATCATTCCCTAAAACCAAGTTACTAAAAACATGATAGGAGTGAGGAGTGAGTGCTTGTGGTTTGGAGAGTCTCAGAGGGAGCATTAAATTGTGGAGTAGTATTCCTAAACCACAACAGGGAGTAGCATCTTATGGTTTATGACTCAGTTTATTCTTTACTGATTTTCATCCTAAAGGTTCTATTTCAAAGAAAGTTGAAACAATCCAGACTGTATAATCCTGTAAAGTCCATATGGATCTAAGGAAAGTTAACTTATTACCATGAACCATAAGTATGGACTGTCCAGAATAGACAGTGTCATCCTATTTTCCATTATATTCCTACCTGCATGTTACAAACAGTGAGGAATCTGTGCAGTCTCTCCAGGGTTCTGGAAATCTCCTTAGAGGGAATTCCATTTTGGCCACTGGAAATAATCCAATTTTAGCAGTGTCACAAGAGCACTCCCAAGAGCCACCCTGAAACACACAGCATGAAAATCTGCAAAGTCAAAATCTGTATCAAAAAGGAACAGGTACATCATGGCTATAATTAAACTGTAGCTCTTGCAAAGCTCTGAGTCCTTTCCTACAAGGGGAGAAGTTGCAGCAGCTTTTTTGACTAGTGAAAAACAAAAATCCTGTTTGGCAAAATGATCAGATGTTCTGGAAAATTATTTTGCTCCATAAAATTATTTCACTCCAGTTAAAGAAAGGGTAAACTGGTAGCACTTATTTTATACATAAATAAATGTTCAAAATAGACACAAAAATCATGGTTTTAGAGACAGTAGTAAAAGAACATGAAGAACCACATCTCTGAATTAGAGAGATTAAGCTATAGCTTTTAATAGAAATACCATCACTACTTAGAAGATTGGGAAAAATAATTTCAAGTATTTTCCAGTAAGAGAATGTTTCAGGAAAGTTTTTTGTGCCCAAGAAGAGAAGTTTACAGCCCCACTTATCCCTCTGCAGTCAGAATTTATAACAACACAAAACACAAGAAATATTCAAGTGTAACCCCTTAGAACTTCAACATTTGCCCGTGATTTTCAGCATGAGACAACACAGTTTAACAAGCTGGATCAGATGGTTATTTTCATGTAGTTTCAGTCATTACTTGACAGTAGAAACTGATTTATCCACATCCACAACAGTAAGGCAGTTGGTTCCCAGATCCCTCCCACTTCCATTTTTGACTTAACATTTTCAAATACACCAAATGGCGGCTAGTGGTGAAAACAAGGAACAGGAAAACACTCTGCCAGTAAATGCTATGAGTTCCACTAAAAATTTCCACTTAAAAATTAAATTCTCTTAGGTGTGATGAAACCAGAATTTAGTCTCTGGCTTTCATATGAAGCCACTTGGAAGTCTACCATGGTACTCCAGGATGTATCTTGCAAATACTGCTGTGTATTTGACACACATTTCAGGGCAGAAAAATTCAATTTTGTTTCAAATGCAATGAGGTTTTAAGTTAATTTAGCAAGTAATTATAAGCACTTAATTGGCATTAACCAAATCAGAATTGTAGAATAACAATTGTATAGTAATATTGTGTAACATTACAAATGGAAATGCTATTATATTCCCACCAATCAGGTAGCTACACATCCAACTACTATTTTTTTTTTAGCAGTATAAATATGGTTTGTTGACTGGGACTGAGCAGGAAATGGTGTTCTAATAGAGTTAACCAGAGACCACCAAGGGTCCTTCAGGGAGCCAGAAAATTCTGAGGTTCTGTGGAACCACCAAGCCTAAAATGAAGGAAAAGTTCCCACAGTAGTTTTGTCATCCTGCTCAAGTTCTGAAATCAGGGCCACTGCATACTATAAATCAGCCCTGGACCTTTGAAGTCAATGGGCTCCCCCATGTAAGGAATACAGCTAAGTATATATATTCTCTGACAGTTGTTTGTATATACCTCTGTATTTCCTCTAAAACATTCATTCCTTGTAATTATATGCAAATAATCAACTTACAAAGGATGATGTGTATTCTCATTAGATGAAAGGTCCTATTGCCATTGACATTCCATTCTGAATTTAACCCAAAACACATTCAAGTCAAAAGGAAAAAAAGAACTTTTGTTGGCCTTAAAGCCCAATCTTGCTTTTTTTGACAAAAAGAAACCGTTGCTACTCACAAATCAGGTCCATGAATCAGTTTCATCTCTTCTTTAAGTATTGGATAAAATGGTTATATATTCTTCCACTCACATTAAATAGTGTAGAATTCATTCTTCTTGGGTGGCAAAAGCTTGCAATAAATAAATGAAAAGAGAATCACAGAATAATTTGGGTTGAGAGGGATCTTAAAGACCTTCTCATTCCAAGACCTCTATCAGACAGGTTGCTCAAAGCCCAGTCCCACACAGCCTTGAACACTTCCAGGGCTGGGGCACCCAGAAGTTCTCTGGGCAACTTATTCCAGGGCCTCACCACTTCCCAGTGAAGAATTTCTTCCTTCCATTTAATCTAAATCTGCCCTGTCTATTTATAAACTGAGAAGTGCAGGCCTTCCATCAAAGCATTAAGTGGTACCATCAGTTTTCCATTTTTAATTTCCATTTGAACTTTTCACAGTAAAAACCACTGATTTTTTTAATCAAACACTGATGCAAGGGTACAAATTAGTTTCTATTTTTTAAACTTACAAAACAGTGTGTGTGTGGACATTTTGGGTCAAGACAGCCATGTCTAAACCACTACCACCCTGAAAGATAACTGCTTTTCAATGGTTAATTCACTCTTACTGTGGACAGTGCTCATAAAGGTAACACCTCTTTTCTTCTACAGCTCTCTCAAAGTCTCATTAAAAACAAAGGACAATCATGAACTTGTCCAACCGTGTTCTCTAATGACATACAAATATAAAACATTAAGATAAATCATGAAAATGACTCTCTTTAGCCTTGGTTACTGCATGGTTAGGTGTTACAATACCTACAACAACATAAATGCTACCCATTAGGACAAAAAGCCAGGGATGATAAAGAATATTTATGTGCTTATAAGAGCAGTGGGCTTCAGTTTTACTCACTTCATGTGCTTGCACAGACACAAAATGCTGCAGACATGCATAAAAGTACCTCCACTTAAATCTAGGGCTAAATACAAGGAAAAAAAAACACTTAAGGTGAGATCAAGTACTTTGTTGGAAAAGAAATTCTGTTACCCTAAAAACATTAACTTAAGTGTGCAGTTCACTGAAAGTCTGAGCTACTGAAGAAACATGTTTGCATTCTGCACAATGTGCCACAGTGAGGTTGGACTTTGTGACAGTTAATAGGGGAAAATCAGCTCTGTATTTCATGGAGCTTAAGTGTAAACTTGAATATAAAGAGATACTCACAGAACAGTTTTCTGGTTTACTGGATAACCTGAGCCAATTTACAGAGGTATCCTGTTATTACTCAAAAGGCATCATTTCAGTGCTTAATTTTAGCTCAGTAGAACAAATTAAATGAAATTTACAAGTTTTAAAACCCAGAAGGAAATAAAGATCACAGAGGTAAAGATGGTGAAAAGAACAACAGTGGTCGATTGGAAAACCTCTCTGTACATGAAAAACTAGGAAAAACACTAAAAGAAGAGATACTAGAAATACTAGAGAAATTAATTTTACCATTATGGTGTTCACCTATTTTTACATTAATCAAAAATCCACCATTATTAGAATACCAGATTGCACTTTTTACTGATCACAGGATTATCCAGATGATGCCCAGCAAGTCTCAGAATGTGGCCCAAACTTGATTCAGTCTAAATACTCATAGACTTTAAATCAAATAAATATGCAAATCATTATAGCAAGGTAATTCTAACAGAGTTTTCTGGGAACAACAGGGCTGATTTAACAAAGCCAGAATGGACATTTGAAATTACAATCTCATCATCTACCACAGATTCCCTCCTGTGCCCCTCGCAGAATGCAGTGTGACTTTTCTGGTTTCAGTTTTCAAACTCAACTTGATTCCAAAGTGCTGTGCAGTACAGGGAGGCTCACTGCAACTTAGGGCCTGACATAGCCAATCACAAATATCAGCATTACAGATTGGGTGACAGGTGGCATCATTTGTTTCTTCAAAATTAGAGCTCTTCCAGTGTGCAATGGCTTTTAACACCCAACCCTTCAGATCCACACATCACTTGAGGCTCTGCCAAACTTTCACCAGGAGACATGGAAACAGCCTTCAATACCAGTGCTAATAGAGCTTAAGCAAATGTGAAAAGCTTCAGACTGCTTCTGAAAACCAGCTAAGATATCAAATGCAAGCACATAGAGTGTATTGAAAGGTGCACAAGCAAAGAAAGTTATTCTTAAAAAGAAAATCTCAGCATACTCCTGTTGTCTGCACTTGTGTGAAGCTGGTGATGGATACTCAGCAAAATCAGAGTCTGGCAGCAATCACAAACTCTTCTAACAAGACCTGAGATGCTTAGGTGATTTCTAATGCAGTAGAAGGGCTCAGAGAACATGGAATACAAATCCAATGGAAAGCAGGCTTCACAAAACAGCTTTTAATTAGGATGTTCTAATTAGATGCTGAAGAGACACACAATCACCCACAATTAATTCTGCTCTTGATAAGGCTTAGGGAACAACACAGCTAAGTCAGAAAAGACACAGGCAGTTTAACACTTTAACTTTCAAACCTGAATCTTCCAACAGGCAATGGGAAAACATTCCTTACTTTTTACTTGTTCTCCCACTGTATGGCCTACTGAAAACCAAAAAACTCATTTTGCATAATACCTGCAATTTATTTTTAAACAATCCAGTCCTTATGACCATAATTAGATTCATTCCATCTGCTGAAAAACTAGGCAATTAGTAGTTCTAATAAACTAGCCATTAACTTGTACTTAGAAATGACTGATTTTAATAGCAGTATATTTAACAGTTTAAAGGAATCATCACATTTGTCAATTAGCACCATCAATTTTTAATTAAGTGATCTTTCCACAAGTGGAGGGAAAAAAAAAACCACCTCGATGTTTCATTAACTTTATATGGAGCAGAGAATTCTTCTGACTAAAAGGCAATTTTTAAGGGCTGTTTTGGCTAAACCAACATTTTGAGATGTAAGTTGATACACAAGCTAAAGACAGAAAGAAGTTGCACAGACCTTCAGATAAAGATCTCTAAGGAGGTTTTGTGGTCTTGCTAATCAGGAAAAAATAGATTTCATCAGAAAAAAAATGCAGACATTGTTGAAAACTACAAAGGACTTTCAGAACACATCTATGAATCCTAGAGGGAGAAGGTGTTAATAACCAAAGAGGTTATTTACTCAGCACATTGCATTACAGTGAGCACAAAGCAGTCAGTCAGTGCAGGTGATACAGGATCTGTGCAATAGCCCTCATTTTAACAGATAAATTGCACATCTTATAAGCAAGGCCATCAGGATTTGAAGCACTTCAGGCATTGTGGACTCAGGAGGATGAAAGCAAAGACTTGGCACTCTGAAGCTAACACATGCAGAATGTGATTAGTCTTTCCTGTATCATTTACTAAACCTGCTAATTAATCTGGAGGGCCTCACACAAGTATCAAATACACAAACTAACTGATATGGAAAGCAGTCCATTTACTTCTCTATTATACCTAAACAGGTGCAGAAATAAAAAGGGTGGAAAAAAAATCCACTTCTCATTAGCTCATACATTCTCTTCCAATCCTAAATGTTAAACCTCAATAAGTTTTGACACTTCAGAGGTGCAGCATGTGGAGATGGACTCAAGTCTGAAGGATATTACAATATATAAAAAAATTCCCCTTGTCTTTAAAGACTCATTTTGTGACTTGAAAAATTCTACTGTGGGCACAAAAAGACATGTCAAGCCAAAAGCACTGGCAAGATAAAGATGTCTCCATTTAGGCAGCAGCCTGCCCTTAAAATCCAAAACCATATTTCATGTCAAAGACTTCTCTAATGACCATCTCATCAACAATATCTGAACAGATAAAATATAGTCCCCACTTCCTACTCAAAGAACAATATTAACAATAATCTGACAGAGCTTGATGTATGAGATCCCTTCAAGGAAGATGTGACTCTTGCTTTGTATACAGATTTTATCAACAATTTAAAAATACAAATTAGATAGTCTGACCTATTTAAGAGTGTAAGGAAATATGATTGATGTTAGTTTGAACAGTGATTTTTGATATACAGGCTGGCAGCATTTTACCTGTTGTCTTCAGCACAAAAGAGCCTGCAGAGGTGATTGAAGGGATCCATCCAAGGATATAAAGGAGCACAGAAAGGCATTGTTGCATCAACCACTCAAGAGTTCAGAGGTGATCAAGTGCTCTGCAGCCTTACACACTTTATATTTAATTTCTAGCCTAAGACCATATGATCCTACACTCCACTGAATAACATGTATCATGTGAACTTCACTGAAAGGGTGATCAGACAGGAACCAGGACTGTCTACCCAGTTCAAGAAACTGGAACAGGCTGTCCAGGAAAGTGCTGAAATCACCACAGTCCCTGGAAGTGTTCAAAAAATGTGTGATTGTGGCACCTGGGGACATGGGATAGTGGTGAACACAGCAGTGTTAGGTTAACAGCTAGACTCAATCTCAGAGGTCTTTTCCAGCCTTAACAATTCTATGATTTATGCTGTACTCTCACTTCATCCTACAGAGAGCACGAAGAGAATGAATCTGTTACCAGCAAGACGTGGAGATTTCCCATTCCCTCTTCATGGTTTGCACTTAGCCCACAACAGCAAAGTCTGAGCCTCCCAATTCCCTGAATTCTGGCAGAATTTCTTCTTCCACTTCTCACTACCTTTGCTCAGCAAGAGAGTTTTGAGAACATCAGCAAGGAGCTCTGCTTTGCCCCCAGCTATTAGCACACAGTTCTAGTATAGCTTGTAAGTAATGAGAAACCACTACAGGGAGTCACAAAACAATTCCTTCAGTTGGGTTTCCAGCTACAAGAACAGCAGCAGTGTTTCCAAGCCAACAATCCATACAGCACAGTGACCTTTTTACATAGGTAGATGCCTAAAAAAGAGTAAGAAAGAGAGCACTTGCTTATGCTATCACGTTCCCAATTTCAAATTATTTTATGCAGAGAGGATTTCTTTAATCTGATTTTATATAGTTTAAACCCATCCCTTCATCTTTCTGCCATGTACCTTTTCCAGTCAGCCTCCCACTGAGTCCACAGAACCCTCTCAAGCACACAGTGGCAGCAGAGTGTAAAGGGAAATATCGCCTTCCTCTGCTCCCAGCATGGCTGAAGGCAGCCCCAGCCTGAACAGCAGGTGCTCCCAATCAAAGGGCATTCCCCATCACAGAACCTGCCCCTGCCAGGCAGAAAGAACACTTCCCACTGACAAAGTCAAACCCTGGCAATTCTGCCTGCCAGGGGTGGATTCCTGCTCCCAGCAGACTCTGCAGAGAATTCACCTCTCAAGCTGTGCTCTTCTGAAGTGTCTGAAAAGCTGTTTCACAGAAATGACAAAAAGACTCCAGACAATATGGACCTCTCACCAAGTCCCAACATTTCATTCCAGAAGTCATAGGAATTTAAGGAGGTACAAGACCACAGTTCTGTCATCTGACATCATGAACTACCCTTCCTCTGAAACCACTAAATATTTTGCTGAAATGAAAAAGGTTTAAAGCAGATACTTGGCATAAGAGGTTACAGCCCACCCTGTTAACATTTAGGAAACTAATATGCAATTTTAAAACAAGAACCAGTTCTTTAAAGTGCCAGACACTATTAAATATAAATGCCATGGCTTGTGTAAGCTATAAAGCACTGAGAAAGTACCAGTTTCCAAATGGTTTCATTTGCTGAAGGAAGCAAACTCAGCAGTTAGAAGGGAACCAATTACATTGCCTAGAATTAGAGATGAATACTTTTATGACAGCCACTAGTGGCACCAAGATATAAATTTCATTGCCTGCAGAGACTGAGTTCAAGAGAAATAACTCATGAAATGAAAGGCAAGATTAAATTGGCAACAAATGTACTCTACAGAGGGAATTTCTGTATTATAAAAAGGTAACATCTGAAAACTACTTTTTTTTCCCCCCACAAGAATCTGTTCCATATTCCAAGAAAGCCACTGGACTAGTATGGCTGGGCTGGTTTTAAAACAGCAGTGAGGACATGGTAATTTAATTTTACTTCAGTAATGTTTACTTCAGCTATTTTAACACTATTTAGTCAGTTCTGGTCTATCACATTTAAAAATACATTTGTATTTGCAAATACACTACAGAACTGGCAGAGAGTATTTACACACACTTTGTGAGAGTCTACAGCACAATTTGTGAAAATGAAACAGGAAAATATTTTGCTACGTTCATAGCCAGTGCAGATACAAACAGTGCCTCCTGATCCATCACTGGAAAGCCTCCCACAGACCCCCTGCAGCCAAGGCTTTTACTTGTTTAGAAACAGAATAATGAAAGCAAGCTTGGATAGAACAGAATTCTCCTGACAATACTAATTTCAGCAGACAGACAAGGAGATGGATAAAGGCCTAACTGCAATACAGTTTATGATAAGTGCTGTATTGATCTCACTGAGGCTGTTTATATGTTTATACACAGCTGTTTATACAACCTGTGCAGATAAATCAGGTTTAACACACTTCCCTGTACTTTTGCTGAAGCACTGCTCAGAGACACTACAGCAAACTAAAGCACTCAACAAAAGAAAAAAGCAGGGAATCACCAACTAAATAAATGCAGGTTAACTATCAAATTTCAGCACCATTATTCTAAATGTACCATAATTAAATGCAATGAATTCCACTTTAGAGATTGCTCTGGTACCAGGGAAGAATTCTTTTAAACTTTATGGGCAGCAAATTACTCACTGTGCCATTCACATTTCCAAAGGATTTTTACATGGTCAGAATTTAAAACACAAAACATTCTGTGCTGTGCCTTTCAGAGGCACAAAACAGCCTTGAAAAAAAGAACTGCAAGCAACATAGTACCTAACATCACATTCAGCAGTAACTTATCATCATGGTGCTGGGCACTACAAATATGAACCAACTCATGTATCTAATAACTACAACAGATAATGCAGTAGCTGTATCAGCCATAGCAGTCAAAATATATATTCCTGAATGAAATTAGAGCTTCCTAGCTCTAATATCTGACCTGGCATATCAGAAAAAAAATATTTAAAAGTATACAAAGACATGAGCAAAATTTTACTCCTGTGAAGAGCTTATGCCTCCAAAATGTGTAGGATCATTACAAGAAATATTAGATGTTACCTGACAGCTTCAGTTTCTCCAGCTTTGTATTAAAGGTACAAATCACTTCTACCAGTAACAAACGGTACCATTCAAGTTTTCTTTACGTAATTTTTTTTTTTTGCATTTTTGTATTGAAGAAAAAGAATTTTCTATCCCTCTTAAACCACAGTTTTTGCATTGCTTCACTGCAGGTTGTTTGAACCACTGAAGCCTCACCCTTGAAGGCGTGCACCACCTCTCACAAATCAGGCTGTATTAAAAGAAATAAATTCCTTCAGAATTCAAAACAGCCTTTTTGGAAAGTTTGCCAGAGACCATCCAAGATATTTGCAAAAAAAAATTTAATCCAGAATAACACTTAAATCATTTGAACACCACAAAACTACGTTTATACTACAGATTGACTAACACCTCGTGGAATTTATCTTCTGTTGGTTTGGTCTCAAAAATTATTTTTGAAATAGCCCTGCAGGAAAACAAACATTAGAACTGTAACTGCACAGCATGACAAGTGTTTCTTCCAATAAAGATGTCTCAAATAAACCAAAATAAGCCACCATCAGCTTGACTGAAAGATCCTTTTTTTAGAATCAAGGATACAGTAAGAAGGAATGGATCTGTAAGGATAAGTAGGCTGGCAGCACCAAGGCACAGTTTAGACAACCTTCTTCTCCCACCTAGTGGCAAGAAGCAAAAAGAACAAGGTCTTTGGGAGTGCAAACAATTTCCATTTCCTGGAGTTCCTAGCATTTTGTACTGCAAAGACAATGGTTTTACTTTAAATTACTTATTTGGGGAAAATAATCTGTTTCCCTCCAAGTTCATCATTTACATCCAAAGTCAAATCCGAAGCAGTCAGTTTGAAGTAGGAATAAACAAGAGATAAAAAATTTTATTTACTGTCCTTTACATACAAAGTATCATTCCTCAGATGAAAACAACCTCTGTGAGAAAAGCAGTACACCCATTTTGAATCTCTGCACACAGTTTTTTGACAAAATTTTTAAAACAAAGTCTAAAAGTTTTGCAAAATAGCGTTTTGGTTTTGACTAAAATTTTTAAAGCAGCTTTGAGGCATCAATGTCTAGATGATACTTTAATCAATATCTATTGAATTATTCAATATTTCAGACTGATATCATTTTTTAGAAAACTGTACATGGATAGAAGGTAGAAAAGAAGCCAAACAACTGAAGGTACAATACTTACAATTTTCAACAGATGGCACTTTACAGCAAGGAACCTATACTGTCTAATTGAAACAGAGCAAAAGCAATTGCAAGGCTGAGTGCACTGACATGCCAAAGTCTGCCACAGGGGGAAAAAAAAACCCCTAATATCTTCAAATTTGAAGGCACAGTTCTATAAAACTGAAAGTACAAAGAAGGAATCTAAAGCTAAACAAAAACTGTGAACTAACATGCTATCTCAGATATTAACCACACTGAGATGTTCTTCACAAAGGTGAGATATTCCCACCTTCCTTGCTTCTCAGGCAGAACTTACAGCTAGAGTGAAGCTGAAAGACAGCAAAGAAAATAGGACCATCAAAATGTCTTTATTACTGCATATTGGCAAGGATCTAAGTAGTGGGCAAGCTTCACATTTTTAAAGCTAGTTTATATAAGATTAAATCAGCAGCAATTGCTATGCTAGATAAAAAAAAGTAATACATGATTTGTAAATCTTGTGAGGGTTTATAGATTAGATGTTGCCACCCAGGAATATTCACTATTGTTAAAATGACTCATGCCCATACACAGAAAATATACACCTAGAGTATCTCCTGCCCTCAGTAGCATGCAAAAAAAAAAATCCTCAGACATCTGAGATGAATTCTTGAAGTGATGTGACAAGTCTTAGGAAAAAACCCACTTTGGCACACACACAATTATACCAAAAGATTTTACTGAGCGTGATTTGTCCCAGAGACTTCACCTGAAATACAGAAAACATTTTGTAAATCTATCCTCTGCTCCTAAACACCATTAGGCACTCCACAGAGAGGTCTGTGGGACTGAATAAGTTCCCCCTTTGGCATTAAGCAAGGGAAAACTTCAGGCACAGGAACATACAAGAAAGGGCAGTGTTACACCTCTGGCAGGGCAAGTACTGAGCCTCCAAAATCCATGATAGCTACATTCTTCCTCCTGATTGTAAGCAAAAAATCTAGGCACATAAGGATCTCCTTCAGCAGTCAACAAACAAACAAGCAGCAGTGAAGATACAGCAGAAATGCAGCAACTATAGTAAACCAAAAAAAATTCAATCCAGGTATTGGCCTTCTGAGACATCAGAGCTCTCACAAAAGCACAGCTGCAATTTCAGCACATTTTTCTTCCTGCACTGGTAGCAACAGATGCATCTCTTGCACGGATGAAAAACTCCAAGCCATTCATACCATTAGAATCAACAGATCCACATGCTTTGCTGTTGATTTTCACACTGATCCATGATTTTGGTGCCAAGAAAGCCTTGCTAATCTGGTACCTACAATGAGGAAGTTGTTTCCACACAGCTCCAGCCAACTTCAACATTATAAAAATTTATGCCTCAATCCATTCATTTAGTGAGAGATTTCCATATATCTGATTCAGGCTGCTTCCAGTCTTCTCCTGTTAGTTCTTTCAGGTTCAAGTCTTTGAAAAACTCCAAACGATGACTGCAAACAAAAGAGAAATAAACAAAGTCCTAACTTCTGTAATAATCTGTAAGAGCAAAGACAAACTGAGAGTAATGTAATCAGAAAGAAACAGCCTCTTCACATAATTTCCTCTGCTACCAACATCTGAAAAAGACAAGAGGTTTTTTTTGAAAGGGGTACTATAGAAAGAATTCCTTCTTAAAAGGTATTACAGCCAGTGCAATACAATAAATAAAAATAAAATAAAATAAAATAAAAAATTCCATTTGTCACAGAATACTGATGTGCTTTATTAGCCATAGCTCAGATTTTTTTTAATATACAGTTGCAAAGCTTAATTTTTCTTAAATAAAGGGTAATTTATCTAAAATTTACTTATGTTGTGTGACAGGTTTCATAAGAGCTATAGTGTGTCCTCTAGAGCTGGTTCATTTATACAAAATGTCCAGGAGTAACAGGTTTTACCAGATCATCTCAGCCTCACAGGCAAAGAAAATAAACAAGCCCGAAGGACAATTTAAAAATCCAAGTTCTCTGTTTTTTCTATTGATATGGGGTATCCTTTAATTATATTTTTTGTGTTTAGTCTGCCTTTTCCATTTTTTCCACAGCATGGAACTATCTGTAGACGTGAAAGCTTTTAGAACAGTAGGGGAGGAGCAGAAGAGACTTACTGGAAATGTATTTGGTCAAATTATCACTAAATGGCACTTCAGGAGGAGCTGAAGTCAAGAAGGAAAAGTAGAACATCCTACCCATGATTTATGAGGAAGGTGATGAAAGCAGATACCAATGGTACTGAATGTGTAATTTTCTATGCCCCTAACATGGAAACCAAGCACTAATTACAATGCCACACTGCTTTATACAAAGTACAGCCCCAGTGGACCCAGAGCTAAGTACTACAACAAAAATACTAGGGGGGCACTCAATCCAAAAACCAGATCAGCTTTTTCAAGTATTCCAATAATAGTGCAACCCTTTTACAGAAGAGCTGATTTTATGCTTACAAATCTGGTTCCTGTCCTTCCTGCAGCTGGTGTGGAGGCACAGGATAAAGTGCTTCATATTTTCTCTCTTCTCCTGAGCCATGAATTGCAAATGCATTGAACTTGTCAGTGCATGGTGGAAAATACCTCCAAGGAAGAAGAGCTTTACCCTCCCATTTGGTTTTCCTTCTGGTCACCTCAAACTCCAGAGGAAGGTCTTCCTGTTAAATGTAGGGGGAAAAAAAATAAGAGGTATTGGCTATCTTTTGATTAGAAAGTAGGTAAATAAAAACCATTATGCATGTACTTGAGCACTTACTTTCCATGCTTTTCTTCTGCCAGAAAGCAGCAGCAGTAAGTACTGCCCATGGCTGTCAAAGAATCAGAGCACAGTTTTCCTAAAATTATGTCAAGTTATTAGTGCATGATACCACCAAAAATATGTACACTCCCCAAACTGACACAATTTCTGTGTCTAGTCCCCCTCACACATGTGTCACACAAACATTAGAACTGCAAGTGTAAATTAACTTTTGGGTTTTAATCAGTGCTGTACTCACGGGCAAAGCTCAACTTCCAAATACTGCTCAGTTCTGTCACTCAGAAAGAATGCTTCTACAACTGAAAAAAAACAAACCAAGGAAAAAAAAATTAAAAAAAAAAAAAACCAAGCTGTCAGTATTTTATATTAACTACTCTGTAATATCCTGACATTTTCACATCCCATTAATGCAACTCAATTTTCATGGGTTTTGACCTGTGCCATGCCAGAGCCTGACTTGCTACTGACACATACACAGTGACTACAACCCAAATATTCAAAATGCTGTGCCACAATTCCAGCTTCAGAGCTCTTATTTTTAATTGCTGTGATTGCAATGAGCTTTATAAAGTACTGCACTGACTTTATTAGCTTTACCAATTCCAGTTCTGAAAACACCTTAATACAGCAGGAAAATAAGGGAAAGAGGATCATACATTCAGAGCAGGGCACACACCCCATAACTAAAAATGTTAAATCTCAGAAATCATAAGAAAGCATTTAGCTCTTCAACGGTTTTTCCCTGTAGATGGATATTTTGGACAGGGGATTACTGTTCCAGGTGTACTTGAAAGCTGCATATGACATTTGAATCACATTTCAGGAAAAGAAAGTAGAACTACAATCGTGTTTCTCATGTAAAATTACAGCAGTGCTTCTCACAGCAATGACATTATTAGAAAACTCCAGTTAGAATTATGATATGAGTGATATCTTTATTTTTACTTAAGCATATTTATTATAATAACACCAAAGAGGTGCTAATACCATTTTAGTAGAGCTTGAATCAGAATAGCTCAATAATCAGGAAGTAAGGAACTGCTAGAAATATTCAATTCTTGCATTACTCAAAGCAATGGGTAAAAGTGACAGTATGGACAGGAAAGGAGAAAATACCCAGCACTACTATGAGAGTTTTCCCCATTTCATTTAGGTACAATTTGAACTGCATTTCATGAGGTGTAATTTCTGTGTTTCACACCTTCCTATTCCTCAAAGGAACTTTGGAAAAATGGTTAAAATACTTAACTTCTTAAAGAAAAAGTGGAATCAGTCTTTAGGATTTCACTTCTCCTTCCACAAGGGCATTTAAAGATATATAAGCCACAAAATTATTTTGATACTCAAATATGTCAAGCCTCTGATAGTTCACAAGTTACATCAGTAACCCAAAAACTAAGTTTGAGTGCATAAACTATTGACAGGATCAGGAAGTCAACATGAGAAATATTGAAATCAACCCAGATCACTGAACTCCAGTTTTGGGAGTTTTCTTGTAAAAAACAACCATCACAGATTAAGAAGTCTCTTTAAAAAAAGACCAGGCATATCAAATACAGAGGAACGTCAGTGTCTACAGAAATCAGATATATTTACAGAAGAGTTACACTTACCCTCATAGTCCCAGAGTCCACCAAAAGGTTTCCCTGGCTCTCCGGGAGGTGCTGGGGGGTCATCAAAGAAAGGAGCACGAACTTCCACCAGCAGTCCTGCACTAGCCGGCTTCAGCCCAACTGTGACCGGCTCGTGGCTCACAGGCAAACCATCCCACGTGTGTTCAATGCGAAATTCCATCTTCAGGTACTAAACAACTGAAAAAGGAAAAGTTCTCTCAAAGAGGATCTCACATTCCAGCTCGGCATGAATTGCCCTTTGGTTGCTTCAGGAGGAAAAAGCAAACAAACAAACAGACACTTTGGTACAAAGTCAATACCAAATCCTGTTTATAGACATCAGAACTGAAACAAACTAGCTTTTGTAACAAAAACCTAACAATGTTACCTAACTGTAACAATCAACAGTTACATAAATGCTGTTTTTCATAGTTTCTATACCCGCAGGGTTACAAATTACTTTGAAGGCTTATTAAGCTTAAAGCTTTTCACACATACATCTAAATAAACACCTTCCAAAACCACACAGAAATATTTATGAAGAAGAGAGATAAACAAAAAGGTCTCCACTACATGAATTCAGAGGATTTGGTAAGATCAGAAAGACTGAGGGGAAAAATTTAATGTTTGAGACACAAGGAAACGAAGCAACTAGCTAAAGCTTCCATTTGCAGTCACTGCCAATCAACCTTTCCTTAAACACCTCCAGGGGCGGTGGGCAGCTCGTTCCAAGGTCGAATCACCCTTTCTGTAAAGAAATTACTCCTAGAGTCCAACCTGTCCCTCCCCTCGGGCTGTGTCCTCTGCTCCTGCCGCCGCTTCCCCGGGCGCAGTGGCCGCTCCCGCCCGCCCACAGCCTCCGACGGCCAGAGCGCCCCGCGCCGCTCCCGCTTCCCCGCTCTGTCGCTCCGGCCACAGCCTGGCTGTTTCTCCCGAAGGGAACTTCCAGCGCCGAAGAGAACTTTAAACACCCATCTCTAACCCACAGTCCTCCAAGCAGAGTCTAACGAGGCGCTCCTCCCGCCCGGCCCCAGGGCCCCGCCATGGCCGCTCCCCACGTGACGGGGGCGGCGCTGGCGGCCGGCCCTGCCCCGGCCCTCGGCGGTTGTGAGGCTCCTCCGCGGGGCCCTGGGGCGGCCGTGGCTCCGCTGATACCGGGGCTGTGTCCTTACCGAGCGGCAGTGCTGGCAGCGGGGAGGAGCGGAGCGGAGGGGCGGCTCCCCCCGCTGCCCCCGCCCCGGGCCACCGGCGGGTGAGGGGAGCGCGTCCCGCCCCGGCGCCGGCGAGCTCCGGCCGCCTTCCCTCCTCCGGCACGGCTCTGGCTGTCCTCCCCTTCTCCGGCACGGTTCTGGCTGTCCTTCCCTCCCCTCCAGCCGGACAAGCGGCTTTTCCCCCCGGGGCTTCGTGGACTTTGCTCGGGGAAGGCTGGGAGCGAGGCACGGCACGGTGAGTGTGGGCACTGAGGGTTTATTATATTCGGTAGCAGTGTTAAGGTTTGTGTTCCGTGGGTTTCCCAGTGAGGGAAGCGCTTTTAGTTAGCGAAACAGCAGCAATTAAAAGCTGCTAGGGAGGGTGGTGGCTAAAAGCACATGCTTTTTTGTATGAATGGATCTTTAGTTATGAAACCACAGTGTGAAAAATGCGTATTTTATGATTGGCTTTTCGCAAATGTTAAAATGAATATTATATGTGTTATGTTAGAAACTTATGCTGTGTTAATTTTTTTAAGTAGTGGTTTAGGTTGTAACATCATGTTAAAATGGAAGCTATATATGTGAGATATTTTTTTAAGAAAGGAATGAGGTGCTCGCACCAGATAGCAGCCACAGGACACCTAAATGTTTCAGAGAAAAAGAATTTATTGCTCCATTATTAGAAGAAAAGAACTTCTTCCTGCCTCGCTCAGCCCTGAAGACAGCATCAGGATTAAGAGGAATAAGTTGAAACTGACCAGACAGAATCCTGTGTTTGAATGGAATTTATGCATCGTCTATGAAGTGTATGAATATGCAACAGGCTGTTGCTTTTAAGGGTTAATCCTCTGTTAACGGGTGTCCTTTTTTCGGGCTTATTTTGCCCAGAAAAAGGTACCCGGACATCTGTAACTCTTTGTTTTTATTGTCTCGTATTGTCCTAATGACAATTGTTCAAATTTTTATTACGCTAATTATATTATTATTTTTATAACTATTTTATTACTATTAAACTTTTTAAATTTAAAAAAAAAAGTGGTTGACATTTTTCACACACAGGGTTTCCTATGCTTTAGAAAGCTCTCTTGCCAGTTATTCCTGAAATTTGCTTTATGCACTAAAATTGGTATTTTTAATTATGTGTTACTTGATGGGTTTAACATAACTTAACATGACTTAATCAGAGTACATCTGTTGCTCACCAGCAAAATAACTGGCCAGATAAATTTGCTTCTGCTGAGTTTGTATTCCTGGGAGCTGGAGATGGGGTAGGCGCTTTGTCCCAAGGAATGTCGCTGTCCCTAATTAGTGCTGCATGAAAATTTGGCAGCACAGCAGCAGCAGGAGCAGGTCACAGTGCATGCAGCATTTGCAGCTCCATCACTCAGACCTCAGAATTTCTCTGGGTACCAAGTTCCATGTGGTGGCAAAGGTGAAAAACCAACTTTTGATTCCAAGGATAGCAGAAAAGCTTCTGTGTGAGATAACACAGTCATTCTGGTTCAAAAATCTGTATCTTTCTTGGGCTCTGCAAGAGTGTTTATTGTTCTGCGACTTGAAAATATTATATTTTTTCAAATATTGGAATGTTGCCTTTTCATCTGTGTTTCTTTTGGCTGTAGCTTGTTTTGTAAGTCCTTAGAATCTAAGTAGAACTTGGACTAAATTCACTGTGAAATCACAGAATAATGAGGTTGGAAGAGATTTCTAAGATGATCAAGTCCAACCTATGCCCTAACACCTCAACTCTACTACAGCACCAAGTGCCATGTCCAGTCTTTTTTTAAACACATCCAGAGATGGTGATTCTACCACCTCCCTGGGAAGAGCATTCCAGTACTTTATTATTCTTTCTGTGAAAAATTTTTTCCCTTTCCTATCAAAGAGTTTAATCCTTTAAAAAAAAAAAAATTCTAAATTTTCACAGTTCAAGATTTGAAGTTGGCTTCTATGCCAGCTGAGCCCCAAGTTGTTTTAGGCCTACTCTGAACCTGATGCATGAATTAATGTTTCTCTTGCTTCACAAATGTGAAATCAGAGTTGTAAAACACTGAATGTGTGTAATGCAGCTGAAATGAGATTCTCTAAGCAGTATTATACTTAATGTTGTGGAGTGTTTGTCCTGTTAAATATGTAGCTGTAAAGAAGGGTGAGTTTTACCTGAATTCCTTTTGAAATATTAGTAGCCAGACTGACAAATAATAATCCTCCATTCCATTCCATACTTTTGTGGTACATGCTGAACTTTTTTCAGAATGTATTTAATGCTTTACTGTTGAAAGTGAGCTTCTATAAATGATGTTTAAAATCTGTCCCTTTTTGCACCTGTGGCATCTCACATTTACATCCTTAGGCTTGTAAGAGCAGCAACTCTCCCCTTCCTGTTTCCTGGCATTCCTTTGCTGTTACCTCCTTTCTATGCCCACTGTCTTTTTCCTGTATTCTCCTTTAGAAGTTTAGAACTAATAAAAGGATCATGGGATGTGTATCAAGAAAAATAGGCAAGAAGTTGTTTAAATCAAAATACAGCCATTGCATTCCCAACTTCTTTTTTCTTCTTTGTTACCCATTGCAGTTACAAAAGTGTTACTCAGATTCTTACAAAACAGAGCAAAAATAATTCTTAAAAAAACAGAATATAACAGGAATGGAATTCATTACTACTATTATTATTATTATTATTATTATTATTATTATTATTATTATTATTATTATTATTATTATTATTATTATTATTCCTGTAGGTTTTTTCAAGTCCTGGGGGTTTTTTTAAACAGTTGTTCTAAATAGAAGAATTTTAGAAGCTTTTTTTTTGCCCTTGAAGCATTATATTGTTAAACATATTTCTGACTGCCAGTTCCATTTATTTAGATTGAGGCCTGTGTTATAGCCATGATTCTCAAACGTGATGTTTTTCAGATCAGAGGCTAAAAATGGCACTTGGACACTCTGAAACCAGTGAGGTTCTGAGAATTACTGCTGAGCAGGTATGTGAACTCAGGCATGGAAGTAGTAAAATTTTTTTTTTTGTATTATGTTTTGTCATAAACAGCTTTCCAAATCTGGAGCACAACTCACTTCAGTGTTGTCTGGCCCTGTTTTGGGTCCTTCATATAACAGAGAAACAGCAGAAAAAAACTGTTCTAACAGTGAATTATGGCATTTTTAGTGAATTTCTGAAAGTTTTATCCCTGAAAGAGCACTTGATTTGTAATTCAGTGCACTTTTTCACTTTTCTAAGAGATTGGTCTCATGCTGGGGTAGCTTTTTGTGCTGGGTGCCATAAGCCTGTCTGAAAGCTTGTGCAGAAGCTCGGGCTTCAGTGCTTTCCTGATGCTGAGATGCATGGAAATGAACCAAGCACTTACACAAACCCATTATAAGATTGAGTTGATTTTCCCTCAGATGTAATTATGCTTGAAGTCAAAGCATGTCCAGGGAAAAAAAAAAAAATTCATATTGGGGCAGCACTCAAAGTTTTTTGAACATAAATCTGAAAGGGATTCTGTGGCATGTTGTGTACAAATCACTGTACAGACAGATTTGGGTTTCATATAAAAGTTTAAAACCACATACATTTATGTGCAATTACTAATGAGTAAATTGTTATTCCATTACAGGAACATGCCCTTGGAGGTGATGGCACATCAGGATCCAGGATGATGGACCAAAGGTAACTGATTCCAAGTGATAAGTGGGAATACTGCAGTGTATTTGAAGGAAATTGTCATGTGCTCACAGGAGTGCAAATATCCAGGTGAACTGGGTCTTGCATACATCTGTCTGTAGAGGTCTTACTGTAAAAGTTGGTTTTAGGTGGTATTGTGTTTATTCAGTAAGTTAAATTACTGACTTTGCTACCACAAGCTGTAAAATAAAGGATAAGAGATGAATGAAGGAATTTCTAGTCTAAGTTCTGAGAGAATAAACAGAAGTTCTGGTAAGATTGCACTGATCTAGGTAACACAGGTGACTGCTGTCTGTTGAGATTGAGGGATGTTTTTAAAAATGTTTTTTTGACACTCTTCAACTAACAGTTGTCTATCAGTAAATAATTTCATCATCACTGTAATTTCCTCTTACAAAAATAACCTAGATTTTCTTGTTAACTTTTAATATAGAATTTTCAGAGAACTGCTATCAGTTATGAAAATATTAGGAGGGAGAATGTATAGAAGTAGAACTACAGTGTTCTGCATTGTCTTTTAGGCCACTTTTGCTACTGTATGTGAAAGCAGCAATGAAGTCTAGTCTTTTAATATTTGGTATTCTGTGTGAATCAACGAAATATATTAATATTGTGTTAATGGTCATTTATTATGTCCCATTATATGTTCTATTTCTGTTATGTACCACCCTTGCTGTTAATGATCATTATTTAAAAGTAGTGATTAAATGTGTTCATTTGATTCTGGGGAATGTTGAGCTTGGGACTCAAGAAAAGTGACAGCTCTGTTCTGGCCTCTAGATTAAGAATTCTTTAAAACTAGTTAATTATCTGAGCATTTCAGCATTTATGAGACTCATTCTGATAGTGTTTTTCAATTTCTTAGCTTGTCAGCTCTAATCACAGAGTATGGAAAACAGGTGGAAGAAATGAGAGAGCAGCTGCAGCTTTATCAGGTATGGGCATTCCCTACATTTCAGACTGGAAAATTCTCCTTTTAGTGCTATGAATAGGTAGGGCACTAGTTTCTGTCATGCTTCACAAAGCTGCTGGACTGCAGGCTGCCTCAAGGGGATGAATGGAGAGTTTCTGGGAAAAGGTTGGGAGATTGTCCAGATTGCAACAGTGTGATCCTGGGGGCTGAGGTGGAAGGGACCCATCTTCCTTTCACATCACTGAAAACATAAGTGATATTAAAACTTTTAGTACACAGAAAGCAATTTTCACTAGTGATCTTCATGCAGAAATTACACACTGCTTTTGGTTTAATGCACTTAATTGGTTTGATCTGTCCATCATAAGGATTTTGCAAATAGTCTTGCAGCTTGATCAATTTCTGGAGGCAACAGAAGCACTATGGCTTCCTTGCACTAGTAAACAAAACATCCAGTTTGGTTCATGTAACTGGAGTTTCTTCTCAGTTAATTGCTAAACTTTCTTCAAATGCTTGCAGCATAAAAGATGAGTTATCCACTCTACCCCTAAAAACTTGAGTTAATTAAAAATCAATCTGTAAAAGCCATAAGAATTTTAAAAGGTTAAGTTTAATGTCTGTAATAACTTCCAAATGCTGAGGTGTAACAGGACTTGGCAGCCATTAAATTCAAGTGGCATCCTGTGACTTGCCTTAAAAAAGCAATTGACTTTCATTTACTGTATGGTGCTGGATTGAACTGTCCATCTTTTACAGTGTCAGTCAGAAATACAGGGTGGCAGTGTTACCAGAGTTTGTGTTACTTAAATGAGTGCTAACTCTTGAATGTCTTTGTGTCAGGCACAAATGGGTGGGATGAAGAAAAAATTGGAAGAAGTAACCAAGGAAAATGAAAGGTAAATAATTGCACTGCCATGTTGCTACTACTGTTTCTCATGATTTCTAAACATTAAAAAGCTTTTTTTTCCCTAGGGCCTTGATATCTTTGAAGTCTTCTACTTAGTAAATTCAGGAGCCTAACATTAGAGTCTTGAAGTGCTTAATACAGATTACAGCACCAGATAGAGGAGATTTTACCATGTCACTAAAAGAACTAGATGTGAAACTATTTCAAACTGTTCATTTTGTTTATAGAACATAACTGAATATATTTAAATTTAAATTTGGCTTGGAAGGAAGTAGTAAGTACAGGTGAAAGGCACAGTATATTTTGGTTGTTAAAAAAATCCCTTTTAAAGTAATGCATTGCTGAACTTTGTTCTTTGAATTTCAGGCTGCATGCAGAGTTGAAAGAGCCTCTTGAGAAGCAACTGGAGGCTCTTCCTTTTGTGCATCTGGAAACTGATATTCCTGCAGGTGAAGGCACAGTGAGAACCCTTCAAGAGGAACTACAGCTGGCAAAGCAAGTGTGTGAGATGAAACATTTAGATTGTTTTATTTCTCTTGTTGTGCCTTGGCAGGTTAGGGGAGGCTGTATAATTTCTTGATTCAGAAATCATTTGGTCAGAGTTCCTTGAGGCTGTTTTGATCCCCTCTTGAATTTAAAGATTAAAGAAACTTCTTTCCTAGATTCATAAAATATTTTTTAATACTAAATTTTTAAAATTATAATAATTTTTAATATTAATCAGTAATTTTATCTAGTTGACTTGATCTGTATGTCAAATTCATGATCAGCAACTCCATCAAATATTTTGTACAATTAAGTTTTTTGTAGCAACTTGTCATTTTAATCAAAACTATTGTAATATGATATGAGAAGGGAAGTGTGGGATGTAGAAAATAGTATCTAAGTTTAAAAATACAAGCAAATTTTGTGCAGTTTATTACAATGTACCAATTGAATTTTGGTATTTGAATAGTGTCTATACTGCAGGCCTACCTTAAAGACCTGTGAAAATTTGAGCTCTTCAAAAAAAAAAAAGGGCAGAAAACTGGAATTGGAATTTGAACTTCCAAACATCTGTTTTTCTGCACTTGAATTTAAATTTTAAAAAAATATGTGCAGAGAAAAGTATAGCTAATGGCATTTCTTGAAAATAGAAGTGAAGACCTGTCTTTTTAGACCATGATAGATGAAGACAAATGTGCTGTAATAGAATATTGTTCTGTAAATTAGGAGAGAGACCAAGCAGTTGAGCGCTGGCAGACGCTGTCACAGGAGCACGACCGGCTTCAGCAGCAGTACCAGGAGCGCCTGACCAGAACACACGTTCTCATAGCTGAGAGGAAAAAGCAGAGTGTAATTCTCACTTATTTTTGTTCTTTTTTTCTTTTTCATTTACATATATATATGTACACAAAATAACCATGAGCATATAAATAATCCTGTGTTTGAACTGCACTGTCGGAAATCTTCAGGATGGTAAAACATCTGGAAAAGTTGCTTAAGATTTCTGAATTCTGAGGGGAAAGTCTTTCTTTATCTGTTCTCCTTTGAATAGCTGGAAAAATAGTCACCATTTCTTGCTGTTATTCAGTAAAGAAGTAAACAGGTAAAAAGTCATGTTCACTAGTCTTTGTCTAATGCTAGCTTGTGTTTAGCAGCCTCTTTCTCTTCTGCTGAATCTGGGGAAGACCTTTCAGGAAATTCTTAGAAAAGCTGTTCTTCTCTGATGAGCTATGTAAAGATGCTCAGTGTGTTATAGAAACTTTTATGTACTTTGCTACATGTATTTCTAGGAGAGAACCTACAAATTCTTTTAATATTTCTTCTCTATTTTCAAACACACTTGTGGGCACAGCTACAGCTCACCTCAGAAATATTTTTTTACTGATTTTTGGGTTTTTGTAGTATTAAGTTCACCTTGGCAATGTGATCTTTTCTGAGAAACAGGATAAGTGTCTGTGCAGCTGTTGTACTCTGTCAAATTTCATAATGATTTCAAGGAATAGTTAAGACGACTCTGATCTTTGTGTGGCTCCAGCTTTCTTCTCCTGTTTCTAATATTAGATTATTTTTTGTGTTGTATTGTCAGTTACTAATAACATACTCACAAAGAAGAGTATAGAGAGTCATTGGTAGCTGTTGTAGGGCTTTCAGATTCCTCTTCTTATTAGTAACTAAATTTTTGGTGCAATTTAATGCCACCTTGACAAGAACGAGGCTAAACAGCCTTTTATTCTTGAATGTTACTTGTCTTCCAGAGAAAACAGCTCTCCAGTTAAATAAAATTTTATTTTAAGTTTAGCTTTCAATGAAGGAGCAGCAAACAGTTGTCAGAGGTAAATAGAAATAGGTAAGATCAAGTAGAATTGGAATTGACAGAAGGCCAGGAGGAGAGGGGACGTCATAAGGACTGGATGTAGAAGGTAAGGGAGTGGCAGGAATAGTTCCTAGCATATCCTTGGCCTTGAGACTGTTACATAGCACAATTAGAAGACACTTCAGTCCTCTCTCTTCTCTGAAGGCACCTGGCATGCTGCAGATGGTTTTTCTGAGTTATGCTAATTCTCCTAGAATGATGGGGTTCACATTCAGAGACTCAAGAACTTAACTGAGTTGAGTTTTTTAGGGATAATCCTGTATGGCAAAGAACAAATTAAAATGTCCATAACAGGCATTTTTTTAATCAATGGATGCATGTCTGTTACTTTGCTTAGCAAAAATGCTTTTAGTAGCACCACAGTCTGTGTGACTCTTTAAAAACACTGTTCATGTGTCCTTTCATGTTTTTGTAGAAAGTGCATGTGAGGTTTGGAAGGAGGCAGTTTGTGGCCCAGGGACGATTAGATAAATTGTTCAGTAGTAAATCTAATTTTGTGGGGTACGAGGTCAACAGCTAAAAACAATCCAGCTGAAACCTATGAAGACACTGATTTTCCTGCTACCATGTATAGGTTTTTATTAAATGTTTTCAGTTGACAATGAAGCTTTCTAATTACTCACTTTTTCTGACTGTAATAATTATAAGAAACTCTGAATTCTCTTTTTAGGATCAACTGAGTAGCATTCAGCAGCTGACTCGCCAACTGCACACGGTGAGTAAAACCTTCTGAACAGTGAACTAGTCATTTATTTCTTTTCCTAATAGACCCTCAAAGTACAAAACCAAAGCAAAAAGGCCTTCACACATACTTGGTGCCACTCAAATTTGCAGACTTCACTATGTGGCTAGTGTACTTCACACATGTCTTCACAATGGAAACTTTTTAAAATTATGCCCTCTTGCATATGCTAGCTCTGGCACGTTTTTATCCATTCCTGTTTTGGTAGTGCTGTCTTCAGTGTCTTTGTCACCTTTATGCACATTTTGCTGAGCTCTAAAAGCCTTCCAGTGCTTTATCCACATCCTTAGACTGTGAGACTTCTTAGTTAATAAGCTTTAGCCTAGGCCTTCCAAAATTGACAAGCAGTTTTAATAGAATCTCTCAAGTAGTTTTTTGTTGAAAAATTTAGGTGAAAGAGGGGGTGAGGTTTTTGACTGAGCAGCTTGTTTTTGATTCCTGTATGATTTTTTTTGAGTGTTTGTTTTGAATACTGGCAAGAAGACTCCTAACCTACTCCAACAGTCTACTCTTGTTTTATCACTGAAGTCTTTTTTCCTCACATCAGAGAAAAGAGTTAAGACAATATTTAAGATAAAGATAATCCATTCATTTGCATTATCCAAAAAACACTTGGTACCATCTGTTACCAAAGGCATAAAGATGTCATGGGATAAAGCATGAAGCCCTTTTTTTTTTTGAACTAACAAACTGAAAAATAGGAAGTGAGGAGACATGTTAATTAGTCACATTTTTTATTGTGGTGAAACAGCTGTGTTTCCTAGATGTGCTCAGGTTGGAATTTTCAACTTATTTATGCATGCTCTGGAAATGAGATTCAGTATTGAGGCAAGAGGGTTCACTGCTGATGTTAAAATACTTAGGGCAGTAAAAACTGAAGTAAACTGCAGAAATTTGCAGAAAGATCTCATTGATTATCTGAGTTCATTTCATCTGTTAATTTTTTGTTTTTAATGAAACCAAAATAATAGATCTGGGCAAGATGGGGTTTTTACTTTGAGTACTCTATGGTGGTCTTGAAATGAACTGTTTGCACTCAGAATAGGTATTTTAGAAGTAGGAAGTGCCTGAAAACAATTCTTAGCAACAGTTAAAAAAGCAAGAACATTAGCAATTAATAGGAGAGAGGGGAGAAAAGGAGAATATTGTGCATTTTGAATGCTGCATGCCATTGTGGTCATCTTTACTATCTCAGTGTAAGCCATGTGTAACATTTTCAATACTATAATGAACATGTTACAAATATCTCTTTATTTTGCAGACCAATCAGCAATTTCTGAAAACTGTGACAGAACAAGATGTGGAACTAGAGAAGCTACGAAAACAACTGAGGTATAAACCAGGCAGATTAAAAAAAATAATTACCATCTTTTCTGTAGCTTTTCCTGACCTGCTACTGTGTCGTGGGTCTTGTTTGTACTGCAAGCTAATTTCATCCTCAGAGTTAAAATGGTTTCAATAACTGTCTCTGAAGTTTGCTAGACATCATTAGTGTTATGGTAACGTATTTCCAGTCAGTGTTGTTTGGTCCAGCTTTTCCCTGAAATAATCAACATTTGACCTCTGATTTAAAAGAAAAGAAACTGTCAGTATCACATCACACTTGATTTTGAAGATAAGCTTTCATTAGAATACAGTTTGCTCAAAAGTCAGTTACATGGTTACTCATTACAGTTCTGAAATTTGAATGTTCAGACAAGCTTCCAACTTTTTTTAATAAAATTTACTTTCACCTCTTATCAATAAAGAGCTCTAAACCATAGGTTCTGTGGAATTTAAAGGTAAAAGAAGTCTTAATTATATTCCTGAAGTATATCAAGAGAAAGAAGAGATAATATCTGTGACACAATTTCATAATTGTGGTGTTTACAGCTGAAGTCTCTTCAGTGCCAGTTTACTGTGTCTCTTCTCTCTTTTAACTAGTGATAGTTGATGTCAAATTAAGATTTTATTTCATTGAACAGTGGATTTATGAACTGAGAGTAAAATAAGAAATTCAGTCATTATCCATCTCTAGTTACAGACACTGATTATGCTCACCTTCCTCTCAGATCACCCTAGAGTCCTTGCACCCCTAAAAACAGTGTTTTACTCCCAAAGTTAATGGCAGCAGCTCTGTCTGGCCCTAAAAAGTGCTGCAGTCTTTCTCCAAGAAGTCTGGAATATTTCTCCAAGAAGTCTGGAATATTTTCACCAGTTGCTTCTATACCATGAAGCTGTAGTCTACATGGATTATATAGCATATGGTGCAGACACTTCTAATCTTTTGGGATGTTTTCCATAGTTTTACATGATTTATGGTACTAGAGTACTAAGTCAGGAATGCAAAAGTAGATTGAAAAAAAACCAACGTGTGTGTTAGAGAATTGAGTTTTAAATTAGATATGTATGGCCTGGATAAAAAAAAAACAAATGAAGAAACTTGGCTTAGCTAGGGCATGGATCTGCATTTCAGAATCTTAAAGCTCTTACACAGAGATAACTTGCCAAGATTAGGTTAAAGATATATTGTGCAATAAAGAATAAAAGCTGTATCTTTAGAATCAATTTGTTGCCTGTAAAGTGCAGACCTCTGAATTGGATCAGAATCTGAACTTGGTTGTTAAAATGCATTGTTAATACTTAAGGTGTTCTAATATTTATGACCTTTTTATGTTTTGCTTATTTTTCCCTTCTTACACTGCCTTTTGAGTTTATACTTTGTTTTACAGCACTTCTAAAATATTTTGCAGGAGGCAATTTAATGTCTTCCTGAATTTCCAGTACTTCGTGTAGGAGAAAGATGCAATGTTTCAGATGGACTAAGGTCAAAGTTTTGGGCCCACACTGAAGACCATGTGTTTAGGAATAATGTTTTTGTTGTAGGTTTTTGCATCTTAAAGAAATTGGAACCAAATGAACTTTTCCAATTAACTGGGCTGAAATAAAGTATTTGCTGTAAAATTGCTTGGATTATGTATAGTTTGCTTAAGATTTTGATGTGGGCACAGTACTCTTGACTTTCATGCCCTTAATTCAAAATCAGTATTTCTAGAAGAAATATTTACTTGAAGTTGATTGTTAAAAGCATGAAATATTTTCCAGCTTCTTTCATGTCTATTGGTGCTGCAGTTTGCATGAGCTAATCTAATACATGCTTGCTCTCTTTTACCTTTATGATAGAGTCAGTCATTGGTTTTTAAATTTAGCCTAATATGCAGCCTGAAAAATTGGGTTACACCCCAGGTGAAGGCTCTCTGTGTCTTTCTGTTCCCAAGTCAGAGGAATGGGAGGGTTGCTTTTTTCAACAGATTTTTCTACTGAGGATGAAGAGCCACTAGTCATTAACATGATTCCCCAACTATTCCTGTTCACCAACTATTCCTGTTCACCTACTATTCCTGGGGGTTTTTTTCCCTCTTCTCCTTCAGCCCACAAAAACTATTCAGATTACAAAGCACATCAGCTGAATTCTTTAGAAGTGTATAATGATTGTTTTAATTCCTGGTCCTGTTGCTTTAAAAAGTAAAATCTAATTCTGCAAAAGACTTCTCTATTACATATTTGTGACTAATTATACCTAAGTCATTGAATTACTTGAAGTTTTTTATTGCCTATTCCTTCTTTAATCTATGCATACACCTTCCTTATAATCTGTGAAGTAATTTCCACAGGACTTTGGAATTTGGTATTCCTCTCCCTCTGTGCCACACAGGGAGAAGGGGAAAACCTCTTCTGCCCTGTGAGAACAGTACTGTGGAATTTTTCTGCTCTTCCCAGTTATTGTGACAAAGTTTTAATTGAGCCATTTTTTCCCCCTCTATTATAACTGTTTGGTTTTTTTTATTTGCAGGCAAGCCAAAATAGATGGGCAGGCAGCAAATGCTAAGCTTGAAGAAATGATGGCATTGAAAGAGAAGCTTCAGAGCCAATTGGAGAGAAAGGTATTCTAAGAAAGGAATCATTTCTGTTGCAACTGAGTGGGCAGTCATTTTCTGAATGCTGACATTAAATGAACTGCAAGTTGTTATCTAGCTTGTTTTATGTGACTGTATCTTTATTTTGTTCAGCTCAGATCAGGTCTGGATAATACTTTCATTCATTCCAGGAAGAAGACAGGATGTCTGCCCAGGAGAGAGAAACAGCATCTGACAAACGCTTGCAGCAAATGCAGTCTAACATAAAACAGTTGGAAATAAGGTAAAGAGAGCTCACTGTGTGTTACTAACAGGATACATGCAAAAATTTATACCCTGGCTCTACAAAAATAGAGGGGTTGCCTGTCCTTGCATGTTTTATGGCAGACACATTAGGAAGTAACAGACATGTTTTTGATGATCCCTCTGAGGCTCTCCTGTCCTTTCTCATGCCTGCCAATACTGACAATCATAATTAAACAATAAGAATTGCTGAGCTGTTGTGAAATTACCAGTGGCTTTCTTTCTCTAAAACTATAGCTGCAACTTCATTGCCCACATCCAATTATTCAATTTCTTCCACAGAGGAAAAATTTATTTCTTCTGGGGCTGTTCTGTTCTGATTTAATATAGAACATTTTCAGTGATGTATCCCAGGATATCACTGGGATTCTTCTAAGGATCTTCTGAGATTAGATAGCTGAGTTAACTCCTATAATTCTGTTTCTTTCTAGGACTTGGTTGATCATCAAACTCAAAACACTCTGTCCAAAAACAAGGAGAAAACAATGCAATTTGGGCAATTTATGAATAGATACTTGCTCATAGCTCAGTTTGAATGGACCAGTGTCCTGATTGACCATCACATTGTCCAATTTCTACTGTCTTGTAGATTGTGTGTGACTGTTCAAGATGCTGAACGGCTGAGAACAGAAAAAGTAGCCCTGGAGGAACAGATCAGAGAGCTTCAGGCCAAGTCTGCCAGTCTAGAAAGTGAGACATATGATGCTGTTGCAAAAGTCCAAGATTGCATACAGCTCTTGGAAGAAGCTAACCTGCAAAAAAGTCAGGTTAGTCATTGAATGAAGGTGTTTCCTAGAAATTAGGATATTTAGGATACACAAGCTAGTTTCTTTCATGTCTGTTGTGCTAAGATTAGTCATGCACAGAGAGCAGACTGGGATGTGACCACTCATCACTCAGATTTGACATACAGTTTATACTTCAAAGCATATGTTGAGTGCCTGGATCAGGGTCATCTAAGTGATAACATTGTATCTAAACATGAATATTCCAAAGTTTTTGACAAGAGTTCAGAGTTTCTTACCCAATACTGGTGTCAGGAAAAAAAGGGGAAGGTTCTGTTACAATTTTATAACTGTTAAAGACAAGACATAGGAAACAAGGAAAGTGCAGAGTCATCAACAAAGAAACCTAGACACGCGGAGTGCCTTAAAAGAAACTTTTGTGTACAATGTGTGATTAAACTATCATAGAAAAACGTTTGTGCCAAAAATATTGATATGAAAACATGGCTCAAGGAGCCAAAACAAAGCAGACAATTCTTAATTTACTCCTCTGGCTTAAACATGATGAATTTTTCAAACTGGGAAGAAAATTCAGTGAACATAAGGAAAAAAGATAATGTTCAGTTAATGAACAGAATAAAAAACATGCACATTAATATACAGAATAAAAACAGAATAAAAAGAATAAAAAACATGCACATTAATATATCTGTTAACACTTTGTGTTTCCAATTGTTTTCTCCTTGCTCTGTAGGAAATTGGGGTGGAAATTTTTTGTCTGGGTTCCTGTGCTTTCTTCTGTATAATTCCATGCTCAGGCAAAATCTCCAAGTCCCAATAGAAAAAGGCATCTACTGACACTCTTTGTGTGGTTCTGATTTACAAGAATGTGCATTTAATGCCACATGTTTTCAGTGTCAGTGTTACTGAGTCTCAGTGTAAAAAGTAAAAGGGAAAAGAAGGTGTCTTTTGAGCAATGTGTGCTTTTCTCTTGGTGCTCTTAGTATCACACAGAAATACCAGTCATATTTCATTTTGTTATTTCTCTTCTAGGCACTCTTTGGGGAGAAACAAAAAGAGGAAGAGATCAAAAAACTGCAGGAGGAAATGTCTCAACTTGCAGAAAATACTGCTGCAAGAATTAGAAAAGAAGTAAGTTATGCTGTTCAGAAAGATGGGAAGATTTTTTTGGTTTTCCTCTGGTGCATGGTCATCACAAGCAGTTTTCTCACAAGAGTTTGGATAAAATAAGTGGCAAGGCAGCATGCTGACAGCACCATCCTCTTCAGCATTTATTGTCCAGACATGTTCTAAACAACAAGCAAAACTGTTGGTGTCTCTGCAGACACTGGCATGGAGAAGGCTGCACTGTGAAGATGTGAATGGCACTTGTGGTGTCTTCATTTGTGCTTTTTTTCTCCTAAACACCCTCAGTTAAATAGTGTGGATTGATAATAATTATTTATGTCATAAGAGCTGCCAGTTATTGCAGTCCCAGGTATTTTCATGCTTTATATACATGCACCACCCATATACTACATATATATGTCAAAAAGCAAGATGGAAGAGTAGTTTGTGGGACTAATTTTGTAGTTTTGCTTTGGTTACAGGTAGACACTGCAAAGAGGCAATGTAACATGCAGGTTTCTCGGCTGACAGAAGAAGTTTCAGCTCTTCAGATGGTATGGAGTTGAGTGTTAAAAATATTTTCAGGAGCAAAACTTTAACTAAGACTTTTGCTGATCAAATACTTCCACTAGAATTCAGTATTTTAGGTCAATGTGTGATTAATGAGTAATTGCGTAGGACAGTCCTCTATTGTTGTACAGCACATTACATCCTGCATGTCTCCAGAGATGAATTCACAGGCATTTTGACAGTGAGATCTGTGCTCTAGTAAATATTTCCCATGTGATGGCACTTGTTAAGTATCCCTGTTTCTTTCAGAGATACACTGAACTCAGCCTTCCATGCTTATCTGTAGTTGTGTGTGTGTACAAAGGAAAGCTGATATGAAAGCTGAGGAGGTATCCTAAGAGAAAGTCTGTGGATCACAAACATCCTATTTTTAAATGGACCAGGAACTTGTAATAAATTATGCAGGTGACCAAAAGAATTCAGTGCTTATGCATCTATTTGTGCATTAAATTTATTTTTAAAAGGTTTCATTTGATGTGTCTTGGTCTGTATATCGAATGATACTATAGAGAAAATAATGAGTAGGTAAACAAAATCAAATGCATCCATGGCAGCAGCAAGAACTGCATTTACACTAGGTGATGTTTGGCTTCAGTACTTCTTGAATTTTTATTTTGATTTATTAAATCTTATTTAAAAATTACTTTTATGAAAAGGAATGTGGAGAAAAACAAAGTCAAATTGAACGAGCCATTAGAGAAAAGAGAGCAGTGGAAGAAGAACTTGAAAAGGTAAGGCAATTTTATGTATTTTACATCACATTTAAGATCTCTTTACAGAAGGAAAAATACATAGATTTTTTTCTCCATTTTTCATGCATTTCTCCCTTAATTTCTTATTTTATTTTTGAGTAGATTTTCTTAATTGTAAATTTTCATATATTTACTTTAAAGGTTGTTTGCATTCTTTTTTTTAAATCCAGAAGGTCTTTTAAAGCTGCAACACCAAACTGAAAAAGAAAGTTCTTTGAAAAGTGTAAAAAGTAAAAGAGACATGTTTAGCATAACCAAAAGAATGCTGGTACATATTCCAGTTAAGATCAATAGACAGAAAGCAAAATAAATGTCTGATCAGATCCTTGGAAACTTCCCTCTTTTTCAAGTGGCAGCAACAATGTTAGAAATACAGTTTAATTTTAAATCATGGGAAGAGAGGGTGCAATGAGGAGTAAACTGACATCTAAGCTTACTCTTCAGATTTACAGGGAGCACAGAGAGCATGAATCTGACAGTAGGAAGCTGGAGCAGCTGCATCAGAAGTATTTACTTGCAGAAGCTGCCAAGGATGACCTGCAGAGGAGTCTGCAGGTGACACAAAATAAACTGAAACAGCTGGAAATGAAGTAAGTGGTGTTACAGATGTTTACAGAAGTAAGAAGAGAAAGCAGTGGAAATTACTTGGACTATTTAAACTTTTCAATGTGTGTTGTTAGGGCTTTGTCAAATCTTTTTATTCAGTAGCAGACGTGGTATCAAGATACCATAATTGTGAAACTAAGATTGATTTTATCAATTCCATCATCATGATCAAGTTCTTAGCTGATTTGTGGATAGCTCCCAGTCTATTTCTTTCATTCTCTGGTTCAGGAGTTGTTCAGTTCTTCAGTTGCAGCCAGACTTTCCTTCTCTTTTAGCTCTGAGGAAGAGAACTCCCGTTGCCAGGAAGTTATCTGTAAATTGCAAAGCACTCTGGATTCAGAAAGAGAAAAGAGTTCCTTTGTCAGTGAACAAAGACTAAAACTTCAGCAGGAGAATGAACAATTGCAAAATGAAATGGAGGCTTTGAGAAAACTGGCAGTAGAGGCTCAAAAAAAAGCTAAAATAAAGGTATGTTTTTTTGGTTTTTTCTTTGTAATGCAAGGCTAATATTTGCTTAGTAAGGCAGCAGCTCTAAGAAAAAAAGCATAAAATGTTTAAACTAAGATTGAGAGTTTCAGTGATGCTTCCTGGTTGCTGCCTAAAAGTACTTTTATTGTTGCATTGTGTGTCCTCAGAATCCATGGGGGACTCAATCTCTGCTAACTAAATTGTATTTTAATGTGTATTAAATTCTCCTTGATCAGAAGACCCCAAATGTTCTTTGCTTTAAATAAGCAATGAATAGATTAAATAATGCAATTCCCAATCTTTGTTTATTTATTGTCTCTAATGTATCAGAAATCTTTGTCTGTCTGACTTTCTGCCCACAGTGTTCCTCTACTTGTGTGTCCACCATGTTGACAGGGCAGTCAACATGGTGGACACACAAATAATAAATAATAAATAATTTAACAGTGTGGCTGTCAGGCATTTCTCTTGTTTTCTGGGCAGAGGAAATTGTTCTCTATGCTTAGCTGCAAACAAGAGTATTAGCTGCAAGCTGCTTTGTTCTTTATGAACATGTTCCATTAAATGCCCCTGAGCAGGCTGCAGGTAGGATAAGGAATCAGTAGTAACCTCAGCAGATTCAGGGTACCTGTGGCTTCTGGAGAGAGGAACAGCTTTCATCCTTGATGTGCTTTCTGAGAGCTGGTCCTTTCCCCTCTGCAGTGTAAAGATACCAAAGAAAGGGATCTGAGGATCTGGAGCAATGAAGACAACCTCAGTAAGCAGTTTTACAAGGTGTGAGTGGGGACCAGCTCAAATCTGGCTTTCACTTTGCACTACAAGATAAAGAAAGCTGTGAAATTGAGCAGGGACTCTTGTACAAGTCCAGAACCCTTTGCTTAAACAAAGGATGAGAATCTTGTAACAGAGAGGTGGTGGATATGAAGCACAGAAAGCATATACTAAATCTTTGTCTGTCTCATTTTTAATCAGGCAGGCTTCCATTACAGTCACAGATAAGATTCACTGCTTGATTTCATTTCCCTCTGATGTACAAAGGGTTGCAGATGCAGTTATGAAACTCCTAAACACATTTAGCTAGATGAAAAAGAACCAACTTGTTTCTGTGGAGAAAACACAAGGGAGAAGAATAAAGATTACTTAGAAAAATAAGCATCCACAGCTCATTATCCTTTATTGTCAGTTGTCCTATTTGCTTAAATTGGCTTTGGGAACACGTATCTCTGAGTATATAATTAGAAGTTTAATTATTGTATCTTACAGACTTCCAACAAATGTTTATAAATTTAACTCAGGTGTTGTAAAACAAATATTTTAAAAAAAAAGGTAAGGAGTGAGAAATTTGATTGTGCTGGATTTGTGGGGTATTTTTAGATAAGCACAATGGAGCATGAGCATGCAGTGAAAGAACATGGCTATGAAGCTCGACTCAGGGAGATGGAGGACACCAGTCACAAGTCCACCACAGAGCTCAGACGTCTCTTGGTAGCTCAGCAGAAAGCAACAAACAGGTGGAAAGAAGAAACAAAAAACCTCACTGAAACTGCAGAAGCCAGGATCAGTAAGCTGAAGTAAGTGCAGTTTTGTTCTCCTTCTGCAAAGTGTGGTTCAGATGCTGTTTGTGAAAAATTTGTGGTGAAAAACCATGAAGGGCAAACCATCCAGACTCAAAGATGTGCTTGCAGCAAAACAAAGAGTGATCTAAACAGAACCTGTGATCCTCTCTGAAGTTAGCACTGAAGGAAAACTTTCACTGTTTCATTATCTTGTTGATAATGTCTGAGGTTTTGTAATGCCAAAAAGTAAATGGAATATATTGCTTTTGGTTTTTCTCTTTCAAGATACAGCACACTCAATTTAGACAATTTTAACTTTGGATTATGAGAATTTCTGTACCTCTTCAGAAAAGCCATAACATCAGTTGTGGAATGAATCTCCAGACTTCTAAAATAGACTGGACAAAAACCTCTTGGAATGTACATCTAATGTGCTCTTCTGAGCAGTTATAAGTGAAGATAAAAATGGGTGGTGTGGTTCTCCTAAGAAAAAATATGGTATAAATTTTTCTCTTGATTCATCCCTATTTCTAAGCTGATGCTTTTTTTTTGCCATGTAGAATACAAGAATATTTTCAGTTTTGCAAGGGTCCCCTGTGCTTCATTTCATTTCTAGGCTCAGGAAGCATTGTCAGATACCTCAGGTAGGCTATTAATTTGAGATTAAATTAGCCTGGTATTTTTCTAGAACTGCAGAGAAGTTTATGTCCTTAAGATCTCCTCTTCTTCAAAACTGGTTAAAAATTGGAGGAAGGTGACACACTGGTCCACAAAAACTAGGAAGCCTTATGAAATAAGACTAATTTCTTTAAAATTAAAGAAGTTAGGAAGGAATATAACATTGCATTACCTTTCAGTGGGTTTGAGAACAAAAATTCAGGTTATGTAGCTCTGTTAACTTGATAAATTTGAAGCAGCCCTTTAATCACTTAGAGTGATGCACTCATGTGATTCTTTGCTCAGATTTTAGAAGTTTCTTTGCTATCATGTTAACATGGAAGCAAAGCTTTTCCCTATTAAAACTGGGAACCTGTGAATTCTGCCTTCCTTTTGGGGTAGTCTTGGGGTTTTTTCATGTTTTATTATTAATGTAATGCAGGTAAATTTTAGCTCTTAAATTTGTAGTTTATTTTTTGTAAATCAAAATACAAAACTTCACAGCTGAGCATCTAGGTTCATCATTAGATCCTGGATGTGGTTCAGCAAGTTCCACTTAAAAGGAGAAAATTGCAGACTTCCAAAATAATTAAAGTTATCTGTGATATAGCTGTTTTCCTTTTAAAACCTTTACTGTTCAGTGTTAAAATGTTGTTACAGCAGACCAAAAGATTTAGACCTTATTTTTCTGCAGCAAAATGCTGACATAGAAAATACAAGGAAGTCTGCTTTGTGAACCTGGATGGAATGTGGGTAATAAATCTTGAAAATGTCCCTATTTATGTGACTTCAGTAGATATTTTGGTGCAAGTCTAAAAGCCAAGTCAGTTACTTTATGACATGGTTTTGTGTGTTATGCCTTTTCATACCGTATAAGCTAGAAATAGAAGTCTTTATCAGGCATTTGCTCTACCTGGCAAGGAAGCTGGCAGCAGAAACAGGAGGGTTGTCATTTAGACTGACAGCAGGAATTTGGTGTTAAATCTGTGCAGTGATGCTCTGATATCATGGTGAGAAGTAGCTAACTGAACCTTATCAGTATTATCTGGAAATTTTAAAGCCAGCTTATTTTTCACTTTATATGCATTGCCAGACACTCAGCAATGTAGTGCAAAATGCAGTTGGTGTGAAAATCAGCTCCAGAATTTACATTGTAGTAGTTATTCAGCACAGAAGTCCTTGCTTATACTATAAATGTATAATTATCATATTTCTTTTCATCTATCACAATAACATTTTGACTGCAGGTACAGAGCAGCAAATAGCTTCTTACTGTGTTGGGAGCTAAAATCAAGTTGCTGATGATTTAAAAAGCAGAATAATTTTGCAGCAAATGCATTTATCAGGGAAATTTCACTAAGAACACAAAATAAGACTGATACTGGTAATGGATTAATTAATCTATTGTTAATTAAATGCTGTGTTTGAAAGGTCTCTTGAGGCTAATGCAGGAAATGTTCTCAGCAAGCCTTGTGGTGGGGTCCAAGGGAACAGAGGGTCCATGTAAATACTTGAGCAAATGCAGATGTGTTGGTGACATGTAGCAGAATTAAATTTTTTTACAAAAATACAGTTTTTAACAAGAATCATTACTCTTGCAGCATGCTAATGTGTTTTATAGCTGAGTGGTTTTCTAGGAAGTTAGAAACTTCCTAACCAAGTCCTGTCCATGTGTGTGGGGGAAGCATTTTAGAGTGTATTGCACCAGGAGGTTGCTGTTAGTGCAGCTCCCATAAACACTGACTCAGTGTCCCATTTGTTAGTGTAGGTGTTTCCCATTCCTTTGCCTGAAAGTCATGGTGGTTTTCCAGTTCTGTCCTCATTGCTTTCATTTCCCATGTGAAGGTGTCTGAAGCATTTTGGCTTCTTTATTAAACTGACCAGCAGCAGCTGGTAACTTTTCCACATTCCTTGCTGCTCATTTGTCAGGTTCTAAGTCTGCAGGGTTTTGTTGTTGAGGTGTAATCCATATGCACAAAGGAAGCATTAAATAATTTCAAATAATTCTAAGGAATGAAGCAGCACCAGTGAATGTTAGGGGGTTTTTGATTTGAAAAAAAATTAAGAAGTAAAAGTACATTTTGCAAACTGAAATGATAGAGCCTATAATGTAAAAAACCAGAAGAATCTAGTAGATCAGTGAAAAAGCTGTAGATAGAAGTGTTGATAAGTAAATTGATACTTCCAGACTTGATTGAAAATTATTCTGTGCTTTTCTGGACCTTTGGATCTCATTCAAGTTAGACATGTAACTGTTGCTGATAAAACTGAACTTGGAATTCAGAACCAGGGCTGAAACAGGAGGCAGTGCACTGAATACTTGTAGACTAAATTACATTTACATTTTCTTCATACAAATGTATTACAGTCTTCATTTATGAGAAAAGCTTTCTTCCCTCTGAGCCTCTTAGGATGCTGCATGCATCTTAAGGAGGATTTATGGGTAACAGACCTCATCTTCACCTTGCAGAAGGGCAAGGAGCCAGTTTTGCTTCCCTCTCCTTATGCCAGTCAACCCTGAAGGTATCTAAGGAGGTCACTGCTCCTTGTGACACAGGTCATTATTCCAAATACAAACCTTGCTCTTGGCAGCATGGCAAACAACTCACTGCCAAGTTTATTCCCTTTATTCCCACAGCGTTTACTCTGGCAGAGTCAGGAACCAAACTGCTCTGACTCCTGATTGCATCCATGGTAAATGGACTGGGAGTTCTCATGAAGTGAACTTAGACAGCAAATGCTTGCAATTATAAAATAGTAGTAAAATAGTATAAAGTGAGTGATCACTGTGAAAAGTTGTAAAAAAAAAAAAGTCATCTTTCATATTCTTTATAGGAATTTAATTGGAAAACAGGAGTATAGAAATTTTATAAAACTGTCAAACTTCTTTCATAACACAAAAAGAGCTTCTAAGTCTTGGTGAATAATTTAAGTATTTTATGTTCATCAGATTAACTGATTCTTGAGTTACTAATTTATTCTTTTCCCCTCCTCCTCTATATGTGGAATGTTGTCCAAGTAATCTAAATAACCAAATCAGACTTAATGTTGAAAAAGCCATTTTGATCTCCAGTGTCACTTTTCCAGAGATGGGTGTTGAATTTGATAAGAACTAGAAGCAATCCATGTTGCTGTTGTTGCTGATCTACAGCGTGTAGAGCTTCCAATTGTAAAGCTTTAGGCTCTCAGTCAGAATGTCCCAAAAATTTAAGGTGATCTGCCTTTGACACTCATGGTAAAAAAATCAACGTTGAGTGCTTTTTACTTTTCTTGTCTTTATCTGAAAGAATTTACTTTTGAAAGAAGTGAGGAAAGCATGCAAAAGTTTTTAAAGGCTCTTGCTTTCACTGAAGCACTATAATCCAGAAGATTGGTTCCTCTGGCCACATCTGGATAAGACTGCTCTTGTTACTTTACAGCATCACTGTAAAGCTCTGTAGCTCTTCAGACTTCAGCTGAGAAGAATAAATGACAGCACATAGGAAGTGGAAACAGCAATACCAAAGGGGTGTTTAGGAAATTTGTAAATTGGAAGGAAATAAACTTCAGTTACAGCAGAACAGAGGGTAGAGTGGGAAGGGTTGAAAGAGACAGTTCTGACAGCAGAATTCAGGCAAAACCAGAGTAATTCAGTCTGCCAGCATCTGCTCAAATAAAATGAAGTGACAGACTCTATGCAAGTTTTAAAAATAAGGGCAGATGATTGATTTGTTCTGTAAAGCCCACCTTTGCAGGTCTGTAGATAAATGCACAAATACAAAAGATGATTAATCATATCTGCCATCTCGTTGGCATATATTTTTTTGTAGTTATCAGTATTTTTTGTAGCTTTTTATGTCCTTACCCTGAGAATGAAAAGCTGGGGTAAAGAGAGAGAGAATTTTGCAGGTAAGCAGATAAACCCTTGCCACACTCTGCACCAGTGGCCAACACCAAGAGCTTATTTTTGCTGAACATGCTTCTGGTTGGAGCAAGAATAAGATTCACATGGATAAACAAAGTTTTCTATTGAATCTAATGACTGAATCATCCCAGAATGCCCTTCAAATGGACTAGATCTGGACAACTGCAGACAGGGAAAAAGGTCAATCCTCTAACTTGAAAACTGACAGGAAATTGACAGTTCTCTCGACTTTGCCAAGGATATTGCTTTGGCCTGTCAGACACATGGATGATTGCTCAGTTTAGGTACAGTTTAGCTTGAATAGGGGTAGAAATAGGTATACACAGGTCTGTTCTTCTACAAAACAGTGCATGAAGCAATTTATAAACATTGGCCTTAACTATAAAGGGGGTAAGTTTCCTTCCATGAAACATTGCATTTGAGGAGCTTTAAAATCTGAACTCTTTAATTACAGAAGTAATAAAATGCAGTAATAATACACAATGTGAACAAACAAATTAATAATCCTATTCATGTGCCATTATTGTCTAGTAGCAAGATATAACTTTTGGGGGGGGAATAAAAAACACTTGTAGCATAAACCCATTTATTTGAGTAACTATACAGAATGGCTTAATTTCCTTAATAGTCACTTGCATTGTAATTGTCAGTATTTAACAAAAGGGAATCCTTGCTATATTGTTTTTATATTTAAAGACTTTGCTTAGCTTAAGCCATCTGACTGCAGCTATTTTGGGTGTCTTTGTTCCAGTTTTTGCCTCTGACACATTTCTTTGTCATAGTTGGAGTCCCTGACTCATCAGTAGGCATGTGTGGGGTTTGGAGTTCTCTGTTTTTATCTTTTCTGTGATTGAAAATAGTCTGCCTCTGAGCAATGACCTTTTTTGGTGGCAATATATGAAATGTTGACTATGAATGCTTTCTCCATTTCCCTGCATCCTGAAGAGTACATGGAGTGAATTGCATGGCATCTTGAGATGAGGACGTTGCCTCTTTTTCTGAAACATTATTCTTGGCTGCACTTGTGCAATGTTTGGCAGCCATAGCTGCTTATTTTAAGATGTTCATTAAAGAAAAAAAATATTACCAGGATGAGAGACAGCTGCAGGTACTGGCAGTATACAAAATTCATAATTACTAAGAGTAACTGAAGCATATTATAGTATAATTCAATGAAAAAAAACAGCTGGCACATGCTATATTTGTCATGAGAGCTTTGCAGAAAGTACTTGCTGCAGCTGGTGGATTTATCACCCGTCTGCTGAAATGCTGGAAGCTCACCTTTTGTTTCCTGCTCACTTAGCAAAGACAATGTGCAGTGGGGGCTGGTGTAATTATCCAGCAGTTGGGGTTATTGCTCATTTCTAATACTGAGATCTCATAAGTTGTGTTTGGGGGAGGGTTAACACTCAGAATGAATCAACTGTCTAGCTCAATAGCCATCACATTTCCTGATGCTTACAAGGTTAAACTGTTTCCTTTTAAATATGTATTCATTGTGATCTCATTATAAAAATAATTTCTTGATCACAGCTGTGTATGAGCCTGTAAACTCTGTTTATGGTCTGTGCTGCTAAGCATGCTAATTCCACACCTCAGCACAAGCACAGGAGACAGGCTCCTTTCAGTAACTCCGAATTTTTAGGGCACCTAAAAATTGGTCTGCTATATTGAAAATGCCTCATTTGATGCTTGGTACTAATTACAGAGGACAAATTACAAACATAGTGTTACATACTAACATACTGCCTTGATCCTGCAGTCTTAAGTCTTACTTTATATAAAAGTGTTCACAGGTGATAAACAGGTATAAGATGTGATAGATGTGATTTTAACTGTTTAACAACATTGAAATATCTGCCTATGTACTTTCATTTCTATCAAAGTTCAAAGTTGTTAAAGTTTTTGTGATATCTACCTGGGACTGGTGAAAGAGGTTGGGAAGGTGGGTTGAGAACAGGTGAGTGGAAACTCCTCACCAGATGTAGTGGTGACCCGATGTTACACAAGCATTGCAACCTTGTATTTCAAGTGCCATGTATCAAACTTTTATGAAGTTCTAAGTTGAAAAGTTTATAACAGCAAATCATTGTTGAGAACTAAGTGTCATCATTAAAATAGCAGACTTTAAGGTGAAAATCTGAGCTTAAAGTATCTGCTGCCTTACCTCCATTCCCTCAAAAAGAATAAAGGCTTTAGCTTCCCATGTAGTTTCAGAAACAGGTAGAGCATTTAAGGTGAGGTGGTAGAGACTGGTGAGAGGTTAGAGCAGCTCACCTAGGTTTGCATCTTTCCCTGGCCAAAATTACTGGAGTTGGGTCTTTAGTCATCCTTCTTCTTGTGCTGATAGAAGGCAATAACTGTTTCCTTTAGGCACTAGCTCAGAGATTTTCTGTCATAACCCAGATGTTTTTTGTCTTCAATACTGTGTAAATTGAAGATCACTGAAACTCATTCAGTATAAAAGAAAAAAGACTGCTTTGAAGTAGGTGGTATTTTCCTTTTCCTCACAAAGTGTCACATTGTTGTCTGTCTCACAAGTATAGAGTGAGTTATTTTTAGGTACTTCAAAGCACCTTTTAAATGCCTACATTGAGGTCTGGTTATGGAACACTAATTAGAATGTTAATCTCAATATTGAACTTACTGTGCAAATGCAGCTTATATTTATTGCATCCTAGATAGCATGCCTCCAAAATAAGATTCAATAAACAGGGAAAAAAAAAAAACCCTGTAAAATGTCAAGTGCTCTTGACACAGTCTTGCTGATTCCAACAAATACATCTTGTTCCTCTGCCATTACACTTCTGAATGCACAGCATGAAGAAGTGCTGTGTGGTGCTTTTGAAATGGGTGGCTTAAGAGTAACCCTGCAATTAAAACCCACCATAAGCCTGCACAATTCAGGGAACTATCTAAGAAATTACATTCCAATAACTGAAGTACTACTGTTTGCCAATCAGCATCTTTTCTTCTGATTCCCAGAAGTGAGCTGCGTCAACAAAAACTCCGTAGCCAGGAGCTCATTTCCCAGCTGGAAATAGCAAATGAGAAGGTAACTGAGGTAAGATAATGACTGATGTGACAGCTACTTTCAGTGTGCATACACTTAAGATCTTAGCAGAAACCTATTTAGGTGAGTTATGTTGCTGGCTTAGAGAAAACTAAGGATTTTTGACAGGGCTAGTCAGTAACAGTTGGGAAGCCTCACTGTTTCTTGCTGACTGACATGTTCCAATGGCAGGAAGACAAATGAACTTTACTCTCAAATTACAGAAGTGAAAGGGGAAATCATCTTTCTGTCTTTCTAAGTGACTAATCTAGCAATTCTGGACAAATTTCAGGAAATGTTTCTGAACTTACTTCTGTCTGTGAAACCCTGCAAGCCCCTAAACAGGAGCAGGCACACTGGGATAATGGATAATGTGGCACATAGACTCACCGAGTTCTCCACGTGCTGTGTGTATGCAGAATTTACATTCTGTGTCCATGTATGAATATAGCTAAAAGCATCATCCATTAAAGATGAAGGGCAGGGTTGTTTTGGAATGTGCATTGTTCAATAATTAATGGGCACTTTAGGAAAGGGCTTTCCTGTCAGCCTTATAAATCTGGGATAACATCCACTTCTATCCAGAATAAGTCCTTCTGTCTTGTTTTTTTGTTGTGCTGTGTTACTGAGAGGACAAAAATGATATGAGAAGTGAGTAAAGGCTGGTTAAGAAAGGCTTTTTGAAGGGAACAGAGGAGATCTGTAGCAGGTTTATCATCCCATTTGTATTATCTAATGTATTCCTCTTTCTTCTGAGCTAAATAGCTAAACCATTTCTGTTGTAAGGTTGCATGGATTAAATAACCCGAATTAAAATGTTAGCCTCAATCCATCCTGCTGCAAGGTGTTGAAATGAGTAAAACTTCCCCTGCAGATTGATTGATTGGAAAAGTCAGATGATGTCACATTTGAGCTGGAAATTCTCTGTAATGTGTTAGCAGTTTGTCCTCAGGCTTTTATTGTAAGGGGGAAACAGTTCCACTTCTGATGTTCCTCTTGTGTTAAGCTTTTTTTTTGCTACTTTATCCACTGAATGAGTGGGTTCAGTGAAAAAGAACTTGGCATTGTGATGAGAGATTCTGTTTCCACAGGATGAGACGTTGATGACGGAGTATCGGGAATACATCCACAGGCTTCAGAGGCGGCTGAGCCAGGCAGAACAGAGAGCAGCCACAGCATCCCAGCAGGTACCCAGCTCACAAAAAGTCTTATCCAAGCACATGGAATGTGCAAAAGTACTCATCTGACACCATTCCTCAGGCAGAGGTGATCCCTGATGAGCATTATTACCAACACGATTTTAATAAGCTTGGATTTTGGACATGTCACCTTCTGACAGGGTGTTTATTTGACAGCTTAGGTTGGTTTGTGGAATTTCATATGAATGAAACCTGCATGGTTCAAAATGTGTGAATGAAGGTGTACAGGCCTTTCCAAATCCTTAAATAACTGTAGCTCCTGTTTGCTGGTCTGCTGGAGTGCACCCAACAGCTGCAGCAGCTCCTGCAGTGGTAAAAATAGTAGAGAGAGTAGGAAATGCTTGTTTCTTTCCAGGCCATTGGAGAGGTGAAGGAGAAAGAGTGTATCCCTCTAGGTTTTCAATTTTTCCATAGTGTTTCAGCTGTACAACTTGAAGGAAATCCCATGGGGGTTTATACACTGAGTTCATTTTTTTGCCAAGGAAGTTCATTACTCAAGTTGGCCTCCTATTAAGTCAAGAGTCTTTCTGCCTCCTACTTTTTTTTTTACAGTGGTTTAGGAAAACCATTTGCAAATTACAGCTTGTTAATGTGGGTGACCCCATGTGAGCTGCAGAGAGGAGAGATGTTTGGCTGACCTAAATTGCTCAGTTAGGACAAATGGCAATTTTTTTCCCAACAGCAGTGAATAAATGGGCATAGCTGCCAAGCTGTCATAACATAAGCTGTGGTTCCTGGCTCTAAATGCTCTCTGTCATGACAAGGTCTATTCAGCTGCTCTGAAAGAGGAATTTATTTTTTTTAACCTCCTGTTTATGTGGATCTGTTTAGCTCTAATGCTTCTAAGATGCTGTCTTCCCATAAAACCCCAAACATCCTTATGTCACATTTCAAGGGAATAAACTTGTGGCCTTGGTGCCCATAGAGGAAGAGGTCTTGCTGTTCCTGGAAACATTGGTAATTAGCTGTTCCTCACCAGGCTTTCTCTGAAAGATAACAAAGAGATCTGATGTTGTGCAGCCCAAATGCTGTTGCCAGACTTCAGAACTGCCTTGCCCTTATGGCAGAGGTTACTGCAGAGGCCTGGCTGCTCTCTAGTGACTTCCCTTTTTCTCTCCACCCCAAAAAAACACATGCTGGCACTGTCTCTGCTAAAGGTCTCCAGAAGTGCTGCAAGAATTCCCCTCTTCTGAATCTGGGTATTTATTCTCTCCTAGGGCCCAGAAGCCTGAATGTTCACATGTGAATTCCATTAGAGTAATGATTCTCTCTATTTCTAACCTGTAGGCTGAGGGCTGCCTTCTGGCTTGTGTGTTCTCACTACTTTATATAAAATTGTATCAGATATAGACTAGAGCTGGCCTAGAGGGAGCTAAAAATTACCCTTTTATTGTGGTCACTTCAGTGACTGTAAATCTTAGCTTATTGTGAAATAATAGTGATTCAGTAAGAACCATAAAAAAATACAAAATGATGCTTGCACAAATTTAAAACATCTATCCTGTAGGTGTCTTTTAAAGTGTATTGCTGCTACCTACCATCTTGTATTCTCTGGGAGCTGAATTAAGACAAAAGCAGTAGTCATCTACAGAGTGCATTGAAAATTTTGCTGTTCATCCCAAATTCACACTGCCTGTTCTTGTTCCCCCTCCTTCATGACACATTCAGTATGGAAGTTCTACTGTTGCTGTTACTTTGATCCTACAAAGAATTATTATGAAGCTATCATCTGCTTGTGTTTCATTACAGCTCAGCCTGATAACTACACAGAATAAAAAAGCTGCTTCCCTGAAGGATCTGGAAACTATTTAAACACGTGTTTTTATCATTCATTTATCAACTCCCATTCATGCTGGGAGTTAGGAGGTTGCTGGAGAAACTTCATATTGGAGCACTACAGTCAAAAGCACAGCAAGGCTTGTAAAACTTAAATTCTGGTAAGAAAAGGAGTGGATGAAGTTCCTGTCTCTGTATGCACAATAAAGATTGGAAGAAGTCTGCAAAATGTTGTCATTCAAGTCCTTTAATGTAGCAAATGAAAAAATGTGGCACAGTGCTGTGGCACATTCAGGGTTTTTTGGTCTAAAATCCAGTGGCTCCAACTGTGACAAGATTGAGTACAGGCAGTAGGTAACACTTGTGTTGAAATTCATCTTGGATTTGCTCATGTGCAGTCAGTATCTTTCATTTTTCATTATAGTGCTGGTAGCTTGGGAACAAATTGAAGATCCTTTGTGAATTATAATTAGACTCATTACAGCATGAGTGCCAGAGTTGCTCTTTTGTTGGTCAGTGTTTGAGCTGCACGATGCCTCCGTTGCCTTCCAGTGTAAAGAATTCAGTTTGGTTTGGTTTGATGGCCCTAAGGTGCAGGTAATAATGAAAATGCTGCTGTGGCTACTCAGCTCATTCTTAGCTCTGTCATCTTCCTGCAGTTGTGCTTTTCCTTCATAATATACTATTAATTTCATAATTATTTTACAATTCCTTGCTTTTCTGTGGGTCTGCTCCATTGGTTTGGACATATCTGGGAAATTCCATTCTCTTATTTCAATTTGCACAAAGGTAAATCATCCAGACTTTATATCTTTTGAAAGAGTGGGTTTCAGTTGTACAGATGCCAAGATGTGGGAATCCTCATGTACATGGGGTTTTTTTGATAGCTGAGACAGATCATAGCTATCATTCTACAATTACAGCAAACTCCATTTTCTCTTGTAGCATATATTACAAGCATTAGATAGGTGTTTGAGTGATTTTAAAGTGCTCACATCTTGGCCTTAACTGACATAACTGCTTGTCCTTCCACTTCAATGTGAAGAGTGCAGTTCTGGCTTCTAACTTCTCATTCAGCTGCTGGCTAGTGCTGGAAATGTCTCATTTGTGCCCATGGCAGTGGATCTTCACCATATTTGCATTTCAGAGGACAGAGCTGGGCTGATCCCCCCGTGGAAACAAGACTTTGTGCTGCCTCCTAAAATCTTGGCTGTTCAGGTAGAGTGTGCAAGATGGATACACCCTCAGAAACAATTCCTGCTTGCTGCAGGGAAAGCCACTAGTTCCTATAGTGGTTGCTTTTTCTTCTTGATAGATGCCTGTATCCACTGCAATCTCTAAATCTCAGTTTTGGTTAAAAGATGTGAAAGATTCTCCAAAACAACATGGATACATTTTTCAGAAGCTCCAAGTGTTTGTTTGGGTGAGATTTCCATCAATCAGCAGAGTGATACAGAGGCAGGCAAGTACCAGGCACCTTGTTCCATTTGCATAATGCACAGCTGAGATGATGACAGGCCACCTGGAAGATTTTTGTGTGAGCCATTAATCCCCTTCACTCCTCAAAGGCAGGTTCTGGCTGTGAAGTGAAACCTGGCTGGAAGGGGCAGGCACTTCTCAGGATTCGGGTATTTGTTCCTGGAGGCCCAGAAGGGCACCTGCATGCTTCCCTGTTAATTATGGGTATATTCATTTCACCCTGGGGTGCAGCTCCTACCTGGTGGCTGTTTGCCAGAACAGGAACTGCAGGGATGACACAAAGGAAGGGGCATGAGAGCAATTCCAGCAGCTGACACAGGAAAGGAAAAAGGTTTCTGTCCTGGTCACAAAGAGGAATGTGGTGACATGGAACTCATCATACACCCAGCACCTCTTTTATTTCCCTGAGGTGGCTAGAGGAGGCTGCTCCCAAATTGTCTGATTTTTTCAAGATGGATTGCTCAGCGTGTCCTTTCACAGCCTTGCCTTGCCTTTTCTTGCTTGGCACCAAGTCCATTCCATATCTCTGCATCTGGAGTTTAGAGGAATCCTCATCTGGAAATGCTGCTGGTACAAGATGTTCCCTCAGTAATGCATGACCCCAGCCAGTTCAGAGTGTGAATGAACTTTCAGCCTGATTATCCCAAAGATCCACAGCTTCAAACCTCAGGTTCCTTTTCCAGTGGAACAAGTACAGAGATCATGGACTGTGCGAGGACATCCTCTGTCTACAAATGTCAATGTTTTGAGGTGAGGAACACCTCTGTGAGGATGCCAAGGGGAAAACCACAGTGTGCTGCTGATGGGATGGGCACAGTCATAACAAGCAGTCCTTAAAAAAAACCTTAAAAACCTTACAAATTTACAAAATCTTGCAGCTGCAGTGTGCATGGTGATACCTGTACTAATATATGAAAACTGTTCAGACCATTGCAGTCAAGTGTTTTTGTAAGAACTCAAATACAATTACAGGGAGGTCTAAACCACTGCTGGCAAGGATACTGCAAAAATGTACAGCATTTATTCACATACAGACAAAAGGCACAATTCTACGGAATATTTTAACAAAAAATACAGCTGTTTCAACTAGGTCTTTAGAAATACTTCAAAAAAGGGAGAAAATAAATACAGGATTGGGCCATGTAATATAAAATAGTCATCTCTACATATACTTTTTTTATTTCTGTTTCTCTTCATGCACCTTTTTTTTTAATTAATTTCAGCTGAACGGACACCAAAGCTAGGCACATAGTGAAAAATCTGTACAAGTTTTACAAATGTCATCACAATTGTCTCAAACTTCTGAAATCAAGATTTGTACACAACATGAACCCTTCATTTAGATCTGTGTGAGTTTATAACCTAACAAATGGCATTCCAGGCAACTCTACAGACGTTCAACTAAGCCTACGGTTGGACAGAACACACGGATCATATCAAAGATCTCTTGGTCAGTCAGCACAAGGAAAGGTCACACTTGGAAACAGAAATCCAGCAAATCCCAGTAAAACAGAGGGGTGGGTTTGTCACTGCAGGACCTGCAGCACCTCCTGCTGAGGGCTAAGCACAGGGACAAAACTAACCTACAGAGCTGGTCGTACCACAGCCTTTTTGGTTTGGGGTCAGCTCCACTGGAAACCTCACAAAGCTTTCTGCCCTCAGTGCCAGGGGACAAAGCAGCTAAGGCATTCACTCTGCACAACATAAGTGTTCATAATATAGTGCAAATTAACAAGGTACCTCTGTCCAAGGGGTGTGAGGTCAAAGGTTTACTCAGAATCCAAATTTAGGGTATTCCATCTATGGCTTGACAATTCCTGTGTGGTCATGAGCTTCTTTCTTACAGAAAATACCAGTGCCTGTCTGGAGAATGTTGCTGGATGTTGAGTAGAACTTACTGGCTTTTACCTTTTCTCTGTCTGCTGTTTATACTCTGAAGACATCCCAAGAGTGGCTATGTAACCTCAGTCACCAGTGCCCTGCCTTTCACCTCTGTAAATCATGTATTTACTCTGACTTCTTGGGACCAGCAACAGAATTTTGAAAGTGTATTATCTTACATAAAACTGTCCTTCCTCAAAAGGTTAAGACTTCTGAGTTTTAAAACAGGGATGCATTCTGGTGAAATACTTAACTGATAATATTAACTTGCATAGCAAGATAGGGTGTTTAGCCTTTTTTCTTTCTTGATTGAATCCTCAGTCCTATGGCAGAGGAATTCTGTGTTGTCAGTGTTCCCTCCTCGGGAGGCAAGGGTCAGGCATTCCAAGGTGAGTGGATGCCATAACAACAGGCTTGGAGTGGGAAAGGGGAGGAGAAGGAGGTTCTTTATGCCTGTCTCTCTGTTAACACATTGCTGCTGCTACTTTTTCACCAGTACATACCTCTCATACATCTATGAAAAATTCCAAAACGGATAGGCTCCCAACACTCCACTGCGATGTGTGCACTCAGTACAAAACTGTAGCCTCACAACCTGTTCATATTATTGCTCACAGCTTACTCATTATTGCCACTTGCAATTATTAAAAAAGTACACAGTCAGAATACAAGTTCCCTTTTCCATCAAATCTAATCCATAATAGAATGAAATAGTTTTTTCTTTGCTTGACTGTAAAGAGCTAATCACAATGTATTGCCTTTGTGTTTTATCCTATTTAAAAATATATATTCGTGTCCATTTAAAGCAACCTTTTAGTGTCATAAGCCTGACTCTCCCAGTACATATCATTAGTGCATCTGTGGTGGCCTTTGGGAAATCCTCCTGCCTAGTGCCATAGAAAACTTCTGTCTGGAATTGTCACCACATTCCCGAAGGCAGGTGCCTGACCATGGGTGACAGGTTATTCCACAGAGTGCTGGAACCCCAAACCCGCCCCTTGCTCAGAACTGAGCCATTTGGGAACATCCTTTGTGTCAGTCCCAATCTTTCAAGCCCTGCCCTGTCCCTTCCTCCTCCAGTGCAACGTCTGGCTGTGCCTGGTCATCATTTACATGTAAACTCTGGAGCATAGGGATGGGTTTGAGCTGCCACCTGTGCTCAAACTGAACACAACAGAACACATTCTGCAAAGAGAGGAGAAAGAGCAGCCCCTGCCCAAGGATGGGGAGCATTTGTAATGGGACTTACCAGTGCAGTGCAGGATGGTCTAACAACCATCTTCCATTCAATACACACAAGTTAAATTAAGAGCTTGTGCTTTTCCAGAAGTCAGGGGGAGGGAATAAATTTTCAGTGCCTTTTAGCTAGAAGGAATGAATGCAGCCTGATTCCTCCTACCCCCCCCCCACCAGCCCCTTTTAAAAGATTTTTGTGAGTTGTGTGCATCCCAACTCCTGTTTTAGTAGCAATGTCACTCTTCTGCTTACTCAAGACAGCTGCAAATAAGGGAGATTCAACCTTCTCACAGAAATATGGAGGGTGAAGGGGTGTGGCTGGGGCAGAGGAAAAAAAAAAAAAAAACCAAAACAAAACCAAAGAGCTTAAAACAGCTTTAAGTGCATGTAAACATACTTATACAACTCAGAAGAAATGGGCTTTCATTTTGTCAGTCTGTAGCTCTAAGAATGCTCCTCTCTCACACCGATGGGTAAGGTGGCTTGTAGGCAGTGTGACTCTGGTGACCCCGTCCCTGTGTCCAGTCAGGTGGCCAGGATGCTCCTCCGAATAATGTCCGTCCTCCTGCCGATGCTGCTGCTGGGGCTGAGCCTCTGCTGCCTGCACTTCTTCTCAGCCACTTCGGGCTCCGAGTCGCTCATTTCGGCGTCGGGGACGTAGCCATCGTTCTCACTGTCAGGCTTTAACTTGCTCTTTGTCCTCTCCTTGGCTGCAACTCTGCCCACGCCCAGGTAGGGGTAGCCGGAGGTCTGGCGGCAGCCCTCCTCCAGGCTCTCCCCCTGCTGCTGCCTCTCCCCCTTCTTTGGAATTCGGAATCCGCCCCAGTTTTTCCCCGGGCTCGTGGGCGTGGTAGGCACTTTGACTACTGTCTGATTAGAGTTTACTTTGACCAGACCCCCGTTACATTTAGGCACTATATCCCTCCGAGTGCCAGGCGCTGCTGACCTCCCACCGGAGTGGTTGACAGCCCTTTTGTTTTCCAGTTGCCTCTGAGAGAGTTCCGTGGGTCTCAGGGGTTTGTGGTTGTGTTTAGAAGTCTTTTCCTTCAGCTCTGCCTTCGCCCCCTCGCACTGCGGGCGATTGTCCCTTCTCTTCCTGTGCTCTGCTAGAACGACGCCGTTCTTCTGCTGCGCCGACGCAATCCGTGTCTCAGCAAAGGGCTTGTCGAAGTTGAAAAAGCTGCCTGGAGCTGCACCTCCTTCCCTCGGGCTGGGCTGCCTCAGCAGGGATTTGCTGTCATTCCCAGGCCTGTCTCTTACCCTGTCCCTCTTGTGGGGTTTCTTCAAGGAGTGGGCCAGAGATGTGCCCATCTGCTTCCTGAAGAACGCAGAATGCCACTTCAGGTCCTCGATCTTGGGGGCGTTGGGGCCCAGCGACGGGCTGTTGAACAGCACCGTGCTTTCCATGGAGGAGAATGAGGAAGGCACACCTGCATGGAAGCAAACTAAGTTCAAGTCAAGCAATCCCACAGCTGCATAGATAAACACCAGTTTGCAATGTACCTGTTTTAACTCTGCTCCTCATGCCTGACGTGTTCACATCAGAAATGCATATTTGGGTGCCTGTCCTGCACTTTTAGGTCACAACTCTGTGGCTACATCATGGTCTCATCTTCCTGTACCTGCACCTAATTACACTTGTAGCAAACACAAGTCCTAGCACTCCTCTGTCCACTAAGACAAGGACACTCCTCAGGGACAGAGGCAAAAAGCAACCAGCAAGTGGATCTCCCTGATGCTATCTAAAATATGGTTTATTAGTTACTCAATAGTTCAAGGATAATCTGGCCTCCAGGACAGCACTGCAGGAATTTGGAAGACATTCATCTTTCTGAGGAATGAAATGAGAACAAATGAGGCCCTGTTTGTCCTTCACAGCCTGTGAGCAAACCTTGTCCCAGTGCTCTGACATGAGGAAGGGAACACTGAGGCATACCTGAAACTCTTTCTTGTTCCAACTGCTTTGTGTAGCTGTTGAATATCTGTTCCTGAACTTTGCAAACAGATCTCTTGATTTTTTCTCTCCGCGTCACCATGTAAGTGAGGTTACGCACCTGCAAGACAGCAAGGGCATGGGTTTTACAGGAATTGTATTCCCAGGATATTGCCCTACCTGTGCTTTGAATTAACTCAGCTGGAGTACTACACAATTGGTGTACAATTAAAATTTAAAGCATTTAAATTTAAACCATTTAAATTTAAATTTAAACATTTAAATTTAAACAATTTAAATTCTTAGAGAACAGTCTGTTTAACTGTTGAACTGACAGGCAATTTAACTGACAGGTTATTCCATCAGATTTGGAAAACCACTGCACCAGAAGTAACTTCTACAAACACAGACACACGAAACCTAGGGAAATGTTGGAAATCCTTGAATGTACTCAGTATTAAATACTTCCCAGGTGAGGGAATGACTGAGAAGCACAGGTGGATGATTCTAAGGCTCCTCTCTCAGTGGTGCAAGGTATTGTCCTGTGAATTACAACCTTGTGGCTGGTCTGGAGAAATGTAACAAGTGTGTTTGTTTTTACAAAGGTCCCTTTTTTAAAATCCAAATTATCTTGAATGTACAATCAGTGGGAACAGAGTAGTAAACAATTAAAATATTCTTAAAATCACGTATCCTGTTTTGGCATCATATTTAGAAATGGAAAGGATACACACAGAATAATTTAAGATCCAGAGAACATAGTTACAAACTCTAATTATTTAGCTGTTCAAAGAGAAGATGACAGCAAAGCTTGAGTGCATGGAGCAGGAACAAAAGATCCCAGGTAACAGCTAGGATCTGAGCCATCTGAACAGCTACAGAAGGGCCATGGGCTGGAGCTGAAACTAGCAACTCATTGTAAGAGTAATTAGGCATCAGGATCCTTTTCAAAGGATGCAGTACATCCATGAGAACCTGCTGTCCTGATTTAAAGATTAGACAGTATTATGAAAGAGAGGCTCTGGTTCACCTACAGGTTACTGAGGTAGGACCTCCTGAGCCAGCTTTAGTCCATGGCCCATGAGCCACGTGCTGTAGGGACATGAAAAACTAATTTCAGTGTTCTTTCTGGCTCTAAGAGCTCCTAAATTAACCCAGAAAGAAAGGAATTCAGGATCAGATGTACTTATTGAAACACCAAACTGATCTTATTGAGCTGTTCTTCAAACGTTCAAAACCTAAATAAATTGAACATCAGTTACCTCCCAAACCTACACTGATCATCCTAGTCTGGTGTGCCAATGAAAAACAGATCTGCTGCAAATCAAGGTAAGTTTCATCATCCTTTTCACTGGGTGAAAGAAGCATGCAAAGCCCTTAAAGGCTGAAAAGGCTTCAGCTGGGGGCTGCAGTACAGTCCCCAGCCATCAGAGTTAATCAGTAAGAAGGCACGAGCCAAAACACGACAGTCCAGTCGCAGGTGATTGAATGCTACACGCCAAGACCTGCTGGCCCCGTGACTGACCTCTGTGTGCAAAGGGCAATTGCTGTGCTCTGGAGAAATTTAGTGTTAATGGCCTTGCCTGACAGCACAGCTCTGAGCTGAGCTGCACTCAGGGTGAGCACAGCTGGGGAACTCAGCTACCTGTGGCCAGCACGGGCAGTGCCGGGGCTTACCCGCTCCAGGTCCTGCCGGAGGTGTGTGAAGAGCTGCAGCCTCCTGAACAGAACATCCTGCTCCCGTTTAGCCAGATTGTCCTCCTCATCCTTCTTTGGGGTAATCAAAGGCTTATTGAAATTGGATTTCCTCTTCAGTTTCCAGTACTGGTAAAGGAATTCCACCGGCTCCTCAGGCAGCCGCAGCACTTTGGCCACTTCCAAAGACTCAACAAAGGTGTAGAACTCGTCCTCCAGCTGCTGGAGCTTCTGCTTGCGGAGGCTGACCCTGTGGGCCTCCTCCTGGTTCTGATCCATGCCGTGGAAAGGGTCCATGTGGGCAGGAAGGGAGGTGTCCTGAATCCCATTCCTATTCTCCTGAGCTGGGCTTTCACTCAAAGTCTCAGCGTCCGCTTTCTTGGTGGAGCTGTGCTTGGGACAGTAGGACTTGAACTTCACCTCGTCGTTCTCTGCCAAGATGGTCTTCATCTCCAAGCCGCGGTCAAAGGCGCAGGTGACGTGAAAGGCTGTTCTGCAGTTCTTCACTGAACACTAGAGAACATGAATTACAATTTACCAAACAAATATAAAAGTTAAGAAGCCACGCTGCCTAGAACTGTTGGAGAAATCGGGGCTGCTTTGGAAGAAGAACCCTGTCACCGCGCTCTGCTTCTAAGCTGCACGCACTTCCTTGCTCCCTTTAATTAGGGTTATGACTTAGTGCTTTCAGGCCAGCCAAGGATCAAGTGGCCCAGAGGGACAGGAGTGTTTAACCCCCCTGCAGCCCCACCATGCTATTCCATGCACAAAAAGCCACAAGAGGAACATTCCCACTGACACCAGAACCACTTGTGCACAGCACCATTACCAAAATTAAGTGTTCCCCTTTGGAATGTGCCAGCACCAGGGGGAAGAAAAAACATTGTGGTGGCTCCAGGCCAGCCTGAGACTTTTAATTAAAAGTCTTTCCCAGCACCTGGACCCACGCTATCCAAAAAGCCTCAACCAAAGGGAATTTTTTCCCCCTTTATCCCAACTTTATAATGTCAAATATTAAATCACTGTCAACCATTACTTCATTTCACAGCCTTCACTTCACCTTGGAGAGGAGGAGAACAGGAAATTCAAAAAATGTTGTCATTTTTCTTCCTACTCAGTGAACTCAGCCATCACAGAGCAATGGGCACTAGTTCAGCTGATTTAGCACTTCATTTCCATTATACCTAATTTCCTTTTGCAAAATTCTATCATACATACCACCAGCCACCAGCTGAAAGGTTTAAATACATATAAATATGTATATATACACATACATATGTGTTTGGACCCACTCACACCTCTGGTGAGCAGGATTTGAAGTGGAAATGAGCATTAGTGCTCCTAACTAGGAAACAAATCTATGTTTAACCCAAGCCACCGACCCTGAAAGAGCAACACAGTGCACTGGGATGTTTGTACAGTGCTTTGTAAAGAAGCCAAATCTCTCTCCCCTCTGGGTTTTCCTGCTCAGGTTGACTCAGCAGCCAGATGGCTTATAAAGGTATGGCAGGGTTTAAACTGCACAGGTTTCAAATGAGCAGTCTTTAATAAAAGCAACATATCAAAGGAATTTAAAAATACCAAAGCATCTTTTGTCCTTTCCTCTCCTACTAACAAACGGGCCAGGAGCATCCCAACTGGAACACTGGGTACAGTACAGAGAAGTGCTTTAGCCATAATCAGCTCTTACTACAGCTCATGTTTTGTTGGGAGAAGAGAGGAAAGCCTGTCTCACCGGGAGGAAATCTGCTGAACCTGGGGGAATAAGCAATCTTGCTTTTCCCAGCTTATTGCAGCTGCTCCCTGACCAGCCTGACACACACTTCCAGCTGCCACTCTTCCTAATTGTTGTGCACATATCAGAAGGTGGCCTGGAGAACAGACAAAAACAGCTTCAGCTACCTAACAGCAGCCAAGAGGAAGGGGGTGGCTCTGCAAGGAGGGATTATGGTTGCAAATTTATATGCTGTGGACAGATTTATTTTCTCTAGTTAACACTTACTATTTCATACATTCCTCACATGTGGACTGTGATAGGTTTCACTGGAACTAGTGCTGTGTCGCTGATTTACAGCTCTTCCTGGCAGCCTCAATCAAATAACTTGGGGCAGAGGAGAAAAGTAATTTCAAAGTAATTTTTCAAAGTAATTTTTGTAATTTTCAATTCAAAGTAATTTTTGTGTCCTAATGCTGGTCTGACCACCATGGATCCTGTAACACCAGGCTAGCCCCAGAAGAAAGAGCTCTACCTCAGCCTCCTTATGAGACTGAAGTATCATCCCTCTCCGTCTCAGGGAGCTTCCTGAGGATTGTTTTCCTGCTGGAAGTGCTCTGAGGATGAGGAGCATCACCACAATGCTAAGCTACATTTTACTGTCTTTTTCTACACAAGCACCTGTCCTTACACTCCCACATCGTTTATTCTCAAGTAAAGGACATCAACATCTTGTCTGCTGTCCCAGTGTCTCCTGTTGCAAAAATCTGAGGTTTGGTAATATGTTTTCTCAGTCTTCCTAGATTTTTAAATTTTTCTTTAAAGGATTATTTAACATTTCTGAGTGGTTTTCCACTGTAAAGGGTCTGCAGGTGCCTTACAGCTAACAACCCAAAATAAACATGCACATGAAACAACAGTGCCCAGTGTAAAAGGCTCTGGTGCAGATCAGGTCAGTTCATTCCATAATAACAACCAGCAACACATTTTCCTACCTCCTAAAAACTGACAAAAGAAAACACATGTGGTTAATTGTGTGGTTAAATTACCTGTATAGAAGCTCCAACTTTTTCATTACAAAGGCTGCACACCAGTGCCCACCTACTGCTGGGAATGTGGGAAACTTTTGTGATGGGCTCCATCTTTTCAGGGCTTCCAATGCTCACCTAAGAGAAAAATGGTCAAAAAATTGGAGTGACTGTGACACTGTTAATTGAAAAGAGAAACAATTTTATTAGAGAAGTCAAATTCCTTGTGTGTATACACAACTTAGTGTGTCCCGAATTCCTCTGTTTATCAGGATCTAAAATCCTTTTTTAAAAAAAATCAGTTTCCCACTTTGTGAACAAACCAACCAGTTTCAAGGTGGAGCCCACCAATTTAAGATTATCATACAGGATGAAGACGTTGACTATGAGAACCCACAGGAATTCTGTCAGATTCAAACTTTCCTGATTCACCTTTAATGTTCTGTTTACAAAGTGAAATGGTACCTGGTGCCCTTGTTAAATTAGCTTTGCCAGCAGCAAAGGCCTCATTTTCCAAGGCCTAATTCTGATTGACAAGGGGGATTTAATTAGTTTCTTTACAGGTGAAGCATCCTCCCCTGCCAGACTTTTTACCTAACCAAGAAGCTTTTATACTTCATTTTGAAGTTGAACAATGCTTTAAGGAGGTTTTTTCTCTCCCAGAATCCCAGGACCAGCACCTGTGGAGTCTTTGCTTCTTTTTTTGCCAGGGTTATGATTAAATGTGCAAGATGGTATTTCTTGTTCGGACTCAGGTGTTTATTAGTTTTTATCTATATTACAGTCTCACACACAGTGAGTTCTACAGCACTTCACTCTAACAAACTAAAAAATGGAGCTGTATCTCTCTCTCTACAAGGCCTTTAAGGATAAACTGTCCAATTAAGAAATGGCACCTAAATTATTTTTACTTTTAACCCAATCACTCGTGTCCTGCAATGTGGACTTTCTGTCCAATTGCACAAAACCACCCAAACCCATGAAGAAGAAGGTGAAGAAGAAGGACCAGCCTCCACCCTAAAACTTCCATCTTGCTTTATATATATTACTATAACCCAAAACCTTAAACTTTAAGTTTTCCACCCTGTGATATTACCCACTTCTATTCAAGCTACACACCCATAATCCCAGTTCTACAATTTTTCCAATTCCATTTTGCGAGCCTTCTCCGCGGCCTCGGGTCAAACGCAGCGTTTCTCTTGGGGGGTCCAGCACAGGAAGCCTGCAATTCTCAGCAGCCAGGCTGAGAATCAGCACGGGAAGCCTGCAATTCTCAGCAGCCAGGGCTCCAAGCAGCAAGCAGCACCCACCTCTGGAATCCAGAGCGCGCAGCTGACGTGCACCCACTTGGTGCCGCTGCGGGTGGGCTTCATGGCGCCGCCCTTCTTGGGGCACAGCAGGCACTTGGGCCGGACGCCCAGCGCGCAGGTCCGGCACAGCCAGCTGCCCTCGGGCACCTTCAGGATCCCGTAGCACGCCTGCATCCCCACGGGCAGCGGGGCAAAGAGAGCACAGCAAACACCACGGGGGTTCTTTGGTTAGACACGGCCTCGCACAGCTCTCACAGTTATTTTTACTCAGCAGGATGGATGGCAAATAATTAAGGGCGGGTTTTTCAGGAGGTTGCGTCCTTACGGAGCCCTCTATCCCAATTACCATCGGCTTTAATGCACTTTAGTTGCAGGTTTGATGTGGTCAGAAAAACCCTACAGGTCTGAAAATACCAACTTTGCATCTTGTGGATGTATCTGTGTATCTGTCACTTAGAGCTGTCACACGCCTATCACAGAATCACAGAATGGTGAGGTTGGAGGAGACCTCTAAGATCATCGAGTCCAACCCATGTCCTAACACCTCAACTATACTACAGCACCAAGTGCCATGTCCAGTCTTTTTTTAAACACACCCAGAGATGGTGATTCCACCACCTCCCTGGGAAGAGCATACCAGTACTTGATTATTCTTTTGGTGAAAAATTTTTTCCTAATATCCAACCTACACCTTCCCTGACGTAGCTTGAGACTGTGTCCTCTTCTGTCAGTGCTGCCTGGTGGAAGAGACCAACCCCCACCTGTCTCCAACCTCCCTTCAGGAGGGTGTAGAGAGCAATAAGGTCACCTCTAAGCCTCCTCTTCTCCAGGCTAAACAACCCCAGCTCCTTCAAACATTCCTCACAGGGCTTGTGTTCCAAGCCCCTCACCAGCCTCATTGCCCTCCTCTGGACGTGCTCAAACGTCTCAACATCCTTCCTAAACTGAGGGGCCAGAACTGGACCCAGCACTCAAGGTGTGGCCTCACCAGCACAGAGCACAAGTGAAGAATTACCTCCCTGCTCCTGCTGGCCACACTATTCCTGATACAGGCCAGGATGCCCTTGGCCTTCTTGGCCACCAAGGCACACTGCTGGCTCAACCAGCAATGTTTCCAAACACTGAATGACAACAGAAACTTGTTAAAGCTTGGAAGGAAGGACAGGGTGATGGGAAGGCACCTGCTAGAGTAAGAAGCATCCATGAAAACAGGCTAAAACTGTATCTCTTCTTTTACATTAAGAAAACTTCTGAACTACCACAGAAAGGCGTCACACAGCAGTGCTTCCTTAGCACGGCTCTCTGGAATAAGCCCCACCTGTGTCCCTACTGATTGCCCTTTTTTACACAAGTTTGCTACCACCTGACACCGTGCTGCTGCCATACCTGGTGCACACAAATATTGCATTTGTCACAGAACACCATTTCATTGCCATCCTCTCCATCTGGAGACTGGCAGACGTCACAGACAACGTCCTCGTCGTACTCGATGCCCAGCCCTTCCTCCGTCTCGATGGCGTGGCTCATGTTATCGTAGCAGCGCTGCTCAAACTCCTCCATCACCCTTTCCATGGTGTACTCATCCAGCTCCAGCATCCCTGCAAAACAGCAGCTGGTCACACACTTGAAGAAAAGAGTGGTAACCATCACCACAAGCAGCTCCACTTTCTTTCTGAACAGCCAACCCCCACGTAGACACGTTTCATTCCTAGATAACCATGCCAGTTCCAGCACAATCCAGGGAAACTGCAAAAAGATGGCAAAGTTGTCTTATAACTGTATTAAACTAACAAAAGTGGGGTGTCCAAATCTTTCAAATTCTAAGAAAAACTTTCCAAGACTGAATCTGGCTTCCTGGTCTTGTTCTCATTTTTCCTTCTGGGACAGCACCATCTATGGCTTTTGCTCCAATTTTGCCCCCCAGATGTTGGCTCTTTGGTGAAACATTTGGAAGTGTTTTGAACCAAAAGTGATGGAGCAGGAGGAGAAAATCAATGACAAAATCTGCTATGATACTTGGAGGGAATCTGCATTTTCTAACAACAGTTGTTGGTTTATCACAAGTTCCAACCCGACAGGATGTAATCCCAACTGAGGTCTTTCTCAGACCCTACAACAATAAATTTATTTGTTTTAAAAAGTGAAAAACTGTAATAAATGCAACATCAAATCTGGAACAATAACTAAATGCCATATCTAATATTAAATTTGCTCTTTTCCAACAGCATCCATCAGAAAATTATTCATGACACACAGCTACAGACCCATTGTGTTGTGGTATTTTATAATTCAGATTTGATTTGAAATGGAAAGACCTCCCTTTTCAGGTAACTCCCCCAGTTTATATCCTGGGCATGACCTTCTGTCATGTAAAATATTCCTTTGGTCAGTTTGGGTCACCTGTCCTGGCTATGCTCCCTCCCAGTTTCTTTTGCTCACCTCCTCCCTGACAGAGCATGAAAGAAAAAAGGAAAGAACAAGGAAAAAAAAGCCCCTGACTTAGGATAACCACAGACCCCAAAATATCAGTGTGTTATCAACACCATTCTCATTACAACTCCAAACCACAGCACTTGTAACAGCTACTGGGAAGAAATTAGCTCTGTCCTAGCTGAAACCAGGACAGAGAGGAGATGGCAACCTCAGGGTGGGTGTTTTAACAAGAAAACTCTCCTTTCAGCTTTCCCTGTGAAAAACTGAGCCAAAAATTCCACAAAACAAAGAATAAAAAAACCTCTCTAGCTCTTCCAGATCAGAAGACAAACACTCCACAAAAGTACTTCCAGTTTCCCTTGCTGACAGGTAAATCCTTGCAGCAGGGATCAAGGCATCCCATGCTACCCAAACTGAGCAGCTGAAAAGTGGCAAGAGGGAACATCCAAAATCCTGCTGATGAAAGGATTCTGCCCTGCAACCCAGAACTGCTGCACCAGCAAAGCAGATGATGGCAGGTTTCACAGCAGCTGCCAGCTGAATCCTATCTGCTCTCACTTTGTAAGTGACCCTTGGAGATGTGACTGACAGCCTGGGTGTTTGCAAGGGTCACAGAAAGGGGAGCAGGGGCTGCAGCTCCTGTTCAGATGCTCACAGTCATCCATCTACAGAACCACTGCATGTTCTCAGGATCTGAGGAACTCCTACAGGGATCAAAGAAAACACAGGGAACTCGTGGCCCCAGGGACACCATAAGGAAGTGCTCCAGGTGCAGATCAGGAAGTAGCTCACTTTTCAAATGCCCAGTTGTAGTATCTGTGGTGTGCAGTGTCTGACCAAGCACCCATGTACATGTTTCAAGACCCCCAACACTGCCTGGTACTGACAGGAGCATTTCCTTCCCTCTGCAGACAGCAAAACTGAGCGGGTGTAACAATCTAGAGCAAACAAACTCCATGAAACTACACCAAAACATAAAATCCAACAAATTCTAGCTGCTCACTGTGCCATGTGCAGCATGTACTTTTAAAGGTTCTGCTGGTGTAGCAGAATGGGGCTCCCTGCAGAGGTACAAATCTGCCCCTCTTGTGCTGCTCACACCCCACTATAGGAGCCCTCGTCTGGTTCTGGCAAAAGACAGACTGGATAGAAGGATACCAAACAAACAAAAGTATATTTTTCCCCCAAGGAAAGGCAAGGGAACTTGCTGCTGCTGTTCTCCTGAAGATAACTGGAAAGGTAACCTAAACTCTGGAACCATAAACTGAAATCCTCTAAGCCCAGCACTAAACGTGAGCAGGGCTGATGTGAGATCTGGAAAAAAGGCCTGGATAAAAGACCAGGACAAGACATCACTATTTGTTTCATTCATGTGTTGGCTTAGAAAGGAGAAACAGAGTTATAAATGGTCATTTTGTGGCTTACCAGTTCCTCAGCCATGCCACCAATGGGCTACAGCCAGGTTAAACATGTTTGACTGAACTGCAGCCCAAAGCAGGGAACTGCCACAGGGCCAAAACAAAAACCAAAGGTGTTCACCAACATGTCCAAACCTCTTCCATCTGCCACAGCATTCTCCCTCAGCCAAACAACGTGGCAGAGATTCTGTGCTGACTTACATCCTCTCTTGAAGCACTCACCTTACCAAGAAAACATCCAGTTTGCTCCTCTCCCCCTGTCCTTTCCCTCACACAACCCATTCTGCAGAAAAGCTCCCCTTGTGACAGCTCTTCCTCCTGCTTCAAAACTACAGCCCACAGTCACAGTGAGGCTGGGGAGCTCCCTCCAATAAATCAGTGCAGGAATTCCTTCCTGTCCCATTCCCTGTTGCCACTCAGCTGGCACAGATTTTCTAAACCTGCCAAACAACTTGTCTTGCCTTCTCTGCACTGAACACCCCGAACTAAAAGGATGACACAGACTTGTGATGAAGACAAAAATAAATAGGACTACCTGGAAAAACTACCTGAGAGGTCTCTCTGACGTTCCCTTTGAAAACCAAGATGGCAAACTGGGAACTTTGTGAGATGGAAAGCAGCAGAGAAAAAAACAAAACGTGTGGCCAGATTCTGACCAGGTCTGAGCAGATAAAACACAGGAGTTACAACATCTATCTAAGGCCTAATCACATCAGCTCTGCTCACATGATTACTATCTCCTCATACCTCTACTACTTCTTCCCATTGCTGCCTGTGGAAACCCAGGGCACTGGGAATATTTCCCTGTCTGCTCTGGGATGTCCTGGCCCCCAGGGGAGCACTGACTTTGACCCTCATTCATGGAGAAAGTTTCTTAGACTTCAAGATAGACTGGAATCCACAAAAGTGTGAAATAGATTATAGAGAGTAGTGTAGGTGTATCACTTAGTGAGAAATTTAAGTTTTGGGATTTTTAGTATGTTGTAAATAGAAGCAAGATGGAAGACACAGGGTGTGGTCCTAAGTTTCTTCTTCCTTCTTCTTCATGGGTTTGGGTGGCATTTTATAATTGGACAAAAAAGTCCTCATTGCATGTACCAAAGATCAGTTATCAGGTTAAAAAGGGAAATAATCCAGGTGTCAGTTCCTAATTGGACAGTTTAGTCTTAAAAGACCTTGTACCAAGAGATTGTTGGCCATTTTGTGCCTTCTAATGAAAAGCTGCTGAACTCACAGTAATGAGACTGTTTTACTAATTAGAAATAATAAACACCTGAGTCCAAACACAAATTACTGTCTCAAGCGCCTTCAATCCAGACCCAAAAAAAATGATGACCGGCACCCCCTGAAATTATCCTCAAGACTGCCAGCTTTAAAAAGCAACATAAAGGCAACAAACCCCTCGTGGCTCACCCATTTCTTTGAATTCCTCATTGGCCAGCTGCAGCCACGCCACGTCCACGTCGTTGAGGTCGTAGCGGCACACGCTGTCCGCCAGGGTCCGGATGTCCACGTAGCCCAGCTCCGGCGGCTCCGCGCCCGACGACACGATGAACTTCCTGGGCCGCGTGAAGGTGACGGCTTTTGTCTCAGACACCACCCTGAAACAGACAAGGCAGGCAGGCATGAGGAGTGCTGAGAGGCTCAGCTCCAGAGGATTCCAAATGCTTGGCTCTAAGTGACTAACGAGCCTCCTAACTGTCCCAGCAATCACCCGGCACCACTGAGGTGGGAAAACAGCTCCATGCACTTCCAGAACTGATTGGGGGTATTGTAACAACTTAACTGGAGTTGTCTAGAAATCCAATTCACTGCCAGAATTCTAAATAAAATTAAATATTAGAGGACAGAGCTGTGCTTGCTCTTACCTGAAATTCACACTTGTTTAAAGCCAAAGCAGGGATGCTGCATTTACACAGTGGCTGCCACATATACACACGTTAAACTCTGGTTTAAGACTTTTTTTTTTTGAATCAATCTGTTTAACTAAGCTAGTGACTAGAAGAACATTCAAGGAAAAAATGAAAAAAACATTTCTGGCTATCTCAGTAGAGGATGTTGCTCTTTCTCCTAGTCAACAGCACAAACTGAAATTGAGCTTGGATGAAACCCACCTCACAACACAACCCCAGTCCCTCCAGGAGCAACTGGCCCCACTGCCAAATGCCTGCCTCCTGCACTACCAGTAGAGGTGATTTTTTGGGGTGCTGGTGCCATAAGGGAGGAAATTGCACCACCCTGTGTTGCCAGAACTCTCTGCTGGGAGCAGGACAGCCTCCACACCCCACTCTTATTCTGCCCCCAGCGTGTTAACTCCTAGCAGAAACCCTGACCTGCTGCTGCTGCTGCATTTGCACAAACAGAATTCTGTAAATCCTCTACCTATTTCAGTCTTGCACATCCCTCAAGCTTCCCCTCTTCTAGCTTATTTCAGACAACGAGAAATGGTGAGCAAGAGCCAAATGCTGAATTTGGAGCTTCTGAGGTGCTGTGAAAAATACACATGTGAATGGCCTTGCCAGCCTAGCCACACTGCCCAAACTGTTTCTGGTCATACTGCACAGAGCTCAAATGTTACAGACTACTGTGTCTTCTACTTTAAACTGGGCACTTCTCTCCAAATCTTCTTTATCATAAATTCCTTCCAGAGTACCTCTCTGTGGAAAACTCAACCTCCAGGCAGCACCCTGCCACAGCAGTGGCACAGAAGAAACAAGCACAGTGACTCTGCCCTCAAAACACCTCCCTTTGCTGGCTTTATTTCTGCTAGAAAGAAGCTAAAAAAGGGCAACTCTTACTACAGACTGAAAGGCATTGAGCTGAATTGTCATTCTGAGCACACATTTACAGTGAATCTCCACACAGCCTCACTCCTGTCTCCTGCTCCTCTGCCCTCACCAGTCACTACCTTTTATTCACTGCTGTGCTCCTGACCAGCACCAGCTGGGAGGTTTTTCCTCTGCCCAAGTCCCCAGGTGTGTGGCCCTCCCACAGCCTTGGGAGGTGCTGAACAGAGGAGTCAGAGAGGAGCAGGCAGTGTGAGTGCACATGTACCATGTGTGTGTGTCTCTGCAGGGACTGGGGGAGGTCAGTGTGGAACAGGGAAAGGGTGTGCTCCCATCTCCTACACTGCAGAGCAGAGAGCAAAATGCCACCTTGTCCTTGGAGCTCCAGGTGCAATCCTTTAGAAGAAGGATGGGCAGGATTTCCCTGATGTGCAGGTTAGCCCCTCCTAGTGGGGCACTCTGCAGGTGGCTGCACAGAACAAAAACACCAACAAACTTCCCTGAGGCCCCCTTAATCCAAGGCTAGAGCTGGCAGATACAGACCTTACAAGAAGCAGTCAGTGTTCCATCATCACAAATTTTTGGCTGTGTATCAAGGATTGAGCTGCTGTGGTCCCACCAGCACTGGTGGGTCATTTGGTAATGCCTCATGGGCCAGCCTGGACTGACTCAAAGAGATCTAGAATGATTAAATGTCAAAAATCCTCGCTCTTATTTTCTTCAACCCCTACTAAGCATAAAATGGGCTGCAGCACACTCCTGCCCTTAGGACTGCAGTGTTTAATTTGAAACAGGAAATAGTATCTATGTGTAACAAACATGGCAAGGAAAATAAGGGCCTTTTGGATAGGAGCTAGAAAATCTCACATGATTTAGTTACATGAACATCTGGATGGTTTTTAAAACAGTTGAAATGTTGTACAATCAATTTCTTAGGTTAATAAAAGAAATCACAAAAAAAAAACCCTATGAAAACAAAATAAATGCTGTGTTTTCTCTAGCCCTTAAGCCTGGTTTGTCCAACTGTTCCTTGAAAAGAACCTATGGCTTGGAATTAAGCAGAAGGAACACCAGACAGGGCTCTTCCAGCAATGATAAATGAGCTCAAGTCTGGCTTAAAAATAGAAGCTATTTTTAAGGTTCTGTCATCACACCCCATTGCCAAAAACAGTTCTCTGACATTTGTGTTTCACACGGGCAGAACAGGTTTGACTCTTGACCTCTGTGACCATTCCAAAAGGTGATTCCAGGTTGCTCTTCATGTCTGAGAGCCAAGACCCTCCTGTGCAAGGAAGGGTCAGGAAGCCAAGGCAATGTAGCACAAACATGTATTTGTTCCCGTTCCTCCAAATGATACCTGGCTACTGGTTCTGGGATGGTCCCTGGGCTAACTGGCACCTGAACTCCCTTTTCCCACTCCTGCCTCCAGGGATCTGCCAGCACGTAGTATTCATCGGGGTTCAGCTGGAAGGAGTCATGTAACTTCATGGCAGTGATCAGGTCCGTTCTGAACACCTGCAAAGAGAGTGACCCAGAGAGAAAAACAGAGACACTGACATTTGATATTGACCATTGACAGCTTCAGGGTAAGCACAGAGCACACTGGGCAACACGGGCACTGTACCACCAGGGCACTAGCCCAGCCCACTGCAGAACAGGGACTGGCTTCAGGGCAGGGAAAGGGGTGGCTGAGGGCACAAATACTGACAGGAGGATTTCCCCTAACTGCACTGCAGGTCCTGCAGCTCCTCCTGCACTGGAGACTTGCTCTAAAAGGTGTTACCCACTTTCACCTCCACATTGGCTGCAATAAAAGCTGCAGGAGCTCCAAGCTGTAAAACAGCAGCACAAGGAAGATTCATTTTTGCTCCCAGGCTTTCTGGAATTTTTTTTTCTTTTCAAATTATTGGAGCTCTGACTCATACCAAGACATTCTAGAAATTCCCTGTGGTAGAAATCATGGCGTGACTCCACCATGACCAGCCTCAAGAGGAAATTCTAAGAAGATGACTCTTTGTGCAAGTACTTATAAAAATAACCCAAAAGATAAAAAAATAAGACCCAAACTGGAATTCTGGTGGCAGCTCCCCATTCAGCACAGCTATTTATTCAATCAGCTACAGACACCTCTGTGTCACAGCTGTAATTTTCCTTTGCCTTTGCAAAGGCATCCAGCTCTAAAGCCAGCAGGATGTTTGGCAACCTGTGGGCTAGCAGCCACGAACAAGCAGCCATGCTGCCTTCAAATAGCCACAGAATGAAATAAAAAAGGGATTCACTCCTGTGGCAGGCCTGCTGTGGCACTGCTGGGGCAGCTTCAGCCTGCTGGCATCGCAGAAAGCCGAGTGCTGCTATCACAGGCATCCCAACTACAAGCCTGCACTTGCTGACACCAGTTCCAGCCCTTGCCACCCCCTGCTCCCTGCAAAAGGCAAGGCCCTCCTCCACAACACTAATTTCTAACTACTCCATGCCTCATTCAAAGGAAAGGGTTAAAAAGCAACCAGGTGACAGAAGATTAGCACCACCAGGACAAGATGACAGGTGGAGCTCCCTTCAGACTTCTCAGTCAGCGGTGGTCAGAACCAACATCCGCAGAGCCCCACACTGCAGCTACAGCAGGAAAAACTCTGGATTTTCAGGGCAGTGCTCTTAGACTCCCTTATGAGGCTGCTAAGGGGACAGAGTGACCCATCCTCCCAGCCCCAAAGCTATGGCCATGCTGTCACCTCAGCCCCAGCCCGCTGCTGCATGTGGCTGAGGCAGAACCAGATGTGCAGAGAAGCTACCCAGGCAGCCACTTCCATCACCCACCACCCACACACCTGAAAACCCTGGATTTTTGGGAAGTATTTTAGTGTATCTGATGGCTAATTACACTTCTGAGAATATTTTCAAGTGTGATTTGCCTTGCCACACTGTGCATCTCGAAACCTCTCCTCCCTCCCAACACACACACACTGTCCCACTTCTGTCTACGTATGTTTCTGTTTCTACACTGGTTTTGTCATTAAAATAGCATAAAATCATGACATCTTTCTTAGCACTTGTCTTGACATGTTCAGAAAAAACTGCCAACATTAAAAAGTAAAGAGATTGCCATATGAAGAACGGGGTGAACATTGGTAATGAAATATAATGAAATGTTTAAAACAATGAAATTACAAGTCTTGTGAGGCTTCAATCAAGAAATGAAAAGCGAGCTACAAAATAAATGGGCTCACAAAACAAACAAGCACAGCTGGCCAGGGCATTCTGCACTTTTAAATGATTTGACTTAAAGCAATCAAATGTCAAATTAAAAGAAGACTAAAAATATAAAATGGGACGCAAACCTTGCTCCATCTCTGAGCCAAAATAACTCAGGCTGTTGGATAAATTTGTCACAAAACTCCCTCAGAAGCAAATCTAATGCAGCACCTGACAGCCAAGAAACTCCTTTCCCAGGCCAGTGGCCCCATGACACCATTCCTTCTGCTCTAGCTGCTGATGCAATCGGAGCGCCTGGAGGAAAGCAGAGCTTACAGAAGTGCTGGCTCTCAGAAGCACTGAACAGTTCAAAGCTAAAGGGTGAAACCCTGGCCACGCTGAAGTCAGTGGGAATTTTGCCACCAAGTTCAATGAGCCCAGGATTTCACCCGGGGAGTCCCTGAGTGTCACTTTCCTGCCAGCAGCCAGCAGCGACAGCGCAGCGGGGAGAGGCTGGGGAGCAGAGCTAAAGGGAAGCACCAGAGAAGCTCATCCAGACTGAGAAAACAGGAGAGAACAGCACAAAACTGCAAAGATTCTGACAGCAAAAGGTGAGGGAGAGGAGAAAACAGAAGCACACAAAAAAAAACCAACAGCAAGACTCTTAATTATGTCAGATGATTTCTTGAGAGCCTTTCAGGAGGTGGTTCCCAAAAGCAGGTTTAGGGGCTAGTTCTAAGAGATGCATGGAAGGTAACTAAGAAAAACAAACCTATTGTTAACAAGAATAAATTCACCAGGGATCTCCACATTGTCAAAAAAAAAGTCTTTAATGGCCAACAATCAAAGGAGTTTGGAAACCACCAGTACTAGACATAATTCACACTGAACGGCATTCTCCTTGTGAAAACCCTGCTCTGAGACTTGGGTACACTGTCATTAAATGGGAGATTAATAAAGCAGCTTTTCCTCAACACCACCCACTAATGTGTAAGGAATACATGTCCTGGGCAAGTGCAATAAATGAGGAATTCCATCTCCCAGAGCTACTCCTTTCTTTGCAGCTTCTACAAAGTCTGCAGTGTAGTATTTTGCCTGAAGACAGGAAGATTCAGCAAGAACACTTCCAAAGAAATGGATCACATTTTGTGTGTTACTAACAGCTGATCCAACCTGGAAAGTTCAAAGATTTTTATCTCCCCTGATAGCATTTCTTCAAAGCACTAGACGAGACAGAACTGTCAGGAAGCAGATTTCTAGTTTGACAAGCACTTTAGCAAAGATCACACACACCCAGCCCCAGTACAAACTATGAAATAAATGCACCTAATGTAAATTTCCACTGTTCACAAATCAAGCTGCAAATAAACCCTGGTGCCTAAAATAGCACAAGAAAGACTCTGCAGCTATGCTGAATGGGTGTCAGACTACAACAAAATTCACAGATAGAAACTGGTGCTGGCAGTAGCTGTGCCAACAGCTGAACTCTCTAATCTTCAGGGGAGGGGGGAGAGGGGAAGAAGGGGTGAGGGAGGGGAGGTATGTGCCAGCCAAAATGCAGGGGGGGAAAAAAATAAATTAAAAAAAAAAGTAAATCAGAAAAAAAAGGATCCATTACCAGAAAAGATGTATGGATATATTGTGTGTACAGGTACTTTGAGAGATGTGACAAAATGCAAGTCAAATTCCAGAAATACCTCGGAAGGTTTCCGGTCCTCATCTCTGGAGCACGAAGTCCTGCGGCGCTGAGATCTGGAATGCTGGGACCAGGTAGACAGACCTAGGATACAGAAATGATAATTTGCAGGCTTCTGTGGCAAACCCCCAGGAAACTCTTTCAAAATGAACCAGAAAATAAAAGCCACTCAATCCTAAATTTCTGTGATCACTCTCCTGGGTGTGTTTTGTTTCTCATTTCCCAGCTGAGGTGTGCCTGTCCTGGCTGCACTGCACTCACCTGCCTTCCACCCAGCATTCCAAAAAAAGCCACCTCAGAACATCCTTCCCCCTGAGCATCAATAAATGACTTCCTGCAGATTAATAACTGACCAGGAGCTCTGCCAACAGCCTGGGATGTACTCTTTGGAGCTAATGTCCTAGATACCTACACTGGTTACCTGATTTCTGCTGGCACGAGCCTCTGCAAAATGAAGCATGCTGCCACACACGCAGCAGAGCCCACAGAACAAGCTGTTGTTTCTTCTCCCAAGCAAATCTCCCAGTGTGGCTGCATGATTTTTGTCTGCATAATTATTCACTACATTCCAAACAAATTATACCTTTTTGCCTTGAAAGTGTTTGACAGAGTCTCTGTCAGCTTTCAGAAATATTTTAACAGAAGGAAAGGAAAAAGAGAAAGAATCTGCACTCCTTTGACAAGATAGTGCTTTGACACCAGAATATATAATACCTGTGCAAATCAACTAATTTCAGCACAGTGAGATTTACAGGTACAGCAGGTATTTTCCACTGCCAACTACACAGCAGCAATGAAAAAGAAAACCAATAAATCTTTCTGTTTTGCAGAGATGAAGGACTTGTCCTAGGTCTACCTGATAGGGAAGCTGAGACCTATGTCATTAACCCAAAATTTGCAAATCTTGTTAATTGTAGAGAAATTGAAGCAAACTGATGCAAAGGCTTTCCCACACTGCTGATTCCTTCACTGTCTGTGCACAAACATGGCAGGAGTAAAAAGGGTAAAGCTGCAGTCTGTAAGAGCAGCACCACCTCACACCAGCCCACAGAAACTGCTCAAGGATCAGAAAACCCTCTTCAGAAGCACAGGATGGGATAAGCTCTCTATTAAAAATGTTAAAAAATCATTTCAGAAGTGAAGTAGCTGTTGAACATTTTCATTGGAAAGATATGGCTGAATACATTACGTTTTAGTTATCTGTTTGTCTTCTCTTTTCAGTTAGTGATACTGAAAAGAAATCATCCCAAATAAATCTTCTCTGGAACACAGCAATGAATAACAGACATAACACAGAATATGCAAAATGGTCAAAATTGAAACAACGTTCCCAGCAAATAGCTAAAAATCTTATCTCCTGAGGTAAGAATACAGAGAGGATCCTTTTAAGCAAATATTAGTGTTTTAATATAAAAGAGGGTGAAGCTATTGGCCCACTTCCTTCTTTCTATGAAGGGAAAAAAAAGAAGAAAAAGAAAGAAAAAAACAGTAACTGATTGCCATTTATTAATCTGTGAGAAAAGCCAGACTTCCAAGATTATTTAACTACTATTCCATTTAATTATTCCCTTGAAAACTGAAGAAGAAACACAAGCAGGAGTACAAACTTCTCGTGAGGATCCTATCAGACCATCCTCAAACTCTACTTAAGGTCAGAAGGGAATAAGTAAAATCCCTCACAAAAACTGTGAGACATACAGCTAAAATGCATGACAAAAATTCCAGATTTATTTCCTGTAATGCAGCAATGTAAATATTAACATTTTAACACTCAGACAGATGTGATTTCTTTAATCAACAGCCTCCCTAGAAGACACAGACCACATACACACCCACACAGATTACTATTCAGTTCTCATGGGTTCTGATATTTTCCATTGGCAAGACATTAATATCTGACCAACTAGCTGCCACTGCACCAGCAAGTCAGCACCTGGAAATTTCCAATTCTTTTGTGGATCTGAGTGGTTTTGTACACTGCTGGACCTGGGAGAGAGAGCCTGCTCACAAGAGAAAAAATTGGGAACAACAAGTTGTATTGGCAAGGTGTGTCTGATTCAAGTTTTGGTGAGTATTGTAAATGCAGGCAACCCCAGTGAGGGGAGAGAATGATGCACCTGACTCCATCTTATCAGAAGGCTATTTATTATTTTATTATACTATATTATGTTAAAGAATGCTATACTACACTAAAGAATACAGAAAGGCTACAGACAGAAGGCTATAAAGATAATAATGAAAACTCCTGACTCTCTCCAGAGCCCTGACACAGCTTGGCCCTGATTGGCCAAAGAGTGAAAACAACTCACAGCAGAATCCAATGGAACAATCACCTGTGGGTAAACAATCTCCAAACACATTCCACATGAGCACAACACAGGAGAAGCAAATGAGATAAGATTTGTTTTCCTTTTCTCTGAGGCCTCTCTCGCTGCCTTTCAGCTTCCCAGGAGAAAAACTCTGGGTGAAGGAATCATGTTCAGGGAATGTGAATGCCATGGGTGAGAGATGAGCTCCTGAGTCTGGAGGCTTTAACAGAGCTGTTCCCAATAAGGCAAGTAAGCATCTGGCAAAATTAGTGTAGTGGCAGTGTGATGTACTTCTGGGTCTTTACCAGTGTCCTTTAATTCAGCTCTGATGTCAGCTTATCATAAATTGAATTAATAAAGAGTATGGGCAGCTCTTTCCAGGTCCCCCTCGTGCCACAAAGAAGCCACAAAGGTGAGGAGTAAAACAATCCCTATCACCCATCTCCATTTCCTCACTGTGTCATCTTACACATCAGAACAAGCATCTTAAATGCACACTTCTGTGTCCATGAACACAAGGGTGTGGCCACTGGATTAATTCACTGTTCCACGTTTCACAAAAGGGCAACTAACTCTTATCATCAAAACTACAGGAGCTTCACTTTAAATTGTTTTTTAAGTGCTATATGAAAGCACACTACGTAAAATTGCCATGCTTAAGAGGCGAGTCAAACACAGCCAGCCTTCCTCAGGATCTATCATAATGAGGGGGTTTTTTCCACTGAATAAGGAAAGAAAGTTTCTCAGGTAGTTCTGTAACAGCCTCTGTTACTGAAGGGGCTGCTGGATTTTTCTGAGCAGTGTAAACTACATAATGCTAGGAGAAAACAGTGGAAGAATTCCTCATGGGACTGAGGTTTTACTACACACTGCAGCTAGCAGATGACCTTTGGCAAGGGCTTCACGTCAACAGGGAAAACATTTACTCACTGAATAAACAAAGCCAGACTGTAAGCCTTGAATTCAGATTCAAACCAGCACCACTGCTCAGACAAGAAAGGAAGAAATTGAAAGAGCCAGCCAAATGACAGCAAAATATCCAGCCCATAACAGTATTGAATCTAACTACTTTTGAAATCCCAGAGTTTCAACTCTGCTTCCATCAAAGCTAATGGGAGAATGTCACTGTCTTCACCAGTGCCGAGCCCAAGTCACTGAATTTCCCAAAGCCCTCATTAATTAAGCCATCCACCCACTCTGCCTACACCAATAGAAATGCAGGAGGAAAATTAAGGATGTTTTTTGTCTAAGTTCATATTTTCATACTTAATCCAGAAAAGGGACCTCACTGAAAGCAGAAATTCACAGCCCATTGCACCTACTTCAGTGGTTAATGATCTGATTTGTACAGCTGAGTGCATGCAGAACCATCCCTGGATTATACAGAAGGCAGAATCTACTCTGGTGAAAACAAAACACAGGATTAAAAAAACCAGCTCTTCTGTACTATAATAAGCACAAGAACCTAGCTCACTTATTTCAGGAAGATTCCAGACACTTGACCAAAATCGTTCTCTTTCACTAAGTATCCAAGATCACTGTGTTCCTCAAGTTTTATGAGTACTAGCCCTAGTCCCAAACTGGATTAGGATCACCCAGAGTAGAAAAACAACTAAAGATCAAAACAAGAGTTAAACTCTGTTATGGTAAAATAGATTTTTTTTTTTTCAAAAATCGTAAGGCAAGTCTGAATCAGTGGGATTTGGAAGATATAAAAGTTGTGTAAGATACCATTATACACCTCATGGGAAGAATGAGTTTCACAGCAGATGGAAAAACAGTGAGATGTTAAGAGAGCCCATGCTACCATAAGCCATGTGAGAAAGAGTAAATATGAAAAATACACAACTCCAAGGCATGAAGCCAAATACAGACATCCAAAACATGCATTTCCATCATTGTTAAGACATCAGAGATAAAAGGGATCTTATTAAGAGTTACATGATTATGGCAAGTCTAGGATGAACACAGTAGCCTGCCAAGCATCACCACTCTGGCAGAGAGACCAAGATCATTTGGATTCTTTTACAGTTCAGATTCTTTCAGATGACCAAGGTGTTTGTGTTTTAAATGGATTTCATCACTGAGAACAGCAGGAGAGGGATCATACTCCTATTGCCTGCTCTGAGTTTTCCCTTTGCATTTATCTACTTAAAGACAAAAAGCAGAAAGGAATCCCAAACCACGAAAAAGGTGTAATCCTCAGCAAGGGAGGCAGAGCTCTAAGACACCAGTGGTGCTGCAAAGGACTTCTCAGACTCAAACAGGAATTTTTTTTCTGTTCCCCAAGGCTGCTATGAACACTTCACACTGTAAATACAGTGTTCTCATAATCCTGCCACAGGGTGTACGTAACACACACGCCCCCTGATAATAAAAGAAAGCAATCGAGGACTGTGCATTCTTTTTCCCCACTTGTGAAGAACACAGGCTTCCCAAAAGGAAAAACTTAATCAATTTTAACTGCATCATTTTATTAAATGATCTGTCAAGAATACGTTTTCATCCCAAGAAAAAAAAAATCCAATCCAAACAGAAAATTGCTTGGAACCAGTAAAACAATCCAAACCCTCAGGGAATTCTACCCCACAACTAATACACCGCTCAGCACGAGCAGAGACGTCTCAGCTATTAGGTATCATGCACCAGGCTGTTGTAAAGGCACCTGTAAGGCACCCAGCTGTGTCCCTGGAGAACTCCCTGCTGCTCCAGCCTCTCAACACTTCAAAGCCTCGCATCCCTGCGAGCGCTTCTCCCGCGGTAAATGCGCTGCTGCTCCCCTGCTACAGCAGGCAGCACAGCAGAGCAAAGCAGCCCTGACACAGATCCATGTCTGCCTGTCACTTCTGCTTAGCACCAGCCCTTCCAGATGCCTGTGCTGCTCGGCAGCTCGCTCTGAGACCAACGCTGAGGCGCCGCTGCCAACGCTGTCACCGAGATCTACAGCCCGGGGAGAAAACAGAGGTGCTCAGTCTCTCCATTTAGTGCCTGGCCCACAGCTCCCTGCCACTTAGAAATATCTCCCTGCTTGGACCCGAATTCCAGCACAAAGCAAACACAAGCCAACTATTCTGGGGGCAGTTTTGACCACCTCAGGTACAGAAAGAGCTGGCTGGGCAGAACTCTTCAGGCCTTATCACAGAGAAAGCAGCATGCAAGCAAACACCACCTAAAGACAGCATTTCACAAAGCCAAATTTCTTTTCTCACTTTGCTGGTGCTGGAGGGCTTGCCCATCTATCTTCCTTATCTTTATAGCACATTATAATACAATAATCTCATCCAAGATCAAAACAGAAGAAGCAATAGCCTTTTATCTCTTGTCAACAGCAATGCTCCTTGAAATTTACTATCAGCTGACGACTCCCCAGCTGCAGCTGCTGAACAATGCGTGGATCCATGCGATCTCTGCAGTGCTTTACAGCACCACAGCACAAGTGCTCAGTCTCTGACACACATAATGAGCCATCCCTGCAGCTCCCTGCCACAGCACTTTAACACGAGTTGCCACCTGTCATCCCTTTCCTCAGCAGCACGTATTTGAGTTTTTATCATCTCACAGAACACACAGATAACCACGCACAGGCACACGTCACTCTTTTAACAGTCAGGAATTCCTCGACCTCACCTTGCTTTTCAGCACAAGACCCAAGTGCCCCTCGAGCCTCAGACCAATTCCCATGGTAGCCATGTTTTACCATAACACTTTTAACTCAAGTTTACCACAGGTTATCAAAGGCAATTTGATAATAATAAAGCACCTCCCACTCACGGGCTGATAACAAGATGTTGTCAAGGCCTTGAAAGTCCAGTGGACTTAGGTGTACTCAGTCTCGCAAAGAAAAATGAATGTGCCTCTCCAAAAATGAATCATGGCATCACAGAATGTGCTGAGCTGGAAGGGATCCATAAGGACCAAGGAGTCCAACTCCTGGCCCTGCACAGCACCATCCCCAGGAGTCACACCATGAGCCTGAGAGCATTGTTCAAACACTTGCTGAGCTCTGTCAGGTGCTGTGACCACTGCCCTGGGGAGCTGTTCCAGTGCCCAGCCACCCTCTGGGTGAAGAACCTTCTCCTGATGTCCAACCTAAACCTCCCTGGTTCACTTCCTGCCATTTCCTTGAGTCCTGTCCCTGGTCATGAGAGTGAAAAGATGTTGAAGACCACAATGTCTCTCCTCAGTCTCCTCTTCTCCAGGCTGAACAGACCAAGTGACCTCAGCCCCTCTTCCACACCCTCCACCATCCTTGTGGCCCTTCTCTGCATGGCTTCTCATGGCTTAATGCCTTTTATATATTGTGACACCCAAACTGCCCCCAGCACTCAGGGTGAGGCTGCCCAGTGCAGAGCAGAGCAGGACAATCCCCTCCCTTGCCCAGCTGTGTGGCCCCCTAGGACACAGCTGCCCTCCTGGCTGCCAGGGCACTGACTCATATTCAATTTTCCCTCAACCAGGACCCCCAGGGCTCTTTTTGTGGCACTGCTTTCCAGCCTCTTATTCCCCAGTCTGTCTGTACATCCAGAGTTGCTCCATCCCAGATGTAGAATCCTGCACTTATCCTTATTGTCCTTTGTATGGTTGGTGACTGCTCATCTCTCCTATTTGCTGAGGTCTTGCAGGGCCTCTTTGCCCTCAGGGGAGTTGACAGCACCACCCAATGAAGTGTCCTCAGCACATTTATTTACACAGTTCCACGTCCAGGTCATTTAAGAAGACACTGAAGAGCACAGGGTGAGGAGGGAGCCCTGCAGAGCCGGCACACCACTGCTGCCACCCCACTCCCTACAATCCTTTGTGCCTGACCCATGAGCCAGTGGCTCACCCATCATGGAACAAGTTATCCAGCTGGGTGTTGGACATCTTGTCCAGAAGGATCTTAGGAGAGACAGTGTCCAAAGCTTTGCTCAAGTCCATAAAGATTGCTTCTACTGGCTTCCCTAGATCAATCAAGTAGGTCACCCCATTGTAGAAGGATTCAACAGCAGGACTTCCCCCTCCCAAAGCTGTACTTGCTGTGACCAGCACTGGCTGTGTTATCCTACAGCTGTTTTTCAATACCTCCCCAAATAATCTTTTCCATTATTTTACCATGATTAAATTGATCTTTTCCATGATTAGGCACCAAAGTGACACTGACAGAATTGTAGTTTCTGGGACCTTCCTTCTTACACTTATTGAAAATTGTGATGATGTTTGCCAGCTTCCAGTCAGCTGGGATGTCTCAGGATTCCTGAAACCATTCAAAATTCATCAAAGAAATGTTTTTCAGTGACATCAGCTATCTTCTTGAGGATTTTGTGATGAATCCCATCAGGCCCTATGGATTTGTAGGGATCCAGCTGCAGCAACAGATCCTGCACAAGTTCAGGGTCAGCTGGGAGTTGATGATTCTCACTGCCATGGTCTTCCAGCTCAGGGCACTGAGACACCCTTGGGCCATCATCAGCATTGAAGACAGGGGCATTAAACATCTCTGCCTTGTCCCTGTCCCTGTTTGTGAGGTGACCATCCTCATCCTGTAACAGGCTGATGCTCTTCCAATACTGCCTTTTGCCATTAATGTATTTAACAAAACTCTTTATTGTCCCCCACATTTCTGGCCACCTTCAACTCCACGTGAGCTTTGGCCACATGAATTTCTCCCTACAGTGGCAAGCAGCATCTCTGCGTTCTTCCCACGTCACCTGACCTTGTTGTACTCAGAAGGCACCTTCCTTTTTTGGCTTACATCCAAGAGGACATCCCTGTTCAGCCCAGCCAGCCTCCTGCCTTGCCTGCTTGACTTGCAACATTTAGGAATTGCCTGTTCCTATGCCCTTAGGAGGTGGTGTTTAAAAATTGACAAGCGCTGATGGACCCCAGCACCTGCAAAAACATTTTCCAAGGGGACTTTATTTACTAATTCCTTGAAAAGCTTTGTGGCCTGCTCTCCAGAGCTGCGGTTTTCCTGGCACTTTTCCTTCTGTCAAATGATGGTGATCATTATGGGAAGTCCCTTCCTCAGATGTGATACCCTATCAGGCAAGATAAGCCTTTCAAATCACTCTTCCAGACTGCTCCAGCAACTTCACCACAAGCCACTCTGCCCCTCTCTGAGATTAACCTTCAGGTAAGATGCTCATTCTTACCACCTGCCATCACTCACCAACCCTTTTTCAAAGGCACTCAGCGACCACTACTCTTGCTGCTTTGCCCAAATTCTGAGCACTGTGACTACATCACATTCTGTTGTTCAGTCACCTCCTGGCAGGTTCAGATGAAAACCAAAAAAACCTTCTTTGCTTTCTTTGCACAAAGCTCTGCACATGCAATCACCACATCTCGGGCCAGCAGCGGCTGCAATTCTACAGTAAATGACACACACCCCCAAGGTTATGTACTCAGTAACCTTTGTGAAGGCACCCTGGGATCCATCTCAAACACTACAGGAATCCACTGGGATTCAAAGCCCTTTCTAAATCTAAGATCCTCGTCATTCAGTCAGTGCAATGGATATTGGCAAAATTCGTTTAACTTTAAAATAACATTTGTTTAGCAACGATGGAATAAGGGTCTGCCTAAATTACAGAACTCTATTCCATAATCCATAGGTATTAAATCTTTCATTTCTCAGAACTCACGTGAAACTCTGTAAACCTTGGAAGTATTTTTCATCTGCAAGTGTCTTCAGTTCTCCTCTCGGACGCTCTGCATGTAGGAGCGTGATAAATTGATAACCCCTCCAAGAATAAATGAAAAAGCATCATGGGAGCAAGCAAAGTCTGAATAAAATCATGCTTTGAATTCCTTGCTCATGGAAAACAGCACACAAACTCTCTTGGACACCAAGGAATGCCTGGATTTCACACAATACCCCTTATACAAATGTCCATGAGTTTCAGACCTTTCTCAAAAACAAGCTGTCCACATGTCAAACCAATTTATGCAAAAAGGAATGCCTTGAAGCTATAAATGGGAACTCCTCCACTGCACTACTTGATCCCACCAGGAAACAGCATATGGAATATTCAGCACAAACCACCTTTGCAGATTTACAGACCAACGAGGCTAAAGAGCCAGGTGTCAAACACTGAGCAGAAAAGCTAAAACAGCTTCATTATCTAACATTTAATTGGAGTGAGACCCCAAACCATAAAGTTTAGCAACTGAGGAGCAAGCTGAAATGCAGTGTAACAAAATTTGCTTAGAAACTATCAAAGCCAGCCACCAGAAAACAGGAGCATAATGGATCTGAGGTGAACATTACTAATTTCCTTTCTGCAGGCTTTGAAGAATGCAGCATGTACATCACAAGGCTTTCACGAAGGGCTTGCCTAATATGAATGCCTATTATAGCTGCTCTACTACACTATCTGGAAGGCCACAGGAACAAACAAGTTCTGCCAGGTGACCAAAGAATCAAAGCTTTCAGGAGCAAAAACTCCTAGGCACTTCCCCAAGCCTCCTCTCTCAACACCATTCCTCTGTATTTAGACAAAAGTTCAAAATCCAGAGCAATGCCTGCAGTCATTTTTCATTCAATTATATTTCACGGGTAAGATGTTCAAAAGTGACCTCTAATTTCAGAAAATGAAATCCCTGAGAACATGCTCAGATATCCAGGGACTCACTTCAGAACTGCCAGGCAAAACTGGCACTGACACCTCCTGCCCAGTGCTTCAAATATGCTATTTTGGCTTTGTGTTGAAATGAGGATTTAGAATTTTGATTCTAAGGGGACACAGCTTAACAAGTTCTAGTAGTTAGGTTGAAATACACGAAATAAATACTTTTGGGGGCTTAGCTTTAGGAAAAGAATCGAGTCTGAGGGCAAAGAAGTGATGAGGGAAGCAAGGGTGCTGACTTTAAGCTGCAAGGCTCTAAAATCCTGCAAAAAACACATAAACACCCACACTACAATATCTTACATGAGTCAGTAAATACATGGATATACTCCAGGACTGCAGCCATGTTGTTAAGCTTTCTTCTCTGCTCTATTTTGCCCCTAAATGAAAGCCATTCTCCCTTCTTTCATCTCACAAGATGAGAGCACCTTTTTCTCCCTCTGAAGAACTACTGTATCTCCCGAATAATGTATTTTTAGCACTTGGGTATGAGCTTTGTTTCCTTGTGACTACCAAGGAAACTGATTCAGTTCAGTGATCCAATGAAAAACAACTTTTTTTTTTTTTTAATAAATTAATAAATTATTAGTGGCATCATTACTATTACATTCCAAACATTCAGGATCCTGAGCTCAAGAGAATAAAATGCAGATTTTTTTCATGCCAAAATATTTTTTGCAGGTTGCACAAGCCTAGCCCAAAAAATGACCATCATTCAGGTTAGCCCAAACACATTTCCTCAGTGACCCTCATGATGAACCTGAGATGCCTGATCCCAGCCTAGTAAAGCATGGTATGCAAAATCAGCTGCAGAACTGCAGCAGCTGGAGGCACAACCCTCATTTAGGATAAGGGAGAGCAAGGCTGAGCCCTAAGCTCAAAAACCATGAAGCAACAAGTCCACTGGAGGGTCAAGAGGCACCACTGACTGAAAGGGAAGCAGGTGTTTGCCAACAGGATTCCAACCAGGAATTGATTAAAACTGCTGCTTTTCAATTAGATGATGTTTGTTTGAAACACCCAGAATAGTCAAATGGAATTGTTGTCAGCCTCTGGAAACTGTGAGAAGGAAAAACAGCTCGTGAAAAACTTGAAACCTTCAATACAGACCACAAAAAATCAATAGAATTTTTCCTGTTTTTTGGGGGGCAAACTTGCTTACCCTTCTAAGACAACTGTAAGTACAGTGGATCAGAGATACTACTGGCAAAGTCAGAAGACAGAAACAAACAGAGTGAAGAGTAATCAGTAATTCCACCAAAGGCAAGAGAGATCCTGTGAAGGTGAAACCTGTAAGGGGACACCCTTGACATTCAAACATAGCTGCAAGGAACCACTGGTATCTCCTGTAACAGGAAAAGAGGAAAGGACCTAAGCTAAGTCAGTCATTCTTTTCAGGGAAGTCTGAATGACAAAAAGCCCTGGAAGTGCTGACCCCACATTAAACATTCCTTCTGAACATGCATACAGCAGTAGAATGAATATGCAGGAACCTGTATCTTAATTCACCCAGTAACAAGAGGCAAAAAAATAAAAAGAAAAAAAGAAAAAAAAACCTATAATCAAGGAAAGAACAAGTGCAATGCAAAGGAAGTGGTATATATTTCAAATAATACTTTAAAACACTTTTAAAATCTCACTACCTTTGCCATGCAATTTATTCAGTGAAGTTATTTGCAATAACCAGGCTTTAAAACAGACAGCTCATAAAAGGGCAAGAGGTTTCCTTTTCTTTTCCAAACTCATTTTCTTATATCATGATCTATGGAACTGATACTGTGGAAAATATAATTCACTAAGTTGATAGCTCTATTCCAAATAGTCATACATCAAATGGCATTACAAACAAGCACTGTAATCAGCAACAGGTCACTCAATTGTATCTATTTCAGAACTTCAATTCCAAGATTAACTGCTTCATATTTTATTTGGTAAAAGCTGTTACACAAGGCACATGAAGAGATCAAAGGCTTAAAAAAAACCCAACTAAGATAGTGAAAATAAAGATTAATAATATGAAACACTATTTTATAAAGCTGCTAGGGAATGAAAAAAGGGTGAAGCTAAACTCTAATGGAAGACATCATGTTTGCTGTTACTTGTTTGTCTTACAAATATAAACACAGCTTTGTTTCTGGGAAGTAAGAAAGTACACAGATTTCAATTTTAGTAACCTCAACTAAACTTCTAACCAAAAAAAAACATGTCTGATTGGTTTGGGGTTTCTTCTTCCAAAATCCCCCCACTGCAGGTAACTCTCCAAAACCAAGCCAAATTCCTCACCTCTAACAGATTTTGCTCAATCCTTATTTGGATTGACTCCTAATCAACCTGCTAATTCTTACCTTCTCTAATCCCTTCACCTTTACTACTTCATTTCAGCACCAGTTTGCCCAGGGTTGTTTAAAGAGGCAGCTTTGGCCATCCCTGAGCAGATCCCAGGCAGCACAGACACACCTCAGAAATGCAAGCAGGTGAAGCAGTCACCTCCATGGGGCCACAGTGTACCACAGGGATAAGTTCTCAGAGTGAAGCTTTCAAAAGCACCTAGGAAACCACCCCAGACTGAAATTTTAGAAAAAAACCCCAGGCTTGAAGATGTGCATCCAGATAGGTCAAATTAAAGCCACAAAAACCTCTCTGACAACTGGCTAAGCTGCAGTGTTGTCAAGTGCAATCTATTTGCTCATTTGGGTAGATAAGACACCTTGGCACATTCCCCAAACTGGTTTTTTGTCCCTCCCCCCCATCCCTTGTTTTTTCTGCTTAAATGAAAGATGAGGATTCTGCTTAAATGTGAGATTATCAGTCACTGGGATCCAAACACAAGACAGAGAGAGACACCACAGTGTGTGCCAGTTACAGCAGTACAGGAACAGTTAAAAACCATAAATCCGTCCTGTATGCAAACTAGTGATTTGCTGAATTCAAATTCTTGTAAGCAATTCCTCAAAGAAAATCTTCAAGTGCAGTGAGGAACAATTTTTATGCTCTGTTATTCTTTTCTGCTTAAGTTTAAGCACTATACTTGCCCACTGTGTAAGAGGGTGTGAGAAGACTGAAGCAAATTTAAAATCCTTTTGCAAACTTCTATGGGCAATGTCAGCAGATGTCTCCATGCTCACTCTGTCCTTATAATGATTAAATTATGCTGCTTGCCAAGATCTCCAAGATGACCACTGGCTTTTTGGGGGACATGAATTTGTAGAGAATTTTTCAAGTTTGACAGAAGGTTTATATAGCATGGATTTGTATAGCAAATGACATTACAAACAAGCACTGGAATCAGCAACAGGTCAGTCAACCAATTGAATCTATTTCAGAACTTCAATTCCAAGATTCACTACTATTTTAATTGGTAAAAGCTCTTCTTTTATCTTACTCTCTAAGACTACATGCTTTAGTTTAGCTCTTGTTTTATCTTATTCACTAAAACCAGATGTCAGTTCAACGGGGGGATCCTGGATCTCCTGTCCACCTGTGCTCAGAATGACTGAGCTCAAAACCAGATCCTTACAACACACATTGCTACCAGCTCAACCAATATGCAGAATGCCTCTGGCACACGAAGCACTGCGTTAGAACACGTTTTCCAGCTCGTAACCTCCTGCACTCTGCACCAAAGGAGCACTTACTGCCATTGTCGTCAGAGTCCTCACTGCTGCTAGGAAGCCGATGTCGTTTCATGATCTCCCCGGGAAACAGCAGGCAGCCTGGGAAGCAATGAGACAGCACTTAACCCCAGGTAATGACACACACTCAGCAGCTTGTGCTTCTGATGGCATGCGAGCATTTACAGCACACAAAGGAAAACAAACAACTCCAACAGCAGCTGAAAGATGAACAGCGAACCTCTCAAGGGTGCTTAATTAGGCTGTTATCCTACGAGCAGGTGAACAGCACTGGAGAGTGGCAATGACAGCCCCACCGATGCTTTCCCCCCACCAAAAAGCTGGGTTTTGTCCTGAGAGGCGTTAAAATCACTAAATATCCGCAGCCAATGTGCTTAACTTCCCCTGCCTATTCTGCCTCTAGATTCGCAATACAATAACGTTTTTACTGCTTGTGTCAATATTTACTTTGGCTAATATATTTTTGGAGCAATTTTGTTCCTGCTTAAAGTGCCAGATTTACGAAATAGGAGATTAAAGTCATCCACTTACACATAAAAAAACAAAACATCAGCAGTAGCAAGCCCAGTTTTCCCAGATTAACTAAACATGCATCATCTATGTCCTGGAAAGCACCACCCTCTAAGATGAGAGGGTGACTTCCTCCTGCAGGGACATTTCAGCACCATGCCTAACACTAACTGTTCTTTGGGAGTAAGATTATTCAGATAATTATTCAGATAATTATTCAGAGGTTCCTCCAAACTGCCAGATTTCCACCAAAATACCAAATTCATGGGCACGTGGGGCTGTGATAAAAAAGCCAAAAGTTCTAAATCTTTTTAAGTGCTGTTCTCAGGGCGCTGACATTTCCACGTGTATTCCCTGTGGAACGAAGCCAAATTCAGTAAAAACAAGGAAGCTGTAAATAGCTAGTCAGTATTTACATGTAAAAAGCTATTAAAAAGTGCAAGTTGAAGAGCAGACAAAGACATGACAAGACAAGTCCAGAAAGGCATATCCACCGAAAGTTAAACTGACAAGGACTCTAGATGCACATCAAAACCCCTGAGTCTTTGCCTACCACATATCAGTCGTGGTATCAACAAGGTCTGGGCACTCTGCTGGAAGCAAATCCCTCATACCTATTTCTGCACACAGATTTGGAGATCAGACGGCAAAAAATTCCTTTGCTTCCAGCTAAGTGCAGAAAATCTAACCTTATTTCCATGTGAGTTTGGACTTCTTCAAACCCTCTCAACAAAACTCTTTGCACTGACCCTTCAGTGTAAGAATTAACTGCTCCAACTTTGTTCACTGAGAGCACAGCTCATTTTAAGAAATTCAGTAATGCCTTCAACTTTTATAAGGCTGATACCCAAAATAAGAAAACCCAAAAAGCCTAACAAAGCCTGACACTATTTACAACAAAGCACAAAAATATCTGCTTCCAGAGAACTTAATACAGCTCTAAGAGCATGAGCATTGCAGAATTGCCTCCTCTTTCTTATTGCATGTGCAAAGAGAGCTGGGGGAAAGCCTTCCTCCCCCAGATTGACTTTTCAGAGTGGGATTTTATACACCTGTCATTGAGTTTTGAACTGCAAACTTTGCTCACTAAAGAGAAGCTGAATGGCTCACATCACCAAGACCTTTTGCCACCATTTCATAGAGTAAAAGTTCACATACAGTGTCTGATGCCAGAGAATAAAGAATCATCAATGGCAGCCTCTTGCAGGGCTAGAAGAATTCTCTCCAAAAATTGCTTTGAAGCTAGCCAGAACTTTGTGTGTATGGGAGATGGAAATGCTGCCAGTGGATAAATACCCACACCAGCCAGGACCATCAAAACCCACTGAATATAGATCTGGTACAAATTTAAGAGATCCAGAGCCAAGTTCCTATACAGTCACTTAGAAAGACAGAAAGCCAATATTCAGACCCAAAACAGGCTAAGACAGAGCTGAAAAATCAATTAGTTCTTACAAGGCCAAAACTAGGGGGATGAATATCTATCTGTAAGGTACTTTTTCTATAAGTTCACATATTAATAACAGCAATTTAAAAGAAGATATTCACTTAGCAAAAATCTCCCATCAACAAAGTAAAGAAAACTTGGAAGAAAATGCAGGAAAATTATCCTATCTCAGGAGTGTAATTTGTATATTTCTAGTTCACTTCTTGGTTTATTTCCCACACAGTCTGAAAAGCACAACACACTGTTAAGCAAAACAACACAGTTTATGTACACTAAGACACACCTGTCAACTTGCAACAAACAAGAAAATTTGGAGTTCTGCTCTTTCACATCTTTCTGGACAAGTGCATTTTGAGTTGATCTTCTCCTAATATACTTTCTGCAAATTCAAAAAATAAGGAAAGAGATGGAACCTTCTTCCTCCTACCACGTGTCTCTAAAAAACAAACCAAACATCTCCTTTTTGGTTGCCATTTAAAGGAAAGACTGGTAATCACACCTCCCAGTTTAAGCACTCTCTAGAGTTTTTTAGGAAATAATCCAGAGCAGAAGCCACTTTCCTGAGCACAAAATATTAGATAAAGCAGCTAATTTCCTTGTCCACTCCAGTCAGGCATCTAAAGCTGGCCACACTGAAAAGCCTGTGTCCTCAATTGTAACATTAAAAGAAATATCCCATTTGATGAAGCTGCTGGGAGACTGTTTTATAGATCCATGTGGGGGGGAAGAAAAAAAAAGTTACAACTCAGAGATCTGATTCTCCCATCTTTGAACCTAACCTGAGTTTACAGGGAGCTAAATCACAGATGAAAAAACAGCATTTGGCTTCTTAGAGCAAGGCTCAAACCTCTTAAGATTAACCCCCTGGAACTTTAGCCATTAGAAGAACAGCTTTTTTCAACCTCTAAAATCATTTTAAACTGCTGCCACCAGATGTTCATACCCACAGATCAGAACACATGTTCTAGAGACAACACTGGAACAGTGAGAACACTGAGACTTACAGCCGTGCAGACTGAAATGCTGCTGGTTTCTGTCAGGTGGTGGTGACTCAAAGTCACACAAGAAACTGTTAAAAAGTGCACATTAAAACCAAACATGGATTATGGATAGTGAGTTAGATGCAGACTGACACTGCCAGTTTTTGCCCTGTGTCTGCAGGCAGACACCATGATCACTATGCCTGTAAGCAAAGAGAATTCCCACGTAAGCATAAAAACACCAAAACATTTGAGGCCAGCTTTAACACCAGGAGCAAAAGCTATGCACCCCAGCCTGCAACACTTGCAGGGCAGGAAGAGACACCCAGATGACTGAGCTCAATTCCTAAGTGCCTGCAATCACATAATTGCTGTCCAGCCCAAAAGTTCCCACAAAAATCCACGGCACCCACCCATGGCACAGAATGAGCTCCCAAACCCCTGCACAGAATGAACAAAAGAATGAATGTGTCTTTCTCTGAAGCAAGGACACAGTCAGCCAAGCAGTGGGTGAACCCTGGATCCTCCATCAAACATTTCTACACCTGTTTTTCCCAAATTCTTACACCACCCCAACAGGGTGTTTGCCCAACACACTGTTCACCTAAAGGGAAAGCCCAGCACCTTAAAAGCTGCAGCAGTCCAACAACCCTAAGCTGACAAAGGCTGCCTCACCAAGCCGCACTCTCTGTCAGTTTCCAGTGACTCCTGTGAATTCCTAATAACTCAGCAATATAAACTTTCAGTTTCATTTCCTCGAAAGAGGATTGTTTCTTTTTGTTAAAACCATCCTTTCAGAAATCAGTCAGACCAAGGCACAGCATGCTGATCATGTTTTCTCCTGACACTCCAGTACAACATTCACCAATTTATTGGGGAGGAACTAAACTGGGCTCAGGCTAATGCCAGCTTTCAGCCAAGCACAGCTTTTGAGAAACAGCCAGGATTCTGCTGGCAATGCAACTCCAATTCCATGGGCAGCAAAGCATCCAGGAGCGCTTCATGCAGTCACACCACCATGATAAATGGCACCAATGGGACACAGACCAGGCCTTTTTAGTCCCCAGTCACCCTCAGATGAGCTGGCCACACCAGGGCAGCACAGGTGAGGCCAAGCACAGCTTTCAACATGCCCAACTGTGCTGCTCTGTTTTACAGAAACACATCACCAGTTGCTTTTCCACCCTTTTTAATCATGCTTGCCCTGGAAGTTAAGCTCTGGGTTTTGCTCAATGATTAGACACAAACTTTACACATAAGGATGCAACTCTGGACTTCCATGGTGCCTTTGCTCAAATTGGTTTTGAAGGCAAAATTACACCACCTGAAACTGACTTCTGTGTTTTGGAGAGCTTGGGAAGCCTTTTTCAAAACACTTGTAAATGCTGTGCAAATGAAATGACTAAACAATAATCCAATATAATCAATGTCAGGCCACACAATAGCACTTGAATTTACATACCTTTGTGGGGCTGAGCAACAAACATCTCAATCTATACAAATAACTAGATGCAGGTAGGCATACAGACTTTGCTGTCCACTTCCCAGTATTTGATGACAGATGCAGTGCAATGGGTTAGACTCAGCAACCTGGCACAGCACAGCAAATTCACTATTTTTAGCAGTGTTCATGCTACTCCATCCTTACCTCTCCAAGAGATAAATTATCAACAAAACCCAAAGACCCCACTGAACAGTGATGTCAAGACCTTTCCTTTTTTTTTCCCACACTGGAGTCCCAGGAGTTGCACTGCTAAGAGTGTAAAAAAATGCAAAGAGCAGAAATCCAGACACTACCCCATGAAACTGGGACAACAGCATGCACACACACCCCCCCATGTGCCACATACCACGTGCACAGTTAAGAACCCCACACAGTTCTTCACTCAGTTTGACCTCAAGTAGAGAGGCAATCAAAGAGAAAGATGTAAAGTGTGCCAGTCCTTGTTATGCAAATAGCTAAACAGAACCAGATTGTAAAAAAAAAAAAAAAATTATACATGGGAAAATCTACATCCTCAGGTCAAAGGTTTTCCACAGCACAATTCTTACTGAAGTGTTTTCAAGGGCTGCATAAACCCCTGGGTAAAAGAGTGTATAATTCAAACTCTGACAGACAATTAACTGTAACCATGTTAACGGGTGTCACTGTAACAAACTGCACTGAACAGCTGCAGAGACAGAATGGGAAGAAAGCAGAGTTATGACAGATGTACACCCTGAAGACAAACTGAAAAACTGGCTTTTCCTGAAAGTAACCCACTAACTGCAATGAAACCAAGACCTAATTATCTCTAGTACACAAGAAATTGCTTCAGAACACCTTTTGTACAAATGGAAGTGAAGTGTGACACAGCTTAACAAAATGGATAGAAGATGCAGACATTTGGCTTCTATTATTGGGCCCTTTTTAAACAGCTTATTTATAACACCACCCTTTCTTCACTGACACCTGACATCATAAGAAGCTTTTTTGCTTCTAACCTAGACCTAAAACCAAAAAAAAAAAAGGAAGCACAACAGAAATAAGCTGTATTACTAAAATCCAGCTAAAACTTTTAAATTCCATTATGGAGCACCATCCACAGTGCAAAGAGTCACGGACCTTAAATCTGAAGGAAAAAAAATCCTCCAAGTCTCACAAAACAAAGAATTTCTTGGCAAACAAGGCCAACAGCGTTCTCCACAGGGAATGTTTCTACCGAATTCAGCACACCTATTCAAAATTTATCAATACAAGAGAAAAGCACAATTTGGCCATATCAACCCAACACTTCCCAGGAATCCATGTGCTCATTTATGCACCTGTGCAAGCCAGCTCATAATGTTAACTTCCTACCTGAGCAGTGGCAGCAAATTATTCCCAAACTGTGGGAGTGAATTATTCCCAAACTGGGGAAACTGACCATCCAAAATCTGGAGCAATGCATAAACTGGGTTCCAAGAATTAATGCAACCCAACCTGCTCCCACTGCAGTTTTGCTCTTCCACCCTGGTCATCTCCAGCTGAAAACAGGAGCATGAAGCAACAGTACCAACCACATGGAGAAATCATTTGAGGAAACGCTGGAAGTTTTTTGGGTTTTTTTTTTACTAGTTCTGTGAATTGGGAACGAAACCAGAGAAGCTGGAAGGGAAATCTGCAGCTGTGAGAGGAAAGGGGAGTTTATTATTATTATTTTATTTTAAACATATGTATTAAACATAACTCAAAAGCAGGGAGCAAGTGGTATCTGAAGCCAAAGGGAAAATCCTGCCACTAAAACATACAATCCTTGCTGTTTCAACAATATCCCACTGAGTGTGAGAAACCTCTAGAAATAGAATCATAACAAGCATGTTTTGGCATAACTTTAATGAAGGTTTTAGGTTTGCAAGTGTGGGCAGCTTCTGACTTAGTTAAAAGAGAGCACCTGCTTAAAAAGGAAATTATTCCAACTAACAGCTAAATCTTTCTCTAAAAAATGGGGCTGGCATAAAAGCATCTTCAGCCTTTGACATTAAAACATCAACTAAGACGTGTTGCTTAATCCTGTTGGAATTTCTAATACTTCCACGGCCCGTTTCACTGGGAAGGGGTGAGGGGGCTGACAGATCTCAGGATGCCCCGGCTCTCACCTGCCGGTGAACCTAATAAACTTTCTCAGAATGAGGCGATCAGCCGAGGAGCCAGCCGGAGAGGGCCGGCAGGAGAAGTTGGCCGGCGGCAGGCGCTGCTCGCAGGTGCGCTGAGCCCCGGCCGCCGCGCCGCGCCCACGGCTGCGGGATCGGAGCCGCGGCTTCGGGAGTCACTGCCAAAGCGGCACTCACGCCGACCGCCGGCTGCAGCCCGGCCGGGAGCCGCTCAGGGCGGCTCTCCTCATCCTCCTCCCGCAGCGATCCCATCTCGGCTCCGGCCAGGACTGGCTGCAGCGGCGCCGACCCCGGAGCCGCCGGGGCACGGCCGGCTGAGGTCACGGAGCAGCCTCCTGGCCGGGCGCCGCCGGGCTACACCTCCCCCGCGGGGGTGGCACCTTCCCGGCCAGCTGCACGGCCGCCGGCTTCCATGAGAAGCAGCCCGGCTCGCCCCCTCCTTCTCCTCCCTCCCGGCTCCCGCTCCTCCCCGCCGCCGGCCGCACCAATCCGCTCGGCCACGGCTGCAAATCAAACTTGGTGCCCCCGGCTCCGCCGCCTCTGGCTCAAAGCGCTGTCACTGCCCAAAACGGCCACGGCACCTTCCCCGCCCGCCCCCGCGGCCACGCCGCCACGGAGGGGGTGGACGGGACGGCGGATGGAGCGGCAGCCCGGAGACGAGCTCATTTTCTCTGTCCGTCTCTCCTCCCACTCTCAGACAGTTCTGGAAACTGTGTTATCACCTCTTGTCACAGGAAACCAACCAGCAGGCGGTGCAAACAAACAAACACCCTTTGCCTCCACCCTTCCCAAAATCATCCTATCGGGAACAAACGGGCGGGCGCGAACGGGAAGGGAAAAGCAAATAATAAAAAAAAATCCACAAATAAAACCGAAACAACAAAACATCCCCCCGCCACCCGCCCCCCCCCCCCAAAAAAAAAAAAAAAAAAAAACCGGACACCACCAAAATTCTCCTGGGAGCTGGCGACTACGCGAGCCCAGGGCCGGGCAGGGTGGCTTTGTCTAAGAGGAACAAGTGGAATGATGGCTGGAGCCGCACTCACCTCCCCAGGGAGAGCGGCCCGTTACACAGAAATGCCGCAGCCCCGCTCCGTCCCGCTCGCCAGGCACCGGGGCAAGAGCCGAACCGCGGAGGTGCCCTGACCGCCGCCCAAGCAAGTTGGGGCGTTCGCCGCCGCTCCCCGCGCTCCCCCCGTGATGTTACGTTCGCGCCCCAACACCGCCGGCCGCCTTTCCGCTCCCTCGCCCACAAACTCCGGCCCGGCCACGCGGATTCGCCCCTCGGCCTGCGCCGGGAGGGGGCCGGGCCCCCCCCGCGTCCTGCCCAAGTTCTCTGCGCGCCCCCCGGGCCGCTCCCGCTGCAGCTCCCGCAGCCGGGGCGGGGGGCGGGCGCGCCGGGGTCGCCGTGCACCTGCCGGCCGCTGCCCCGATGCCGCCCCGCGCCCCGGCGGGGCCGGGCAGCGCCGCACGCATTTCCCCGCCTTTTCCCACTCTCAAACACGTGCACTTCGGGGCTCGGGCAAGTTGCTCTCCAGCAGGAGACACCGCGCACCCATCTGGGGGGACGGGGCCGGCTCTGACAGCCCGGCGCTCCGCGCCTCCAGCGGAGCGCCCACCGGCGCCCACCGAGCGGGAGGCAGACCGGCTGCGGCTCCGAAAGGCAACTTCTGTTTAATTTCACCGATGAGCAGTTTTTATGCTTTCCAAGCATTTTTCCCCCCCACAATCCAAATCCAAGCGCGACTGGGGGGGGGGGGGGGGGGGGGAAAAAGGGGGGGGGGGAACAAAGCTGCTCCTGCACACCGAACACCTCCTCTCCCACGCACACGACTCCCCGCCCGCGGCGAGAAGGCGACGGGTCTCTTGGGCATCTGGGTAACACGGTGCCACACAGTGGCCATGACTCTCCCCCACCCCCTTCCTACACATCAGTATCCGAGCAAGACTTGCGCTCTGCCATTGCCATCTGGCTACCAAGTTGCTCCAACGCTTCCTACTTTCCGCGGCGGGCGATACCCGGCGCTGCCCCCGCGGCGCAGCCTGCAGCGACGCCTGGGTCGCAGGGCCGGCGGCACGGCACGGCGCAGAACGGCACGGCACGGAACACCGGCGGCTCGCTTGGCCGCTGCACCTGGGCAGCTGCGCGGTGCCCGCTCGCCCGCAGCGGAACAAAAAGGGAGCCGGCACCGGCCGGCCGCGCCGGGCGGCAGCGCTGCCTCCCCTCCCGCCTCCGCCCGCCACAGCCCCGCACAAGTTGCTTGTGGGATAGCGGAGCCGCAACTCGGCCGCCTCCCCTCGCCCCGTACCGAGCGGCGCGGCTCTTGGCGCCATGTTAATGACGTACTATCTTATTTCCACTAGGCAGCGACCTTCGGCACGAAACTGCTCTCCCGCCGCCTCCGGAGCGACAAAAAAACCCCATCAAATATGGCTGTGCTGGCGGCTCCGCGGCTGGCGCTGCGGCGGGCACGGTTACCTGCTGGCGGCGGCGCGGCGGCGGCGAGGGCGGGCGGCGCGGCCGGGCTCCCCCTGCGCGGAGGGCTCGGGGCCGCCGCATGAGTTCGGCGCGGCGCCGGGCAGCGGGCACGGAGAGCGGCTCGCTGCGCCACACACACACACACACGCACACTCTCTCTCTCACACACACAGATTCCCTCTGACTGACGTTTGTACTTGTTATGGAGGAAGGACTCCGTGAATCAAACTCGTTTCTGGGTCACTGCTGCCACAGGGGGGAGCTGCTTTAATCCCCTGCCAAAACTGGAAGGCGAGGGAAAGGGGAGAGAAATAATAATAATAATGCAGCGCCGGGGTGGGGAGGCGGCGGCGCGGCCCCGGGGGAGCCGCCGTTAACTCTTGGCGGGCCCGGCCGCACCGCGCGGGGCTCCCGCCGCCCCCGGCCGCCGGAGCCCCCGGGGAGCGCGGCCGCCCGGCTCCCGCCGCCGCCCGCTCGTGTTCCGGCGGGCTGGAAAATGCAGATGGGAGGCAACGCCGTGCGGCCGGGCGGCTGGGAAATGATACGTGTCTGCACCCGCATCCCGCCCGCGGCACTGCTGGCCTTACCCTGCAACCATTAACGCTTCTCTCCAAAAGATTTAAGGCGATTTCGCAAGCAGGAATTCTAGCGCTGCGCTGGCTCCCCGCGCAGAACGCGTGAGTCACTATTTGTCAAGCAGAGAAACTGAGGGTACCAAGAGTTAAACGCCGTGGCCACATGCGTAGCGCATAATTGCCGGGGCAAGAATAAAACTGCACGCTCCCTATTCTCAGCCCCCAGCGTTATCCCTCTGGCTCGTTAACTTTGATACTTCTCAAAGACTAGAAAGAGCCAACACGATCTGCGGTTCAGTTCACATCTCTCCAGCAGGAGAGGAAATTATCTTAAATTGGCACCAAATGACATACTAAACTTCCCATTACCTAAAAAGCGTGTTTGAATGCAGATTTCCTTATTTTTTCCACATAAATCGCTTTACCTCACGCCATACACCTGTGCTCCCTGAGTGAAAAACTCCCCCTTTCGAGCAGAATTCCTGAGCAGATACAGTCTGAGGTAATAAACACCACAGAGAAGATTCAGCATAAGCTCAGACACAGAATTAAGGCGATCTGTGTAAAGTAATCCCCATAGTATGCAAATACAAATTAATGCAGCCTCCACAGCAACATCAGCCTGCCAAGGAATCGCACCTTAGTTCAGCAGAGGAATTGGGTCGTTACTCATCCGTGCAAACCGAGTCATTTATTCTGCTGTCTCACCCACCCACCCACCCAATAATGGAACAGTGCTTACATTGAATCTGCACATCCTAAAAAGTTGTACTTTACTACAAAAACATCCTCCCCCCTGGAGATATTTTTTCGCTGGGAAAATCAGACAGTCGTGGTTTTATTCTCAGAACACCCTGAAGCACCTTCAGATTTTAGAGTCTAAGACTTCGATTCCCTTGTTTTCTACTACATGAAAATACAAAAAGGCATGCATTCCCTACTTTTTTCCTGCACTTGCCTTGGCATCCAGACCTCTAAAGATACCTGTTGGCATAGCTTTCTGTACATCAGCAGATTAATTAGGAACATCCATGATGATCCATGAAACACACCCCATCATAGTACCTGATAATTATAATAAATTTACTGACACACCCCGTCACCTTACCCTGAACTTCCAGGGCTGTTAATTTTCAATACTGACTGGAGACTTAGTTGTTCTGTGTTTCCTAAACCTGTTGCTGTGCCATGGTATAAACCCCAGAACAGAATAGGTCAGAGTTTTTCCCCTGAGTGGTCTGAGAGCTCAGGGACTGCTTCTCCCAAGTTCATAAAGAGTAATCACAGTTAGCAAAGCTACTGTCAATTGGCATTTGTTATCCAGAGGCATGCACTTCTACTGGGCTGAGATGATGATGTTTCTTCTAAATAATTTTAAATAATATTGTCCATTGTAAAAGACTGAAGAATCAAAATGAATGCTATTTGTTCCACTCTCCTAAATTATTTCCAAGAAGTTCAGAACAAGCTTCTGAGAAGAGCTTAAATGTGAATGGGCTCTAATTTCTCAAGAGGAATGACAGAAACTTTCCTGTCTCAAGCTCTTTGGATTTGAGACAGTATTTTTGTTTCCCTGTAATTAGTTTTTCCTTTGCATATATAGCCAAGTTTGTATTGCACATTGTATTTTATGAAACATTTCTCTTGGAAGCCACATTTAAGATAACAGGAATGTTTTCCTGGCTGTGTTTTTAAAATGTACCAGCTATCTCCATAACTGTAGAAATCTCTCCAAATGTGAGTCCTCTGTGCTCCACAAGCAGCTAGCCCAGTCTTTACAGGAAGGTAACACAACTGGAACAAAGATGCTATTTTGTCTCTGGGTACAGTGCATCCACAGAAACTCCTCTGGAATAATACACTTCTATGTTTTAGAAGGAAATACTAAAAAAATCAAAGGGCTAGGAGCTGGAAGAATAATTTTGGCAGTGATTGGAAAACCACAAGGAAAGGTTACTGCTTCAGCACTACAGGTATGAAGTTGTATACCAGTGTAGCTGTGGTCAAACCAGAGAGAGTAGTCTGCTACCTGCACTGACTAAACACCAAGGTGATGAGGAAAACTCTGCTGTGAGTCAGTAGAAGTTTTGACATCAGCCTTTGTCTCTAACAGGTATTTATTTACCCTCTCAGCAAAGCAGGCACTTTGTTATAATAAATAATGTCATAAGGCTCTGTGCCTCTCTCACTTATCTATCAGTGTTATCATTTATTGCAGGAACACTCAGAGAATATGTATCCAGCTTAGAGTTAGGCTTTGTGCTAGCACACAGAACTTCTGGTCCCTTCTCCAAGTTGTTTCATCAGATACACTCACTCATATATTAAACTTTATTTTAATTTTTTATTTTTTGATTAGCTTCTTAATGTGTCCCTCTTGGATTGGTAATTTTTTAGCAGTTGCACAAATCCAAGGAAAGACTATGTGGCTTTTCAGCACCCTTTTGTGGAAATCTGTTGCTGTAGCAGTGGCTAATAAAATTAATTTCCTTCCTTCCTCCTGCGTCCTCCCTTCCCTTTTTCTTCTTCCTTTTTTTATTTCCTATTTTGATAATACTCCTTTTAAAATTGAAATCTTTTCCACTAATTCCTGCAGTCCTCACACATGAAGGTGGAGCTAACAAAGCTGAGTTTCTCCTCACCGTTAAATTCAGTCCAAAAATACCACTTAAAATTCAAAACTGTTTTGCTCTTTTGGCTCCAGTTTTCAGGAACTTCCATTTTCTCTTTTTTATTTTGAAGACTAGAAACTTGAGGAGAAGCACAGTACAAATCCAAATCAGCACTGTCAACACTAGATTGTACTGAAAGAGTGGGATTTTCCAGAAGAGCTTTCATATCTCCTGTGAGAGGTATTTTATAGAGCAGAGCCATAAGACAAATGCACAGTTGGGCCAATTCCTTTCGAGGTCCATTTGGTCTCTAGCTGCTCTAATCACACAAGCAAGGGGAAAAAAAGGTTTTGACTCGTGCCTATGTAAATCTATACCACTTACAAGTTGCATAAGTGCAATATTTTTAACTCCTGCAGAAATAAAACTTACTCAGTGCAGCTCCTGTATGGGCCATAGAGGAACACAGTGGTCACAGTTTTGTCCAACCCAAATACATCATTTATGGCAAGGTGGCACCTGACTGCTTCACAAAATTATGCACAGAACCCCCCACTGATTGGTGCTCTGGCTTTTTCATCCTTCTTATTATCTACAGCTTCCAAAATTTGGTGTGTCTGGATTAGGCAGGTCAAAAAGGCTGAGCTCAGGTAGTAAATTATTGCCTTTGACTCTGAAGCTGAGGTTTACAGCTACCAGGATTGCTTGTGAGAGGGATTGGTTTATTCAAAGGCCATACACCAAAGATGTGATTTCTCCTGCGCTCACAACCCTCCTTCTTCTGGTTTCTAGTTCCTTTGCTTTATTGAGATGAAGTCATGAGAGATCTCTAACTGGATGTATGGGACAGTACCCCAGGAAGGGGAAGGATGAGGATGGAAAGGGATGAAAATGAATCCTCAGAGCTGAACTTTTTATTTAGTGGGCTTGCACAGACAGACCTGGGTACTCTTTTTAATGACAAAACTTGAGAAGTAGAGATTATAACACTAATTTTATCTGTGGGTAGACAGGGGCCTGCAAAGGTTATATCACTCACACAAGTCACATGTTAAGTCAGCATTAAAACCAGGAATAGAAACCTGAAGTAATGCCTCTCAGTCCAAGGTTTCTAATGATTAAACCATATCCTCCCCTTTAGCCTGGTCCACAGCACAGAACACAGTACAAAGTGTACCTCCATGACATTTTGCACATAGATATCTTAAAATGTTTCTGCAAGTCAGACACAATCATTGCATGGATATGCAACTGCTGACACTGAAAAGGAAGCAGGGACAGGAGTGCCCAATAGGTAAAGTTAAAAATCTAAAAGTATGGGTACTGAAATCACATGCTTCCAAATTGTTGTCATTGAGAAGTGGAAGCTGACTGGAAACCAGTAGAGCAAGAAGCTCAATGGAGCACTGGAAACAGACTTGCAGGTCTGCAAGTTAAGCTGGATGAAGATGATGCATCACCTTTAAGGGAAATAACACAATTTTGTACATGATGAGAGAAGTAATTAGCAGCCAAGGTAATGCCCTGAGGATTATGAAAACCTCAGGCAAGTGAGAATTTAGCAGCAACAGATCAAATCTCAGCTGAAGTATCTACACGTGCCTATCTGGCAGCTCATCAGGCAACATTACAACAGCTAATCTAAATGAACTTCAACATTAAATTGTGTTTGTGCAGGCAGAAATCACGTAGTGAAAGAAAGGTGCTGTGACAAGACTTGTGGAAGAGTTCAAAAGAATCTGATTGCAGATTTTCTGATTGCAGAGTGCAACCTGATAACTGCTTGCTAGAAGAGGAGCAGTGGTACCAATTCATCACAGAAGTACAGAAAAAATATCTTTTTTTTTTTTTTTTCCAGTAACAACTTAGTGCCAAAATTACTTTGAAAAAAAATTTGCGACTCTGTGTCTTTAGGATTCAGAGAAAAATTAACTCAAAAAAAGAAAGATCAGGTGTTACAAATGCTATGAGCAGCTTGTGATAACATGTCTACAAAGAGCAGAAATGCTGGAAGTAACTTCCCACATGGTCCTTTTGGGTTCCCTTTGGTACTTGATGGAATCACCACAGAGCTGCTCCTGTTTGTGGTGTCCCCTGGGACAACTTCTTCCAAATGCAATGACTCCCAGTTCATTGAATTTAAAGCTGTTTGCAGGCCATGAAACAGGTTTGCCACGAGGGCCAAGAAATCCTACAACCTCCATGGCAAAAGCAAACCTAGCACAATCAATCAGCCATAAGATAAGAGGTGTTCTGTTTGCCCCCAGTAGGTATAAATAAGCCCCTCTCTTCAATTTCCATGCTTGAAATCCCTCTTATGGGGTGTGGCAATCAAGATTTCAACAAATGGCAAATTTTGTCCTTAAACAGTCAGAGGTCCACTTATTTCAGATGCAGTTGTGCTGAAACCTACTTCAACTATTAGTAATTTAACTCAGTAGTAGACAAAATATAAGTGTGGAAAGAAGTGATCACTACTAGATAAAGGAAATCTTAGAGGAAATCAAATAGACAAGTGTTGTTTCTTTCAGCTATTTTATCAATTAAATGTTTTAGGAATGAAGTTATTCAGTGTTTAACAAGTAGGCAAAAAATTATTGAGAAAACTAAACTAAATATCTTTTTCTTGTGGCAATACTGATTGCTGAGCTTTTCTATTTTGTGTAAATAAGCACAAAAACCAGTTTGGGATGTTTTAACCAACATCAATGTTATAAAAGCTGCCTCATGGACTTGGATTTCACTACTGTTTGTGCTCAGAGGTTCGACAGTATCCAACAGGACTCAGAACAAGAGATTTGGGATATTCAGCACAAAAGAATGTTTACAGAATAGGGGAAGGCTGAGCCCTTATCTAACCCTCCTCCATCTGTCCCACCCCCCCAAAGAAGTGGGGAGCTGTTGGGATAAAGAGGGCAGTTTATGCCATATATCCATGGGCAGAAATAACCCTGCAGACCCCACAACCTTGCAGAAGCTGGCCTGAGCTGACCCTGTCACTAACACATACCCAAACCAGCACAGTTCTCACTGTTACACTTCCACTTTGCTGAGAGCTTATCAGAAATACACACCCAGTGAAAAATCCCCCAACATAAGAAAAGCCCCAGTGCCCTTATCAGGGAGAGAATTATTATATCTCTTTTGCAAATAGGATACTGAGACATAATTGTAAAGAGATCCAAATAAAAACTGCCCCTGGCAAAGCAAAGAGACTCAAATTCATGATTCAGCCCTGACATGTTACAGCAGCCTAATCCTTCAGTGCTGTTTGAAACACACACAGCACGAGGGGGAAGCTACCCTGCATCTGCACACTGAGTGTGCCTAATCCCAAATTTCTGCTCCAGACTCCACGAGAGCAGTGAGGGTTACAGGAGGTGACACAGTTTTTGAGCATGAGGATGGCCAGAGGCAGAACCCCAAACAGTTGCATGGTAAATTTTCAGGGCTCAGGATGTAAACAGCCCTCGGGTCATTTCATACCATTTATGCTAGTAATTCTGAGGTTACTTTTTTATTAATGGACGAAGGAGTTTATTGCTTATTTAGAAGTTACAGCATCTTTGCTCAAAGGTGAAACTGCCACAGTTATTTTTAACTAAGTACACCGGGAAGGAAAATTGGAAATCAGATCATTACTCCAGTTTCTGTGAACTTTTCTTTACTAAGCAAAAAAAAAAAAAAAAATTAAAATAAAAACAAAAAGCAAAAAGTAGTCTGACCTTCCAGAACAACATTAAAAAAGAAAAAAAAGTCTGATCTGCTTATGTGGGCAGATTTTGGCACAGGGTAAACACCCATGTTTGCTCCTCAAATTGCACAAGTCAGAAAAGATTCTCTCTGTCTTTCATCCAGACTTTTAAACCATGGCATATTTGTCTCTCTGACAATCTGAGGCAAGTTACTTTCTTCACATGGAAGAGTAAGAACTGGGACAAAGTAAATGTGCCAGATTACTGCCTGTAATCTGGTGTCCCTAAAGGGACATCCTATAGTGGGCACACACATCCTTATGTGGCTGCCAAAGGCCCAGTTCCAGCCTACTCAGCTCCTCAGGTGTTCATCCACAGCAGCATCTCTGCTAAAGGGGAGCCCACAGTGCCTCAGATCTCCTCTGGGAAAGGGCTGCTTAAGGTAGAGGCTCAGGCCACAGCACAGAAGAGTTTACAGAAGATAAGTTCAGGAAAGCCTGAAAGAGTGCCAGCCCCGGTGCCATGCCCGGGTACAAAGTGTGCTGGCACTCTGGTGTGGTGCTTTGGATCAATAAGGTGTGTAATAAAGCACATATGGACTGACAGGCTGGACAGACTCACAGACACAGCAAAGGGATTTTTGCTCTCCCAGCATGTTGGTAGTAGAGCCTAGAGCCTCAGTTTGTCTTTACTTTTCTTTACATGTTTATCTTCTGCAAGAGCTGCTCCTCTGGCTTCTTTGGGGTCTCTCTCTTTTTGAAGAGATTAATCATCCTTCACACCTTCCTTAATAAAATGTTGGGAGTATGGTGCACTCAGTAGTGCCTCACACAAGGTTCAGAGGTCCTGGATCACTTGTTGGCAGGAGTTTGACCTCAGTGAAGGAAGTCAGGGATAGCCAAAAGATTCCCCCACCCTGGACAAAGTAAAGAGAGCCCAAGATCACTGGTTGTGTGAGCCCTGGCAGTTCAGGTGAAGGGAATGAATAAATACTGAAAATACTGAAAATGAGAGAGCCTCATTGACCCACTAAGATGGTTGTCCTTCAGAACACAATTAACATCACCTGCTTGAATGCTTTAAACCCCCTTAAAATTGCCAAAGATCCTCTAATATCCTGAAATCTATATTTTTTCCCATGAAAACAATATCAGTCCGGAAAATCAAGCTACAACATCCACACAAAATCCTCTGCTACTCCATACACACATGCTTTGTTTTCACAAGTGTCTCAAAGCCTGAAGGTCTCCAAGTCCAGCTAAGGAAAGAAGACACTGATACTTTTCTTACTTTGAAAATTATTTCCATGCACTTGGAGTTTGTAAGCAGCCATTGAAACCAAAAGCAGGAGCTGAAAGTCTCTTTTCTTTGTGAATGGGTGTTTATGCCACTAACATTTATGGCATTAGGCTTTTCCCCAGGCCTATATTTTATAATTACAGAGAATTCTCTATAGCCACTGCCATTCAAACTGTATGATCCTTCCTAATAAACTGATGTATCACACACAACACTTTGTGCCCTGATTGAAAACCACCATCTCAACCTCAAAACCCAGTGAGGAATTAGCTGACAAAGGGTTTAAAAGCTGCATCTCATTCCCAACATAAGCACCAAATGAAATCCTACCTAACAAGGTGTTTGCTGATCCTAACCCTGTTCACACTTCACAGCAGAAAAATGGACACTTTCAACCCTGTGAAAAATAACACTTTTGCTCACATACTGCATCCATAGGACACCAGCTCAAATATCTTTTTAATCTCTATTAATAATTCCACTAGGTTCATCTTACAGTTCCTATTGAGAAAGCATTTTCTTTCATATACAGAAAATCTCCTGGATATTTAGGCCACAGCTCACAAAAATAAACAAATAATCAATTTTCTAATAGATTTGGCAGGTGGAGCAAGTTAAAACAAGGGACAGAGACACTCAAAACTGAGCTCCAAAAGGCTCATCCCAGCAGAGCCCCATCTAATTGCCATCCTGATTGGACTCGATGATCCTAAAGGTCTTTTCCAACCCTACTGATTCTATGATTAAGTCCCTAAAGTTTCTTAAGCTGCTTGACAGTGCCAAAAAAACCCACAAGAATTTCCTTAAGGAAAAAAACCACTTCTGCAAGCAAGTGAAGTTGCAATTTTTTTTTCTTTGCAGTAAGGTTACGTCACTTATCTCTTGGGTACAGATGACATTCATAACCATGTGCCTGGACCCCAGCTAAATTATCTCTTTCCCCTAAATAGTCTGAGGGAAGAAAAACAACAAGAGTTCCGTACAGGAAATTAGGAAGAATTAAGTGCCCTTAAGTCTTGAGCTTAATTTTGAAAATTCTTTCAGTTGAGCCTCAAAATTTATTTTTTTCCTGTGGCTTTTCATGTATGAAAGATTTATCATTTGTGCAGGCAAGCTCAGGAGCTGCAAGTGTAGCTGCCCAGCTGCAAAATGTGGGCACAGCACCTGCTGCACTAAAGCTCTCTGCAGACAAGTAGACACATTCCAGCCATTCACTCCAAGCATTTTAAATGATCTCCACCCTTCAGGAGATTTCTTTTTGCCTTTGTGGAAAATACTTTAGTGGACAGGTTCCTGCCCACCTGCATTCAGGTGCTATTCATGATCAGAAATTCACAGCCAAATTCACAGCAGGTAGCACCAAAAGCATTCTAAGAGTTCTACAGCAAAAATGTAATGACTTCATTTTAATAGGTAAACATGATGAGCTCCACAAATGATTGCTGAGGCATTAGACATCATTAGTCCCACAGAGAAAGCCCTAAAGTCCTGCACTATCAAATTGTTTACCACTAATTTACAGAGGCTGAATCCACAAATACATTTCTATCATTTTGCAGTTGCCTAATTAATTACACATATTAAGCAAATTAAACTGAAGGATGCAGCAAGTACTCCCAGGGCAACCAATGGCTGTGTCACCAGCAATTTGCTGCTTTTACATTCATACACCATTTTCTTTTAGTGGCAAAGACAATCATAAAAGGATGCAAGCAGGAATCTCACTGGCACAGCAGAAATCAAAAGAGATTTCTATTGCATTGAAATGAGTGAAATAACTCCAAGAGAAGAACTTTATAAACGTGTGCAGGAGTGAACACAGGTCCAGTCCTTGAACCATGTTGTGTCTATTGTGTGCATGCATATTTTGTGTCACACAGACAGAAGCAATGAGTGAAATATCACCACAGTCATTTATTTTAAATGTACACACATTTTTGTTAATTTTAAAAGAGACAGATTTTTTTTTTAATGGTGATTCAAAATTATCTTCCAAAAATAATTTCTGATACTTGTGGAGCTTTATTTAGATTTTTAAAAAAACACTGTTGGCATTCTTTTTTCCTGTACTACAAGAGCACAGGGCGTTTGAGGAGCACAGGCCATGTCTTCTATCTTCACATACAGGAAAAAAAAACTCAACAAACCAACCCAAAACATACCCAAATCAGAAGGAAACATTCACAAGGGCAATTCTACAGCTGTTTGGTGGTAAATGATAAACCACACTGTGTCCCTTAGTGGGTGTGCAGAATGTGTGATCCAGAGTTTGGAATGTCCTCATTTCCTGATATTTTTTTCCTTTTTTTTTAATCTGTGGAAGAACTGCTGACTGCCACATTTGACAGAGAGAAGCAAACTTATTCTTTGATGTTTTAAGTGCCAGACTTGGGAATGACTAATTCTTCTGTTCTAGTATTACAGTAGCAGTTCTGAAAGAAAGCGGACATAAAATGCCTCTACCCAGCTTTTCTTTTTTTCTTTTTTTTTTTTTATTTTGCACCAATTTTGAGACAAATTTTAGAATCTTCTTGGAATACTCTGTGAAATTTTAAATGTGTCCTGTGACACAAGGTCAAAACCCCTCTCCACTTATTGATACCAGCATTTGTACTTTGAATTAAAGGTCAAATAAATCAAACAAATACTACACAACTAAAAGAACTCTTTCACTGCATATCCTCCTGACCCTTACAGTGGTTTTACTTCAAGGTCCAAATTCATGCCATAATTACAGTAAATCTTTGTTGAATGAACAGAAAGTCCTCTGATAAACAGCAAAGGCAGGAAACTAAAGAATACCATTGATACCAACCATAGCAATAACATTTTCAGAAGAAAATTGCTTGTAAGATACACCAAGCTCCAACCATCTAAGAAAACAATCTGCAATTTCTTTTCTTACTTCAAAGCAGGAGATGGCTATAAAGTTTTCCTTTAAACCCAAAATCTGATGAGCCACCCCTTCCTAGGAATAGGTAATTAAAGCATAACAGAATTTCACCAAAATATTTATAATCTACATGATCAAAGCATCTAGCACTTTTCAAAGTATCTTTTCCCCAGAAATCACAGGCTAGCTCTGTCTTTCAGAACAGCCTTTATATTCCTTTAAAGGTTGCTCTGCTGCAGTCAATACAAAATTTCCCCTTCAAAATTCTTCTCTGAATTGAGGAGAACCTGTCTTGAGCCTTCTCTTCCATTTTAATACTTATTTCCTCTTCTCCTGTTCCTCTTGGATATCTTTTTATTTTGTTTCCATTCCTGGCAGTTGTTCCTCCCAGCAACTGCCCTGGCACTTGGACTCTGTTGGTCACTCAAAAGCATCACAATCTAGGCAGCTTGGGCTTGCTTGGATGGAACAGGCTCAAGAATCCTCTCTCTCTTTGGCATCTTTGGTACATGTCCAGAGCACTCACTAATTCCCTATCTATCACCTTTTCATGCAATTTGCTGTTCCAAATCAACCAACACTAACTTTCCCCAAAATAGGCTGCTTTCTACATCTGAGCCTCAGGACACTCCAATTTCCAGCTCATTTTTTTCAGGGAGCACATGGTTACTGAAGCAAACTGATCCTTAACTCTGTGTGCAACATAGCACTTGGAAATCTCCATTTTAGCAACCACAAGCAGTTTGCAGATTTAGCTTTTAAAAGTCTCTTACATTCTAAATATGTTCATGTGTGCACCAGCCTGATTCTCTAAGGAGTGTAAAAGACAAAGATTAAAGTCCTCTGAGCACACAGTTATCCCTATTCCACACAGAGCTGCTTTCTGAAACAGGAGGCACACCAAGCATTAGCTTGTCCTCACTTCTCAGTGTGCTGGTTTTCACCGTCCCAAATGCAGCTGGCAAAGGACCTGTAAATCCAGATTTCTTCTCATGGTATTACTCATCAAAGCCTTTCAGTTCCTTCACCTGCCAGCTGAGCCATTGGCTGTTTACCTGGCAGAATGGTTAGGGTTTTGGTTTGACCACTGCTTCTGCCATAAATCACATTAGACTTGTGGAACTCTTCATAGAAGCAATGCTGAAGGGAATTTTTTCTTTGCATCCCAAAGCTGGCATTTCTCAGAGTACATTTTCTCAATTATTGTACACTTTGTGAATTGTCTTTCATTCTCACCAAGTAAATCAAGTTTGCTAATTTATCTGTAAATACTGATGTTTATTTATACCTTGGGACCACCTCCTTGTAAAAGCCAGCTGCAGAAACAGACAGAAAGCAGCAAGAATCAATTTTAGGGTTTTTGGTTAGTTACAAACATTCAGAGGAAAACCATAATGATACATTTTTTGAAAGCATCCATGCCATGGTTTGAACTGTGGCAGTCATGCTATCCATATTCTTGCTGTTTAGAAAAAAACAAAACAAAACACTTTGTATAAACAAACAGCCCAAATAAACAGGAAGGATTTTCTCTGGAAAAACTCTCTGGAGTTCTGTGATGCCACTGAGTGACATTCAGGTCTGCAAGTACAGTTCCATTAAAGTCATCAGCATCAAGAGATAGTCCTCCTGCACTTCAGAAATGTGTTTCTTCTATACAGATAAGAGTCCCTTGAGGTGATTTTAGTGGTGAAAATAAGATCTACTGCTCTTTTAATTCACCAGAGAATATCTGTGAAAGGACTGAGTTCTATTTCACTCTGGTAACCATCAACAGAATTTCCTTCTGAAATTCTGTCCCATACATCTGCAAACACCAGGATTAAAAGATGCTTTAAAGACTGAGACACCAAACTACTGTACTGATGACCTGCATTTTTCAGTAGGAAATATTATTATGTTGAATACAGCACCAAAATGCAGATATTTAAGCCTATTTTTCCAGCTCACACCACACTTCTAATATTTTTCTTTCAGGTGGATGGGAATACAGCATAACTGAGGCTGTAGTTTCATTACCAAGTTGTGCAGCACACTCAGAACAAGTCTGAAACAGGTGTAGCTGTAAATTAAAACCTCATGCTTACAGGTGTTACAGGAGGGAAGGAGAAATGCTTTATCCTGGCTCTGCCCTGCCCTGAATGACCATTAGCAGTTGAAGCACTATAAATACATGGTCCTGTAGCCTACCTTTTGTTTTAGTTTAATCTAAGAGGAGCTCAGTTTGTGCTCTCCAAGACAGTTGGACAACACAAACCAACAAAAGACAGGGAAGGTGGATAAAAAGATTCCTGTCACAGGGCATCCCCTCTCAGAACTAGCACATTAACACATGTGCACCCTGTGATGATCAGCAGAGGGAAAAACCATTTAAGAAACCCATAGAAGAATAATAGGGAAGAAAAGGATAGAGAAGCAGCATGTTTTACATGAGGGTTCTAGCCCTAAAAGCTCTCCTTGATTTAATAACCTAGTAGCTTTTCAGGAATATTACAAAGCCTGCTAACTGTGGAGTAACTATTTAGGAAGAGAAAAAAAAAAGCCAAAATATCCATTTAGTATTAAAGCACTTCAGGGAAATTTAAGTGGAACAGAGGTAGAAAAAGTAAAGTTGGAATAAAATGCATTTCTCAGACATTTTTTTTCTTTGAAAGAAAAGAAGTTGTCTGTGGCAGTAGCACACAAATATTTTTAAATACAGAAATAAATACAGATTCTGAGCATTAAGTGAACTTCAGATCTGTATATGGGTCTAGAAAAATGAGAAACAGATTCTGCTTTCCATTTCAGGAGTGCACCATCACTAAAGCATCAAGGAGTTCTCCAAGTTGTAATTCATTCATCACTACATCTAACTACATTACATCTCTGAGTCTGACCATTCAATGTTTATCTTCCCTAAACTTAAGGCATATAACAAATCAGTGTAATTAAACAGGAATTCTGACATACTGAGCCCACTGCCATCTTGTCTCTCTAAACTAAACCCAGGCCCATGGACCAAGGCAAGATGTTAATACTGTAAATTTTGATACCTATTTTGATACCAATAGGCAGTGCTACTTTTTGGTGTCAATATCCATTGGCATCACTACCCACTGATGCCTATTAATTTCAAAATTGTGATATTGACAGGCATTTATATTTGTACAGATCATTACCTTTTTATATCCATAGCCACCAATACTTTTATTTTTTAATGCTAATTTCAATATGAATTTTGATACCAATTCAAAGACTTAGGTGCCTATTTAAAGGACTCAATACCCTTAATATCAATGCCTATCAAAACTAATCTCAATATTGGTAGGCAACCATAGCTATCAATTTCAATGTTGTTTTTTATATTATTAGGTATGGATTATTTAGTGATATCAATAGGTATCAAAAGAAGGCATCAATACCTACTGATATCAATAGGTATCAAAAGATAGGAATTATTAATACCTATCAATTTCTGTAGTGATTTTGAAACCAATAGGCATCAATAGACATTGCTAGGCATGAAAATCTATCCATTTCAAGAGTTACTCATTTCAATAGTCATCTTTGCCTAATGATTTTGCTATCAGTAGGCATCTATACCTATTGATATTGATACCTTTCAAAAGCAAGAGTAGTTAATATTTATAATTTTTTATACCTACTGATATTGATACAGTGATTTAGATAAGAATTGATACCTTATTCTACCTGAGAATAGAGATACTTATTGTTATGGCAGCCATCAGTAGACATTAATACCAACTGATAAGCATCAATGCCTATGAATCTGACACCAATTTACTTTCATACCCATCAATATCAATCAATAACTGGGTATATTAAGAGGCATCAATTCCTATGGATGTTTACATACTGGCCAAAGAGCCATGTGAAGCTTTGGCATGTAGGTTACAGGTTGTATTATTTGGTATGGAGTTTGTCCACTTCTGCTGTGCATCCTGGAGCAAAATGTTGAAGAAAAAGCATATTAAGTGTGTAAAATCTTCCATTTCAAGATTAGCCAGTGTGTGCCAAAATCACAGATGCTGTGGTCATTTGTTAATAATGATCCTTGATATTTAGACAGAGGAGAAATATAGAACAGTCTTGGTATTTCATTATATCCAGGGATTCTGAGTACTTGCACATGGCTCAAATGAATTTGGTTTTCTTGGAAGTTGGTTCTCTTTACATCAGGTTCCTCTTAAGCTATCTCTCAAGATAGCTCAGTTTCAGCCCATAGAGATGGACTTACTTCCTTCAGGTTTTGGAGAGTTACTAGTTCTACCTAGATTTCTCTGCACAGTTCTGGATCCTCTACCCTGGCCACAGTTTTATTTCTGAAGGCTGACAACACAGCCAGCCTTACCCCTTTTTCCCTTTCAGCTGCAAACATCCTCCCTCTGTCCCACACACACCTCCAAACCCAGCAGGGAGAGACAGACACACTCCCACAGCGCTGTCTAAGAAGCTGCAGTGCCACATGGAAAGACAGTTGGATTTACTGGCATTGTTTCCAACTTTAAATATTTTGTCAGCTCTGGATTTGGGGTTTAAATTTGCTTGTGTGACTACAGCAGAAATGATAGCTATAAAAGCTTGCTCATGTTATCCTAGCACAGATCAGTGCTGCAAGGGGAGTGTCAGCATGTGTGTTGTCACTGGCACCTCCTGAAGAGGCAAGCTTTCAAAGTTCACCTCTTGCCTGCTGGAGAAGGCTAGGATGCCCAGACTGACACTCCTTGCTGGTGGTAAATGTCACCATGGTATCACGTTACCACATCTAGTTTAAAAAAGTCTGACATTTAAAAGATATGATCTTGGAAATCTCCTCCCAACTCCACCACGGATGCAGTGCTGAGTGGCAAGGAGAAACCACTGTCTAGCAATTCAGGCCTCCTCCCTTCAGCACTTTTGGTTTCTCCAAGGGTATTTTCCATGCAAATAGTGACTCTGCTCAAATCCTGTTACCTTAAAAACATTGACACAATCACAAGCTTGAGAAGCACAGCTGATGGCCAGTACTGAATCAGGGAATTCAGGATGGATGGAACACACTGCAGCAACACTTGCCACACCAAACCTGAGAAAGGAAACTGAGAGGCCCCCACCCCTCAGTAAAGTCTGTCACCATAAATGGGATCCCAACATCTGTGCAGCTGCTTCATTAACAGAATAGTTGGGATGCAGGATGGAGATTTTCAATTAAAACTGGAGTCATTTTCACAAGTCATTATAGATCCATTAGATACAGAAGCAGGGTGGTGCTCTTTGCAAAAAAAGGAAAAAAAAATTGGAGAAAGAAGATTAAATGGCTCAAAAGACAGAACTTTGGCTTTTAAGATATTTTTCATTGTTTCTCAGCCTAAAGTGAGCTGTTCAGCAGCTCTATGAGGTTGGTGCTGGAACACTTCATATCTCCTTTGTACTTGGTTCAGGGGGGTCACACTGGATCACAGCCTGGCCTAAGGCCAAAGCATCTTCACAAAACTGCTCAAAACTTTCAGTAGGTCAGTCATCCTTCAGGGCTTCACAACCTAAACTAAGGCTCTCTCCATGCACTCTGTCTTCTCACTTCTTACTTCAGCACCACATTAACCACACTAATGAATGCAGTGAGACACAAGGAAGATAGAGGAGCATTCACAGCATTTGGGAGCCCATGGGTGTGGCAGTCACATTTTCTGGAAAAATCCCTTCACCCAGGATTTTTCTCCTGGGAAGCTGAGAGGCCTCCGAGAAAAAGGAAAACAATTTTATCTCATTTGCTTCTCCTCTGTTTTGCCCACATGTGGATGTGTTTGGAGATTGTTTACCCACGGTGATTGTTTCATTGGATTCTGGTGTGAGTTGTTTTCACTCATTGGCCAACTGGGGCCAAGCTGTGTCAAGACTCTGGAAAGAGTCAGGAGTTTTCATTATTATCTTTTTAGCATTCTGTAAGTATCCTTTCTCTCTTCTTTAGTATATTTAGTATAGCATTCTTTAATATAATATACTACCATAAAATAATAAATTAGCCTTCTGACAACATGGAGTCAGATTCATCATTCCTTCCTTCGTCAGGGGGGAATGCAAATACAATACATGGGTACCACAGGATGGGCTACAGACCCCCTGTGACACTGGGCTCTTGTACTGGGCCTGTCTGGGATGGAGTTAATTTATGAGACTGTCTTTAGCTTGTTTCATGATTTATTTTTTTTTTGCTTTTGGTCTTCCTAATCTCTCCCTCATCCTACTGAGAGAGGAATCAAGTGAGCTGTTTTGTGGGTGCTCAGCTGCTGGCTGAAGTCAACCCACAACAGTCATAAAGCCATATAACCTTTTATCATCAAGCTACAAGAAAGGAGAGGTGAAAAAAAGCTTGACAAGAGCTGTTAAAGCATCAGCCTTAGCACAGCAGAGGGAAAATCATTAATAGGGAATCAGGCAGCAGCCATCAGCCATCTTGGGTGGGAAGGATAATACCCTCCCAGCAAAAATCCCTTCTCTTCACCCCTTTTATTGAGACATGAACTCCTGTGCTGTTTAACACCAGCCTCTCCACACAGAAACACTCACACACAGACTTTGTGTAGCCTGTGCCATAGAGGAAGGAGGTAGAAAGTATTTGCCAAGAATAATTGATCAGTGATCTCTCTATTTCCCAAGAATAATTGATCAGTGATCTCAGCACAGCAGCAGCCTCCTTTCTGGGGATCTCTGCTCATTCCCTGAAGACTAGGGAGATCCAGAGAACCATGTGGGCTGCCCACTCTGGCATTCTTTCTCATGCACACATCTGCATCCCAGACTGGTAATGCTGTGGTCCTGCATGAACCCAAAACCTCGTTTGGAGTAATGGCCTGACAGCACACAACAGCCAAGAGCCCTTTCTCCTTTCCCACCCCAATTTATCCTCTCTGTGAGCTCTTGGATGGAACTAGGAACCAACACAGCTCCCAGCCTCCTGAAACAAGGGGGATGACTCTGTCCTGCGTTTCTGCAGAAGGACTGTCACAATTACAGATGGTCACATCCTTGTGGCTCCTCCTCAGGAGCTGACACAGGATGGGTGACACAGCAGCTCCTGATGTTGAGACATGCAGAGGAGGGAAGGGTTGCTGCAATCCACCAGGACCTCAGCCAATATCTGCTTTGTGTGTCAGAAAAGTGGTACTTAATCTTGTGTCTGTGGGTCAGGGACAAGCTCCACAAAGTTACTGCCCTGTGAGCAGGCAGTGAGTGTGAGAAAGGAGCTGCATTGGAGGCTCTCAGCACAGGAGCCTCAGAGAGCTGTGCTTTTGCAGCATGCATTAAACACAGCTCCCCAACACTGGGGCTGAGCTAGGTACTCCCTCAGAGTAAGAACTGGAGAAGGAATTTCTGAAATAGCTGGAATTCCATGCAGGAATTTTTCCCCAGCTGATGGCTCTGAAGGAGATGTTTGAAAGGTATCAGACCAGCAGTGCACAGATCTCCATGGCTCTGAGCCCAAAGCTGTAAGCCTACCAGAAAGGTCAGCCTCTGACTTCCCGCTGTTCCTAGAGCAACATAAAGCAGCTCACTTTGTGGGGCTGGGATCCAGGACACTGGCACAAAGGCTCACTGACTCCAGGACTGGCTGGAAACATGGAAGGAGGTATTTCTTGGCCTGTCCTTGCAGAAGCCTTCTCTGTGGAACTGGAATTGTGGAGCAAACTCCAGAATAGCCACTCTCTGGACCCTTCTACATGGTGCCTCTGTGAGAGGTTGTTCTTGAACCCTTCAAGAGCTCTACCTTCATTTTTTAGCTGGTTGAATTCCTCATTGCTTGCCAGTCTCCTCTTTCAACAGCCATCATGAGATTAATGACTTCCAGGTCATCAGCAGATACATTTGATGGCACTAAAATCCCAATTCTTGCACAGTTCAAAGACTGTCAGGTCTTTGGGGGCCCCAAAGCTGCAGGTTTCTGAATTTCATGAGGTAAAACAGGCAGCTATGGACTTGGCAGGAGATGGTGAACAAAGAGAAGAGAAGGCATTACACAAAATGGAAACCAAGAGGAGTAGGAATTCAGCAAGGGAAGACAGAAAGAGAAAAATGGGATCCTTTTAGGGAAGGAAAAGGATTTCAATTCCAAATAGATACAGATGAATGAGGAAGGTTTCTTCAGGATGCTGTGAGAGCCATCAGCACTTGAGATCCTCACCTTGACCCTTCTGTATTTAGTCTTCCAAGATAACCTCATGGTGGCAAGCCCCAAACTGAAGGATAGAGCCTAAAAAGCTCCAACACTGGAGCGTATTTGGACCTGAACTTCCAGGTCAGATCCCTCCTAGAGGAATCCAGTTGTTTCTAGATCCCTTTGAACACTGAATACCTATGCAGTAAATTGGAACAATCAAGGGCTTCACTTTAAAACCACTCATTTAAAATCCAGCTGCTAATATAGACACAGCTGTAGTCTTCCCATTACTGTTCTAAACCTTGGCCAGGTATTTTCTCTCTTCTGCTTTTTACTTACAAACAGGTAATTGTTTTTTTGTGGTAAGATCTGAAGGACCCACTATTTGACATTTACAAATGTTTCTTATCCACCACTAAATGAACTACACCCAAACTTCCCTCCTGCCCATCACCACAGGTATCTAAATGCTTGTTTAACTTCATAGTCTAAGGATTAAATACACACAAGCCTAAAATTAAGGATTACACTGCCTTTGAACTGGTCATTGGAAAAATAGGGTATCCATTTCTTGGAGTTCCCAGGCTTTCAGAATAAAAAAAAAGCCTGCAATTGTCTGGGAGAGGAGGGGTGGAACAAGTTCATTTTTCCCTTTGTTCTTGGAGTCAGGGTTGAAGAGAATGTATTAGGCATTGTAAGTAAACCTGTAAAATCGTTGCCTGTGCTATATGTATTTTAGACCCAAATTAAGATTATTTCACCTTCTGTGGGGAAAAAAAAAGTTTCATTATAAAAAAACCTAAAATCAATCCCTGTAAATCCTAATGACTGTGAAGTCCAAGGTAAATTTTCAGTTTTGTGGGGTTGAACTAGGAAGGGTCACGTGCAATGTTTGACCTACCTAGTCACACCACATACACATACAGCAATGCTCCAAAGCTTTTCAAGGGCACAGGGTTCTGGAAAAAGAGCAAAGAAGGTCCCTCCCCATAGAATTTACCTGCCAAGTACAAATCTTCCCAAACTACATTATTGGCTATAGCTCTTATGCACAGCACACCTGAGAAAACCTTTAATTGCAAAGCACTACTGTTCTTTTTGTGGATTTAGGAGCCTCTGGAAAATGCAACCAGCAAGTTGCAATTCAGCAGCTAATAAGAACACACACACACAAAAATCATTCTCTTAATAAAGCTGAAAAGCTCATATGAATTTCAGTGTCCTTGAGATGCAGTAACTGCACCCGAGGTCAGTTCCAGCTGATGTTGGTCCCACAGGGAGTTTTTTACCTGCTGTTCACTAAGCTGTAGTCATTCCTACTTTTCATGTCAATAAATCATGGGATTCATGCAATCAGCTACAACTCACTGTGGCCTGGTATCCCCATCTCATCATCATATGGGGGTCTAATGAAATTTACATAACCAGCACAGTACAGGCCAAAATATAAGCTAAGTGAGTCTTGCCTAATTATTTTATCCAGAATTTAGACTCATGTTCATTCAATTTCTGTAAGTTAAATTTTGATAGAATCTACTTCTAGATTCAAACCAGTGTTTTCCAAGCTCTGTTGCAAGGCAAGGAGAGATTGACCATAGTTCTAACATGTTTTCCCAACAGCTCCCTTTAAATAATCCACCTTCTCCATTGACCTAAGCCAGTCCCAGGAATCTGAAGGAAAATTAAAGAATCAAACAAATTAACCTTTTGGCCCTCTTGCACTCTCCCATTTGCTTACCCACTCTTAATTTGGGATCTATACATTTCTTTGGAAATACATTGCTTCCAGCACTGCTTGGGACTTTACTGCTATTATTGTAACTTGCCCAGTCATCTGCATCGTGTTCCTAATTGTTTGTCTTTCTTGCTGAATAACTGTTAAAGGGAAAACTCAGATTTGCAGTTCATACTTAGGAAGATTCTATCTGGCAAAATGCAGTTTTTTTGTCTTAAGATGCTGCATTTCTACTAAGCTCCTTCTGGAAAAAACATTCAGAATACCAAGCAGGAAAAGGTATGGGACTGTAAGAGCAGCACTCACACACAAAGACAAGCCTGTATCATTTACAAACATCAGAATTGTGTCATTTCTTCCAGTGATAAAACTACCACAAAGTCTGGTTTATTCTGCAGCCTCTTAAACTTTCGGTGTCAAATGCCACATATTTTTACCATTTTTTCCCCTAGCAATGGTCTCTGTCAAATAATCCTGAAATTAATTTAAAGAAAATTAAAATAAGAGATAAAGGAATAAAAAGCCCCACAAGGCACTTGTAGTTTTTGAAACACTGTATCTATTTAATATTAGAGTTATTTCATATCCTGTGAGCCATCTGGAACATTATGGCTCTGTCTTGACTGCCAGAAATGGGTTTCTTTTGTTTATTCACTAGTAGAGACAGTTTCTAGTCTACAGAGAGTCTTAGTCTTATCACTAAACAAACCAGATAGTCAGTCATGAACAAATGAGAGCAGTGAACCCTGTCCTTAAATGCCCCACAGCAACAGCCTGCCTGCCTCCCTTGGGATTTCCCAGGAGGTGCTTCAGCTATCACAGGTAGGCAGTACCTGAAAACACAACTGCTGCTGGTAGGAATGGGTTTTCCTCTATGGAAATCCTTTCTTCCTGCCAATGCAAACCCCAGTGCTTGGGAACTTGTAATTTCCAAAGAATTTTCTGGAGAAAATACAGAGCCTATGTAGAAGGAAAAGGATATCTCAATGTAGATGTACTTCAATATAAAAATGGGTCATGCAACCAAGGCCTTTTGTCTTTGCTCTCAAGAGACATCTAAAACTTTATGTTAACATAATATGATGCAAATACATTTTGTGTATGTGGAATGGGTGTAACATCCCTGTTACTCACACTTCAAGGAAATGAAAGACTTCTAAAACCCCAGAACTTGTAAACCTATCACTTCTGACATTATTAGGAAGCAAACATAGAAGGAAAATTCTTTCAAAAACCAAATCACACCTCACCTCAAAACTCTTCAGCCCAAAAGTCTGGCAGAACCCTTGTGGTACCATTGGGCAGGCACAGAATGGAGCAGCCTTGTTTTACAGAGCCAGTTGACATCTGTTTGCCTGAGACAAGCCTGTCCTGTCCTGGTGCTCTCAGCAGCCTCCTCGAGGCCTGATCTGATAACTCCTGGAGCTCAGAGGAAATCTCACACCACAGCTGTAGTCATGCCATTCTGAAGCAGATGTGTGCTCTTATCATTGTTTGCTTGTAAAGCAACAAAGTCATTTACTCTTGCCTAATCAATCTCAGCTGTTAAGAGCAAACACATTTGCTTTAGACATGGCCTTTATTGCTCAGCTACTTTACTGCTTTTCTCTCTCTTTCACCTCCTTTGAGGATATAGGAATACTGCTTTACTTTCACACTCAAAAATCAGAACAATTCCCTTTTCTTTTTTCTTCCAGTAACATCCATGCCATAAATTTTTGCACATTTATTTCCTTTTCTCTTTAACTCTCACAACTTTGTGCACAGAAACCTAATAAATTACAAAATGGGGAAAAAACTGTGATATTGTACTGAATTTTAAACTTGCATCTACAAGATAGGAAAGAAGGAGCCAGTGGATTTCTGTCCCAAACCAGAAATGTGCTAACAGCTACAACCTCATCAGTGTTTTGCTCTGCCATTGGACTGGCAGAGGTTCCATCCTGAAGGTCTCAGCTACAATTTTTCCCTTGCAGGTGAACTATATGCCCAATTCAAAAATCAGTAAGGTAGCATCAGCCTCCCATTTCTTTTCAAATACATTTTTGATCCTTTTTTCAACCTCTTCTGGCTATGGCATTTAAGGCATTTATTTTTGCCAATTAAATTAATAAAGCATTTCAGAAACTTGCCTTAAAAATATTTGAGAAAAGCATGCATCTACAAAAACCAAACCAAACAACAGCTCCTTTGTGCCAAACTGTGGGCAGCTGAGCACTGGGGCAGGAATGCCTCTAAGAGGCAGATGTGCCCTCTCTGCTGTCACCCCCTCCCCACCTCCTACAAACTAGTTCCAGTTTTTTGACTTTTAGGGCACACTAAAAGGCCCATTTGTTCTCCCTAGATGGGAGAAAACTAAGAGGACCCTGGTGAGAGATCATAAAATTGGCTCCGTTCTCACTTCCAAGAGCAGTGATTTGGATGTTAATAATAGGAAAACTGAGGGAGAAGACTCTCCAGAGAAGCCTGTGTGTAAAATTATTCCCAAAGTGTATCAGAAACAGAACTGGACACCTAATTTCTAAACATATATTTGGAAAGAAAGAAAGAAATCCATTCTGGTGCCTAAAAAACAAAGGTCCCTATTTTCAGAGGTGCACAGCACATACATATCACACTCACCCAGCAGTCTCTTGCACAGAACATCCCATTGCTCAGCTTTTTGGATTTGACCAAAAAGGCAGGAAGATAAAACAGGCAGTCTAACACACAACTTGGAACCATGGGCAAATTAACACATAGGATCATGACACCTTCATGAATTACCAAAAAAAAAATAAAAGCATAAAATAATTTTTTTCAAGCAACAGCATTAAGAACCTGTGTGAAGTGGAAGAAAGGAATATGATTAACAGTGAAGTAAATTTTGAGTTTGAAAACAAAGATTTTTTGGAAGCTGAATTGTATACATTAAATTTTTTTCTAGTCCTTAGGACTAATAATTTTAAATATGCCTATTTGCTGGTATGTACTTGACAAAACCCTGCACATGCTATGCTCTAAAGAGAGAATAAAAGATAATTATCACAAACTTTCATCCCAGATCAAGGTACAGTAAAGACCTTCCCTCAAGGTGGCACATCAATGAGAGCCTGGTATAAAAGGTGTGGTACTGCAACAGCAAGAACACTCATTCTGCCTGAACCAATGTCTGCTACAGTTTGCAAAGCTAGCTGTGCAGCCTTATTTAAATAAAAAAGTGCAGTGGAAAGTCTTTTTTTCAGTAAAATCTGAATATAAAAGTATCCAATTTAGCAATAATTGTGATGCTTTTTGCTTTACATATAAATGCAGATTCTCTCTCCTTGGTCATCACCAAATGGAAAGGAATTGTGTCACTGGAGGAGACCGTGATGAATCCACAATGATGCACTGAATAATTAGAAATGCTCAGTTGACAGCACTAAACTACAAGTATAGGAGGTTTATAATGATTAAAGTAGACCAGCAAAATATATTTCCATTATAAACTAAACCTTTCCAAAGAGAGAAAACCATGATGATAAAGAGGCCAATGTGGAATTAATCAGAGCTACAATGGCAATACCAACATTTATCTTCAGGAGATGATGGCTGAACTTGTCAAACAACAACCAGCAGAGAGTTCCTTACTGAGGGTAGATAAGTTCCACCTCTACAAACTGAATATTTTATAATCTGCTTATACAGCAGCTCATCCCTACAGCTGTCCCTTCATTTTAAATCCACCTGCTGTTTTAGCTGTGCAATAAAGAGCTGAATTCAGTCCTCAGCATCAAAAAGGGTGAGCCATACAGAAGCCCCTGCTCTTCTGAAACTTAAATGTAAAGCAAACTTTGCTTTTCTTTTAACTAAATATTCTTCCTTTGTACCCCACTTTGGATACCTTGTGGCAGAGAGGGGCAAATTATTTGTAGTAGACACGTGATGCAATGCACTGCATGATGTAACTATCACAGATATGATGCTGAAACCCTTCCCTCAAGCTGGCAAACATCTCCATGCTGACAGACCCCACTGGTATCCAGCTGGGCAGGAAGGTCAGCCTAAGAACATCCCATTGTAGCATCTATTGTTTGCCTGTGAACTGGGCCTTGTCCATCAAATTAGTCACTTGAAGAAATGAAACAGTTACTTGGTTAAATGACTGTTTCCCTTGGCTATTGGACAAACTGTATTACATCTCCAGGCATATGATCAAATGACTGAGAGTCTGACCTAAATTTACTTACTGTGCTAAACAGCCATAGGGAAGAAAGAAAAAAAAAGAGAATTACGCCTCACTGCCTCCTGTCAGCCACAAAGAATATCTATCAGTCTGTAACTGCAGATGAAATGCAGTTTTGTAGTTTTCTGGGCCAGCTTTTTGGAGCAATTGCAGGTCAGGTGACAAAAGACATTTTGGAGAGTTTAGGGCTTTTTCTTGTTGTTTGGTGTTTTTCTTCCTGGAAGCTTTATGCTGACTGTTTTTGCACTTTGGGGACCCTAAAATGATATGTTTTAGAGGTCCTTTGACTAAGCTTTTATGGAACTTCCACTTGAGACAAATGCAAGATGAATCCTTACAAAAATACCAATACAGCAGAAGTACAAACAGATCATAGTCTCACACATTTGCTACACCAGACTAAAGACATGTGCACTTTTTAGAAATAAGCTTTCAATAGGAGGAGGGGGCATTCTGAAATTTCACAGATTCCCTTGATTTCCAGAGCACCTGCTCAAAGCTATTAATATGCAGCCATTTGAAAACAGGTTGAGTTCTTTTATAATTATGTCACTTAAAAGAAATCTGGCAAAATATTACATTCAGTTAACAAGACTGAATATTTCCAATTGAAATTCAAATGTTTTGGGCATCCAACTGTCTTTAATTCTTTTATAAATAGATATTCATCTTCTGGTAACAGTAGTTTTCATAACAGCCCTGAACATGTGGCTCATGGCCATTTTGAGAAGCTGCAGGTGATGAGAAAGAGGGCTAAGGGAGTGGTCTGCACCAACAAAATAGGGTTTGTGTGCAAAGCAGAACATGCAGGTGAGTGTCTATGCAGTCTCCTTCAGGTTACGGAATAACCTGCAGTTTTATAGGGAAAAAGAAGGAGAACTAGGGAATGCACACCTGGATGCCACAGCTCAGAGGAGCCCAAGGACTACTCTGAGCAGGGACTGCCACCAAAGGCAGGACCTGTGTGCTGTGTGTGAGATCAGAGGGTCAGGCTCAGTTTAATGGAAGCACTCGTACCCAGCCATGGCCAAAGGCTGTCCAGAGAAGACACTGCAGGACTAAAAGCTTTCTCAGGTGCCACCACCTGCAGAACAGGGAATAAAAGAACATGAAAAGCAACTTTCCTGGTTGCTCATGAACAAGCAGCCTGCAGTGACATGCTTGGATAGCTGTGTGCATGTGTGGAAACCTTGTGAGCTTAAGGGACTGTCCTTGCAAATGCCATTTAGAATATTGTCTCCCCAAGTGTAGCTTTGCTGTTTGCTCTGTTACAACATTCAAAAAGACAAGTTGCATTCAGTGTCATAGGTGGTTCAACTTGACAGAAATGTAACATAAAATAAGTTTTATTCATATTCCTCCCTTCATCTCCAGCTTCCTTTTGGCACCTCTCACCAGGCTCAACAAAAAGAGTTTGTTCTTGGTTATTCCTTTAACCACTTTTCATTCACAAAAGCTGCTATCATGGGACTTTTTCAATTTTTTTTTTTTTAGGTTTTCTTCTTTGTTCTTATGTGAATATACCTTTTTACAAAAACAAATGTCTTTTATCCCAGAAGAACCAACTTCATTCCCAGTCCCAGGCACATCCCAGCTTTATTTCACAACATCAAGCAACAGGACATTCAACAAGAGGCAGGGTGAGGGGAAGAGACACACATCCTGACACATTGAGAGCATGTTGACAAACTCCTTTAAACATCAAAAGGCTTCCTTCTTTTTGCAATTCATGTAAAGCTTTTGCTCCAAGGCTTTTGAACAAATTCTCCACTGGCAGTCCCTCAAGGATTAGTTTTTGAATATTATAGCTCACCAAAAAAAAAAAAAAAAACAAACACTGCTTACAGATAAACCTTTGCTTCTGTGAGTGAAACCAGTGCCCTCATCCACAGCCACATTTTAAAGCCTGGAGAAAATGAACATTGGAGTCAATGTTTTAAAGGCACTTTGAATATATGTCTGGTGGCTCAAAAATGTCTCAAGCCAACCCTTTTTTCCTTTCTCTGGAATCTGATGCAGTGACCATTTCTCTAATGTTTCAGATTATTAAACCTAGATAACAATTCCATGTTGCCAGCACAGACCCCCCATCCCTCCCTCCCCCCCCAATAATTCAAATCTCTGCTCTTCACATACCAAATAAAGAACTGCAGCCAGAGACAAGGGAGTTGCAGCTGAGCTGACAGAGACAAACTTCAGGTTATAAAGATCTCCTTACAAGCTATGCCAAGCAGTATTCCAAGCAGAGCCAGCAATCTGAACCAGCAGCCCTCTCATTCTCAGTGCCTGCACTGTATTCCTACCTTCAGCAAAAAATCCTTCAGGGCAGCAAGAACAGCAGCAAACCTGTCATTAGCAGCCACAGTGCTGTCACATCAGAGACTCCCCCATGTCACCTACAGCCTTTAGCTCAGCTGTTTGCCTCTTTGGGGACAACTTGCCCTGCCTGTCAGGAAATAGAGTGTGTACATTGGTCCCCTCATAAGCAACAAATAAAAAAAACCAGCCCTGTTGTTCTTGGGGAAACCAAAAACTTTGGGATTTTTAAAAAAAAGAAGCCAAAAGCTGTCTCTGAACAGTCCTGTATATGAAGCAGCACAGAAGAACTTACATGTGAATAGATCATGTAGAATCACTGTGGTATGTTTCCTTTCCCTGCACCAGCACTGGGAAAGAGATTAGTTTTAGCACATGCCTGCTATTGAAATGTGTTTCCAAAACACATCACTGAAGTCCTTGAATCACAGCCAAACAATTGGCTGAGCCTCTAGAAACCTACCAATCATTACCTTGGGCACTGGCATCCAAAAGCACAAAAAGCACAGAAAAAGACCTCATTTTTAATGTCTCATCAGCCTTTGTGCTGTGTCAACATCAACAACCACCACAGATCAGGGAGCATATCTGTTCAACCACAGTTCTAGGTGCTACCCATTAGATAACAGCATCTGAAGGGAGAGGAACTTGAGAAAAGCAATTTTCAGTGCAGTCAAAGCATTTACACCCCAGCTGAGTTGTTGCAGTGCCAGACCTAGGGCATTCTGATAAAGTAACACAACTCCAGAGAAATTTGCAGCATCAAGACAAATTTGAGGTGACCAAAATTGTTGGAGCTTATTAATATCTCTGGCCACCTGAAATACAGTGGCTAGAAGGTTTTACATGGGAGTGAGTTGAGAAGTAACAAGAAGTATGAAAATTTACTTGGTAGTGTGCTTAAGAGGCCAAAAAAATAAAAAGTTTAAACATCTTCAAGTTACAAAGCTCCACAGTACTGAAATTGGCAGGAAATTATTTTATAGCATATGTCAGAAAGCTCAATTACCTAAATACACTCAGAAATCCAAATTAATCTAATAAAATACTTAAACCACTAAATCCTCGTGTAGGTACTCTCATTCAGAATTATGCTGGATTTTGTGTTGCTCATCCTGAATTCTTTTTAACAATTTACCTGGAAGAATACACTTCACATCAACTGTAAGCCCCATTCTTACAATGATTTTCCCAGTAAGCCCAAAAGAAGCAAAGGTGTGACTGAGACCACAACAGCACTGTGTACCTGAATATAAACCCCTGAAAAAAGAACAGATAAAAACAAATGTATGTGTGCCCCCCACTAGGCATGCTGGCTTTCATAGCATTACAAACCAGAGATAAACTAAGCCATATAAAAGTTGAGTTTCCACAATCCAACAAAGATACCTTTACATATCCAGTGCTGACAAATCACAGATATTTTTTTTTTTACTGTGGAGTAAGCATCAGGATCTCTAAAACAAAGCAGCACCACCAGCCACTGGACTTAAATGTGCAATGATCTTCACTGTGATGAATTCACAAAAACTTTGTATGCCGTGTACAAAAATAAATTACAAGTCATAACCCACAAATAAGGTATACACTCAACATGGCCTGTCAAATATTAAACATTTTTAAAAGGGTCTGAGCTCTGTCTGTTCCTTACATCAGCAGTAATTTCAAATAACTCCTTCAATAAAGCTTTAGTAGCGATGAGTTGCACAGAAGACAGAGAAAGCTCTAAAATAATCTAAGAGCCTTCCTGTTAGCACCATTCCAAGAAGTATAAAATTTCTACAAGTCTTCTCACAAGTTCTCTTCATTAGAATTGCTTAGCTTTACTTCAGTTTGGTTAAATTTCTGAAAAGGAGCCTTCTCCGTTCTACATCCCGCTTCTCTGCCAACGCTGTTTGCAGCAACCTCGTCTCTGGTGGTAACACAAAACCAGAACTGCAAGTCTATATATAAATATGCCATAAGATCCCCATATCTGTTGGGAAATATGAGACTCAACTCAAACATATTTGAGAGAAAGTTTAAAAATCACACATCATTTTTAAACAAGGATTTCAACTCTCATTTTCTTCCTGTTTGGTATTGCAAACTCCTCCAAACTCACAGCATAGGTCCTAGACATCCAACCACCTTATTCTTGAGCCATCTCACCTATATCAGATTATTTTTGTTGCCAAGACAGCCTGAGCTCCTGGAATCCTGTTAAAAACAGGCAAAAGAGTGCCTCTTCCACAACAATTTACTCTGGAATGAACTTGATGGTGTTAGCAGCAGGTGGTAGGGGAGAAATAAAAAGCCTCAGAGGAAATCCCCTGCTGTTCTTTGTGTTCTTAAGGTCTCACTCAAGCATACACCTGTGACAGCTTCAAACTCTACAAGCTGAACAACATTCCACATCATTGGTTTGCTTTACACATATTCCAAGACTGAGGAAAAACAGTTGTCACAATGGGCAGCTTCAAGTAAATGAGCTTGACAAATTTTCTTGTTTCCTCCCATGATTATACTCGAGACTATGAGTTTTGCTTAAAGTGAAAACCTCTATTTTGAATTACCTATGGAATAATTCTCCATTTTTCATTCCTTTAAGAAAAATTAGTTTCAATGAAGAATTTACTCAGCACTTCTCACTTGTGGGAAGTAGTCACTGCATGCCTAAAAAAACAATTATCTGAAGATCTGCAAGACTTGTTTGTTTTGGTAGGTGGAAGTAAAGAACCAAACCCTGAACTGAGAGACATTCTTTCTACAAGACATTCACCCAGTCAAAGCTCTGCATCTGGAATTCCTCAGCAACTAAATGAGAATCAGCTTTTTTTAATGCCAAGAGTACAGTAAAGGTAATACAGGTCAAATACTCAATTACCCACTTCCAGAAGCAGTCAGCTGCTTTTCTACAGTATTGAAAGGTTTTGAAAGTTGACAAGACTGAGGGGTCTACCAATTACATTAGAAACATGACTAGCAACCAAGAAAAAATTAAGGATGAAAGTAAATTCTTTTCTTTTAATTGTGAGGCATGAGTCTGTAATCTTTTAGAGCAAGATCTTTCTTTAGTGGGGAAAAAATTCAGATGGTTGCTTGTAAATGCACACCAAGATTTGGCCTCTTTTGGTATAACCTGGATCACCTAAAAATGCTTTCTTTTATTTGTCTGTCAACAGCTCCCCACTGCTTCTATTTTCAGTCTCTTGATTTTCATTTTGCATGGCTTGATATGAAAAAAAGTAAAAAAATATAGCTTATATTGATCCACGATGCTCATGTGTGTATCATGGGATTAATAGGATTATGCCAATGTGGAAAATATGTAGAAAACAGGGCAACAAAAGAAACACTTTCTGATACCAAGCAAAAAATATGAAAGCTGACACATAAGGTTTTGTAATGTAAAAGTATTTTACAATGTCATTTGCAGACTATTCATTATGATAAGCAATGGCAGGGACATCAACTTTGTTTCAATATATGAATCTTGGATAAAAAGAAACCTAAAAAGCCATCTGCATTCATCTGTAATGTGTAATTTCACAGACTTGCATATTTGCTAACTGTCTATCAAAAAATTCGAGTCAATTTTATGAAAAGAAACAAACTGATAGATCTGGAGGCCAAGGAAAGGAGAGCACACAGACACAGAACAGACGCACATCAGGAACTGAATCAGTACAGACTCTCATGTTTTTGACTGGGCCTGAAGAAAACCCTCATGTATATAATTATAGTTTTGATTGTCCTACACATTTATTGATTATTGAGTCTCCTTCACATTTACAGCCCCATTATCTATGTGATGGAAACATGTTACACCTTATGTGATGATATTAATGTGAACCAAACAGCACATTAATATCATCACATAAGGTGTAACAGGCTTAGGTCTGCATAAAGTACTAATTCAGTGCACACCATCTTTAAAATTCCCCTGCTGATATTTGAAAGAGTTAAGAAAATGGTATGACTGTTATTTCCCTCAACTCCTTTCAGTCAAGACAAGTCACTACAAATTATCACTGGGATTCTTACTGAGAAAAAGTGTTTCTTGGAGGCACTCAGCACTTAAGAGAAGCTGGGAGCATTTGGGTTTAGAGATGGAAGGAATGGAGAGCTGACAGCCAGGAGATGGGATTGGCTGGAAGCAGCAGCTCATGCTACTCTCCAGCAATTGTAAAGAGCATTTCACAGGAGTGCTCCCTCTAAGTCACATGCTATCAAGAAGCCAGAATGGATGTAATCCTATGCATCATGAATGGATGAAATATCCTGGAGCCTGTTACCTCTCCATCTAATGAATCACTGCATCCAACTCTTGAAGTAAACTCAGTACAGGTCCATGCACAGCATCCCTTTCTACAGAGGAAGGGGGAACTGGATTTCAGATAAAGTTCTGCACTATCATTTTTTGCTCATATTTAGTCTTCAGAAACAGAAACATTAGCATTGACTGACATAATCAACTTCTAGTCAGGTTTTCCTACTGCAAGATAAATTAGGCTGTTTCTATATTCTCTTCCCACACAAAGCTGCATATATCCTTTTTGCTGGATGAAGAAATTGGAACTGGCTAGCATTAGGCTCTTACATGACAATTAAGTTCAGCAGTGTTAAGAATGCCTTCAATTCAGTTATTCATATTACTGAGATTGGGTTTTCTGTAGCATAATTGTTGCTATTTCAGATACACTATAACTAAAAAAAAAAAAAAAAGGAAATGTTTTCTATTCCCTCTTTATTCTTAAAAATTGTATTGAAGCAGAATTTCAGTGAAAGATTAATGCAAGACAGGGGGAGAGAAGTTTCTAAGAAAAGCAAAATGTGAGCATTAATTATCAGCATGAATTGAGACAAAGTTCCTCCTCAGGATGTTTCTATCCTGAGGTTCCAGTGTCAAAGGGAAGAACTTGCCTTTCCCTCTCATCTTACATATTACACTAATTAATTTACTTTACACAAATTGAGAGGTGTTACTTCCCTGGCTCTCCCTCCTCTCCCTATTGTACATTTCCTTGCACTGATTTAAATTCAGACCTACACACTTTGGGAAGCATTTAAAAAGGCTTAGAGTTAAAGAGGGGGGTTTTTTTGTGATTTGGGACTGACTCAGTAGCACAGTTCAATTAAAATTCTTGGAGTATTTACTAAAAAAAGTGGAAAATGCTCAAGACAAGTAAGGAAGAAGCTTTCCAAAGCAACAAGCAAGGAGCAATGCCTGTGTGGCACTCAGAAAAAGAAAAGCCATTTTCCTTCACCTTATGAAGAAAATGAAAGCACATAATTTTCACATCACAAGCATATCCTGATGGATGTTATAGCTTCCAGTGTATGCAAAGCAATGTATTTTAAAGGTGATCTACAATTTTAAAAAAGACCAGAACCAAAACCTAGGGAAAAAAAAAAAAAAAAAGAAAAGCCCAAACCAAAACAACAAACAAAAAACTAGCCTAAAACAGGCTTAGACATTTTGAACTTCCCTATATTATAAAGGAATGAAGAAAACCAGAATTCTTTTTGTAAGACTGCACTAAAAATAGTTATCTCTGATCTTCACTACCTTATAACATTTTACACCAAGGCTTCCCAAAGAAATGATCCTTATCTCTCTCTCATCAGTAATTTCTGAATCAATAAACTAATTTCCTCAAAGACAGTGATTTTCATCAAGCATTATGATATCAGGTAGTTAAGCTGAGAAGAGAGTGTCTCAACATTTGAACAGAGAGAAAGGCTGTAACTTTTGTTCCAGCCTTGCCAGACAGGCAAAAATGCCCACACAGCAGCAGGGTTGAAATCATCTTATCTGCAAAAAGGCATCAGCTGGATCTCACATCTTCCCAGACACCAAAACCTCCAGCAACTCAGGCATATCTGTAAGAAACCAGTGTTTGTTTGTCCTGCTGCTGGTGGAGTGATTTGATTGAGAACTGCTTTCACAGTTTTTGTAAAGGCAGTTCAATTAACTTCCATAGCTGAGTAGATGATCCAATCATCTGATTTAGTTAATCTAACTTCTTTTTATTCCTCTTTGAAGACACAGGCAGCATTCATCACATCTGCAAGACAACTTCAGATGAACAAACTCCTCCTATGGAAAGCATTCTCAAAACCATCCATGAATCACAACATAGAAGTTTATGGAAAAAAAGAAAAGCCATATAATTTAAGCATGTGACAATTATGAGAGTGCATAGGGTGACAGAGATGTCCCCTTCAGGTTATCTTCAACCAGATAGCTCAGATCTGAGGAGTTCTGAGTGGGAAAATGTATGCAAAACCCTTATAATTACATCACAGTCATTTCTCCTTTGGTCTGTTATTGCAATATTATTGTTGGTAAAACTAGAATAATGTGAAATATTTTTAAAATGGAAATAAAAATCTACAATAGCCAAAGTATCTTCTTGTCAACCAAAGTGTTCTAGTTTGGGCAACCAGAGAAACATGGTGAGCAGTCACCTGTGAATTGTTCACCCATTGCACACTTTGTTATTAAAATTGCTGCTGTTCCTGTTTATTTATTTCATTTTTTAGTACATTGTTCTTATCTCAACCAGCAATTTTAGCTTTTTCTGCCTCCAATTCTCCTCTCCATTCTGTCACCATCATATTTTCTGGAAAATCCCTTTGCCCAGGATTTTTCTTCTGGGAAGCTGAGAAGCCTCTGAGAAAAAGGAAAACAATATTATCTCATTTGCTTCTTCTGTGTTTTGTTGCTTTGGAATGTGGTTGGAGACTGTTTACCCCCAGGTGATTGTTCCATTGGATTCTGGTGTGAGTTGTTTTCACTCTTTGGCCAATCAAGGCCAAGCTGTGTCGAGGCTCTGGAGAGAGTCAGGAGTTTTCATTATTATCTTTTAGCCTTCTGTAAATCTCCTTTCTGTATTCTTTAGTATAGTTTAGTATAGTATTCTATAATATAATATAGTATCATAAAATAATAAATTAGCCTTCTGAGAACATGGAGTCAGACTCATCATTTTCCTCCCTTTGTCAGGGGCCTTTGTAAATACAAGACCATTCCACCTCAGGGGAGAGATACAGGGAGTGAGTGAGGGGCATGTGGTTAGGAGTGTTTCACTGGGAGCACTAAACTGGGGAATACCATTCCTAAACCACAACAGCCTCATTTGGTGCCCAATGCAGGGCTCAAAGAGCTGAGATAGCAACAAGTCTGACCAGAGCAGGTTGGAAACAAATTTGGTTTAAATATTTGTTGTATTAGCAATGGACCTGCTGGTCACGGAGTTGCTTTGTCTGTCCATGTGGCTGTGGAATTATTTTGTTTGATAACTAAGTTTAACAGTAGAGCTGGAGAAAAACACCACAAAAGGCAGTGTGATTCCACAAGCAGCACTACCCAGCACTGTTTTTGTCAGTGTGCAGAATGCAGAACCAGAGTTATTCTTTGGGTGAATAATTCATGCTACATACTGCTTTAGGGAACTGCATGTAGCTTGTGTTCCCCCATAACTGAGAGGACAGTTTAGCAAATGAATTAAAGCTTTCCATCCTGATCTGCACTTGTGCAAGAGGACAACAATGAATTCATAATTAGGTGGATGGGTTTTCTCTCACTCCTGCCTGTTCCTCATACAAGCAAGTCTATGCTATTTGTTGCACTTCATTTGGTTTTAGAACAGCTTTGATGATTCAAGTAATACTCAACTCAAATTAGCACCACAGTCTCTTATCCAGCTTTGTTGAACTAAAAATTGAACGTAGTATTATTAGCAAACAGCAGTAAAAATCAGTCTGCTAAACATCACTTCTTTTATCAAACACCAGAAAGATTTTTCTTGTGATTTTCTACTTAATTACAGCTGTAAAAGAAGCCCACTCTTTGTGGCTTTTCCTTATATTTATTTCTGTGGGCTTTTGAGAAAGTTTATCCTAGAATTAGGCCGTGGATGAAAGCCACCCTAGCAGATTTGACAAGGAGGAAGCATTCCTCTAGAGTAAACCTGAAGTGTGCAACACTTGTAGGCAAAGTTTAGAAGTACAATTTATCAAAACCTGTGAAAAGAACACAAATGCTGATGACAGGTTAAGGTCATCTGGTCACTTTTTAACTTTCAAGCACTTAATTTTGCAAGCCTGTCTGTGCTAGCAGACATATTGAATCATATCAGAGGTTTTGTGAAGATTTGGGGAAAAAAAGTTAAATCAATAAGCCACATGAATGCCATGTCATTTGGATTTCTCATACCTTGCTTTCATTTTATTAACATTAACATACTAAAGTGTTTGTTCTCCAGTCATGGATGTGCACCTGTAGCTTTATGTTCCCTTTGGGAGATCATTTGGGACAAGAGAATTAACAGTGTATAGCTATGAGACATTCTGTCTTGAAATAGCAATTGCAATTGTCATGCTCACTAGAAAGATATTAATTGACAAAGCCCAGCATAAATTTCAGAATCCCAAAGGGAAGAACTGGAAAGACAGACAAGACTCTACACTGGCCATGGACATGTGGGCATTTAATTGCTCTAGTAAGTGTTTCAACTAATGGAAGACAGCATTTACCCAGTAAATGGATTACATATTTTCTTCTCTTTCTGCATACTACTATTGCATTTCCTTTGTGCTAGGCTAAGCAAGGTAGAAGGCACCTCAACATTACCCTGACTACACATAACGAGGAAGAAAGTGTAAAAAACTTCATTTGAATTGCAGGAGACACCTACAATCTCTACTGACTCTAAAAAGCATCTGGAAAACATCTGGAAGGAAGAAGTCTAAATGTATCTTCCACAAACCCTGATGCCATTCCTGTATCAAATCCTATTAAAATGAAGCTGTGCCCACAGCACCTCAATGCAGTGATACTTGTATCTTATGGCACACATTTCACAGAGGTTCTCTCTCATTGCTTCTTCACTTTTTCCCCACTCTCCTGCCCCCCAAAAACCTCAACTCTCACAGGTGTGCTGGATTTTACACTCTATTCCTCAGATCACTGGTGGTGACTCTCAGAACAGACAAGGATCTGACCCATGACTTGTCCTATAGTGAAAATTGATAATTTTCACTATAAAACACAGATTTATGTGTTCCTGATTTTGGAATCCTCCATGCTGTTCAATTTTGCCATTTAAAGGCAGACAAACAACAAAACAACATTTGTTACCCTGGAGTATCTACCTGAAATTCCCATGACTGCTAATGGCTTGGGCATTTAGAGCATAGATGTGAATTTTTAACACAGCAGATGTTTTGACAGCCCTGGGTTTCCAGGGATTAATTCTGTATCCTTTTTCTTACTTTACAGCAATGAACCACCAAGCAAGTGTTGCTTGTTTTGTTTAAAGACACAAAATTATAGGAGCCACTTGTTTTGAATTCTCTGTCACACAGAAAGGAGTCTTCAGCAGAGTGCAGACTAAGCACCAGCCCAGATTATCATGACACCATGATTTCACAGCGCTGTATCACAGAACAGAATGTTCTATTCCAAAATACAATTGAAATCTCTTTTTTCCTCTACTGATACCAAGATTTCCTGAGGGAGGTGGTGAACCACAATCCTTCTGAAGCTACATTTCTCTTCATTGTTGTCTTCAGTCAAGGTATTCTCTGCAGTTCCAGGAATGGAAACAAATCTTCAAAGATTGATACACCACAGAGACATCCAATTTTCACTATTCTGATTTCCTAGTGCTTCAGATTGTGTTCTGTATATTTCATAACCTCTCTTCCTTCCCATTGGCTTGTGGGATTTTGTCATGGCTTAGGAATGGTATTCTCCAATTTCGTACTCCCTGGACAGAACCAGGACAGATTTTAATTTTAGATTCAGATTATTTAAGATTACTGCACTTGACAAGAAATATTTTAGGATGTTTGCCTCCTCTCTTCCCATTAAGAAAAAAGAAGAAACCTTGCATACATTTCCAATTCTGTGCACGGCATGCAAGTGTTAGCTGAACTATGGTGCAGAACTGCAATCTGCTACAATGGTGCACAATTTAGTTATACAGTACTAAGATTTTCACTAAAAGCCTCCAATTACTACCTAGTTTCCTACTCAATGGGATTTTGAATTTTATTTTTTAAAGGAAAGAAAGATTTTGTGATATTCCTGGAGAAGTGCTTATAAACGCATAGTAAGAGGAGACACTTCTGAGAAGATAGTCCCGTTTCCATCTCCTCTCAGAGATGGTGCACAGGATTCCTACAGGAACCTTTCTCTCCACTAGCCTAAAGCAAAAGGGAACCCCTGAAATGAAGTGATTAAAGTTATGTGGTGTGACCATCATGATTTACATTTGCAGAAGTCATGTTTGTCTGAGCTCTATCTTGAAATGTCAACATGGAAATAGTCAAGTACTTCAGTGTATAGTAAACTGGCTATGTCAACACAAAAATCATATCCAGAGGTGAACATGCTCAATGGGCCTATTTTATGCTCAAAGCTTATAAATCTAAAGCCAAAGGAAAAGATTTTTTTAAAGAAATTTAACTTTCTAAGGAGACCAGAACCTTCACAGTAACTTCACTGTTTTCTGGAACAACAAAACAACAGAAGGAGAAAAAAACACTACAGCTTTCTCTGAAACTACAGTTAGGGCAACACAGCTTGCCACTGTTAGATCTAAACATAAATTAGGCAAAATACATATCCAGTGTGTTGAAGCAACAGCTGAAGTTTGATATTAGCCTGGTTGAATCTCTGCCAGCATCTTCACATTTGGATACATATTTGAAACTTACTTAGACATCAAATCAAACATGTGTACCATGCAGATTTGCATGCATAACCTTCTTTTCAGCAGTGAAATTTTGCCTGAATAGCCTTAGATTTTAGCAATTACTCTCTTTCAGCTTAAAAGAAGGAAAGCTCTAACAGGCAAAACCACTTAGCTATTCAACTGTATTCAACTAGCATCCCAAGTATTTACACCCTGTTAAGAGAACCCAAAAGCAAATCTGTACTGTCCCAAAGTGATTATTTCATATTATATTTCCTGCCCATGACCTGCTGTTCCCTGTGAATGGCCACACTGAGCCAGACTCTCTGTGGCAGCAGCCAGCAGCAAATATCTGGATAAAGAGCACAGGAGGATACATACTGCACCAACACATCCCTCTGTTCTTCAGGCACCTTCTGCACCAGAGAGGACATTTTTGCCTTCAAAGCACCCTCATGAGATCTCATTTGCCTCATCATTTCTTAGCCCAAGCCTACCTAAAAGCATTTGTACAAGCACATGGCAGCAAGTGCCCTAGGATCATCATCCTGGAACTTTTCCAGCCTGCCACTGCCTCAGTATAGCATTCCCATTCTCTGAAAAATCCCTTCACCCAGGGTTTTTCTCCTGGGAAGCTGAGAAGCCTCAGAGAAAAGGAAAACAATATAATCTCATTTGCTTCTCCTTTGTTGTGCTCATGTGGAATCACCTTGTTTACCCACAGGTGATTGTTTCATTGGGTTCTGGTGTGAGTTATTTTAACCCTTTGGCCAATCAGGGCCAAGCTGTGTCAAGACTCTGGAGAGTCAGGAGTTTCCATTATTATCTTTTTAGCATTCTGTAAGTATCCTTTCTGTATTCTTTAGCATAGTTTAGTATAGTATTCTTTAATATAATATTATTATAAAGAAATAAGTTAGCCTTCTGAGAACATGGAGTCAAATTCATCATTCCTCCCTGCAAAAACAATACCTCAGTATCACTTGAGGTGCCTCCAGTCCTTGGACTATGAGAAAATGTGGTTATTTTCTCCTTAGTCACTTTTTCCATGCCACCCAGGATTTTACAGTCTTCTGTCCTGTCCTCTTCACAGCCTTTCCCCAGCCCTAAGGAGGCCAGGTTAAGCAGCTGGGGTTTGTGTGGGAGCCATTCCCCATCTCTGAGTATCCCTGCCACAGTGGGAAATGAGGAAGGGAGTATCAGAAGTGCTCTGAGTTTCAAAGGGGAGGCACAGAGGTGTTTTAGATGGGTATGAGCCCATGAACTCAGGTTTTGGGTTTTTTTTCAGTCAGGGTTAGAAACTTGGCAATCTCAGCTTGGAACTGGCTAATTCTAAATGAACTAGCCCAAAGATAGGAAGCAAATTCAGCAACTTCAGGCAGCACTTTGCAAGTGCTAATTAACTTAGCTTAAATTTTTTAAGAAGCAGCCTGAGCTAAGTAAAACAAACATGTTTCATGCACATTCTTCTGGCTATCTTTTCTCCTAGTTTCCAGTCTCCCAGAAAGCTGTCATAAAAGGCTCCCTCCCTGGAGTCGTGCCCTGTTTTAGCTCCACTCATTTTTCCTCCTCCAGACTACAACACACAGAGAAACATCTTCTGCAATTCCTCTTCTCTAGCTCTCATGCACCTGGCTTCTGCCCAATAATTTCATAGCAAGGAAAACCCCTATTTAACTATTTTCTGAGCTTCCAGCTCCCAGACTTTTTCCCATTTTCCTCTGTCCTACAGTTGTTTTCAGATCTTGAAAATGAGGAATATCATGGGAGAAGGAAAATAAAATTGAAGGTAGGAAGGTGGCATATCTTTGACTATTTATATAGTCAAAGATATCAGGCAATTATTTCCATGACCTCCACAAACCAAAAAATAACTGAAAAAATTCAAGGTCTGTATCCTATGGAGACATTCTGAAGAACATAAATCACTCCCAGTGTAGCATGGAAAAATGGGAATTGTGCCTGAAACAAGGTAATGAGGTCAATACTTCCCCTTCCTAGGGTCAGAATTCAGGACTAGAAAAATTACCCTTATCTATCAGGAGTCAAGATTTTCCTAACCCTGTAGTGGAGGCTGTAAAATAGCTTCTCAGATTGCACTCCTAATATAGAACTTATATTAAAGGAAGAATAAATTTCACAGTCAAATTTTCCAGTCAACATTTCATGGCACAAAGAAGGAAGACTGAAGTGCAAAGTGCACAAATCTCCATCAGACATATTCTGAAGGCATGGATTCTACCAGACCAATAGCTGTAAAATGCTAGTAAAAAGCATGTAATTGGTTTATAACTTTGTGACCTTAAAACCCACTTCTGAATAGGCTTCTGAAATGGTCATCTCATTTCATTAGTAAGGAAATTATTCAGCTGTCTCTCCTCTCCACAGTTCTTAAATTCACCCTGCAGTGCTCCACATGAAGACACACACGCAGCTGAAATAAACACTGGGCATGTTTTTGAGCTCCTCCACAGCAAGTAACTGGACAAAAGCAAACCCTGACTCTGTTCATACACTGGAATTCTCTGTTAGAGGCCCTGAAGATCCATTGCCAGCTCTCTTCTGTGTTTCTTGCCTTTCCACCTGGCAGCCAGTGAGAAGTGGGGATGTTCCATATTGCATTAGCTACAAGCTAGACACACTGGGCACTGAACAGGATGACCAGAAATCTTGCAGGATTTAATTTACAATTTTGAATGCTGTAAGCCCCTCAGGACAGGAAACTCTCATGGTTTTATGTATCTATAAAACAACATGCATACCTATGACACTGTATAAATAACAGGATTGGATTAAAAACATCTGTAGTCACTCTGGCTGATCTATTGTCTTTCTGCCTGCTGTCTCTTCATAATTTCTGAAGGCAGACAAGCCATTTCACACAGCAGGAATGCTGGTGGTGCTGATGCAGCTACATATAAATCTGTAGCAACATGTTCATAAGAGACCCAATGAATAGAGAAATTAAAAAATAATAACAATCTGTCCTTCAAACGGGACCTCCTGACAGGTTTTCACTTGATTTTTGTTTACTTTTGGCCAAGACAATATAGGAAACATGGATAACTCAAACAAAACAGTTTCCAAAATGTGGGAGGAGGTGGTAAGGACAACATTTCTTTGATTCAGAGCTGAGACTGTTGTGATACTCTTTTCTCTGCCTGCCCAGAAGTGTCAACAAGGATTCATGTATTGTAAACTGCTTCTGTGAAAGCAAAAAGAATGTATGTCCACAACATGGTGATAGTCACAGAAGATATAAAGAGATTCACACACTGTGCAACTATTGAGTTCAGAAATAATGCTAAAAGGGAGGCAGACTGTTATTGATACCAAGCAGGGAAGGGAACAACTACATTTCCAAGAGAGAGGCAAAGAGGAATCCTAAATTTAGAACAAAATTCAGAACTGAAGCCAAGATACTGTCACCACCAGAGCTGCGTGAACATCTCACAGAAAATCCTTCAACAGTTTTAAACTCAGCTCACTTAGGTTTAGAAGAGGGGGGGTGGAAATCAATTCCCTTCACGTGAATCATCTCTGTGTCCTTCAAATCACCATGTAGAAATTAAAAATGAAACACCTCTCTCCCTGCCCAGCTATATGATTTTCTAAATTGATTACAAGCCTTTCCCTTTGACTCCCTAGTCCAACTTCTGGCAGCTGGTCACACGGTAGGTCTGCTGAATCCAGTGAGTCTGCTCTGGTTTTGCACTACACCTCAGGCTGCTCTCATCAAAGACAAGCATTAATTAAATTCACTCCATCTAATAAGAAACTCCCCTTTTGCAGGGAGGAATTAGGAACAGTTTGAAAGATAGAGGAAAATGTCATAAGTGTGAAACTGTATGACAGATGTTTTCCTCAAAAATGAGATGATCCAAAGATGTTCAGTCTGATCATTTCACATGCAAGTGCTTCCCTCCACCTTTCCATGTTATTCTCTCAGATTTATCCATATTTTCTCTCATCCATTTTCCTCTGTCTTAGCAGCAAGTAAGTGATTTACTGATGACCCTTCTACAGTTTTACATGGTGTTTCCTATTTGACTTGTACCACTAATTTTCAAACACTCTGAAGCCTAACAAGAAAAAAGTGTTATGGGGCAGAATAATTCTCCCCTTACTCTTCTGGGAAAAGAGAATTGGACAAATATGTACAGATGTATGAAGGAGTACATACAGAATGCACTTAGTTTCCAGATTTAGAGTGTGTGAAGCATTTACACTTATGATTTTTTGTCTTTTGTGTCACAAGTCTGGATAGCAGAGAATTTTGCTCTGCAAAGACGACGGGATGCTCAGTTTGATCAGGACATTCACTTAATAAACATCATCCATAAAAACTGAGATTGTCTAAAACTGAAATTAGAGTGTGATCAAACTGTACTCCTGCCTGCTACACAACCAGAGGGTGCCAGGCCAGCTTGCTAGCAAGGGCTTAGCAGGTGGAAAGCACATCTGTTGCAGCTGGCAGCATTTTATATGCTGCTGCTGCATGACTGCAGGTATACTTAAACCCTTCTTCCTCAACCTCCTCCCTGTGCCCAGGAAGGGACTGACAAGAAAATAAGTCAGAAGCTTAGCTAGTTTATTGCTTACTATAAGGGATTTTTATTAAAACACATGAACTGCAACAATAAAGCACCGTGGTGAGTAAGGACAGAATCAGGTTACTACTTGCACCAGCAAAAACAAGAGAGGCTCTGGCACCTTCCTGCTGCTGCGGAAGCAATTGGAAAAGGAAAGCACTAATGAAGGCAATTGAGTAGCTTTGAAAACATCAAAATCCAGGAGAATCCTAAATTCTAATCCCTCAGCACAATACAAGCTTTCCTGCTACACACCGTGCTCCAGCATTTACTAAAATCAGATTGTGCTTTTTAAATGTGGTCCACATTTGGGAGAATTATTTATTTGGAAGAACTGCAGACCATTAACTCTGAGCCTACTAATCTCCATGGATCCATCCTAGATGTGCTGTTGGTTTACCCCATATAACTTTTTGTTTCTTCTTCAAGCTCTAGAGGAAAGAAAGCTCACAATTTAGAATTAAATTCTCAAGGATGCCAGAAACAGCTCACAAGAACAGTCAGGCTGTTTCCTAACAAAACCTTTTTTATAAAACACTCAAGAATCTCTTTGGAAGTCAGGAATTTAAACAAATAGATTTTTAATTGTGCCTTTTTTAGGGCTTTAAGATTGATTTCAACAAGGACTACAAGCATGTGTTTATTCACCCATTCAGACTGATAGGTAAGAGAGAAAGTTCAGAAATGTTCTCTAGCATTCAATTTTTCATTGTATGACATTAAAAGTCTTCACAACTTCTTTTGAACACACTAGGAAGAAGAGCAGCAGCTGTGAAGTTCTTGGCCAAAGTCAGAAACAGTTCCTACCAGACTTGGATGGAGATATGGAAAACAAAATGGACCTCCACCTCAACAAAGCCATTTTCTGCCAAAAGATAAAGAAAAATAAAACTATTACACAAAATTGAGTCTTTTTTTTCCCAGAAGACTAATTAGGAGAGAAGAGAGAAAGCACAAAGGGAATGGGACACCTACTGGAGTTTTGAGCATTCATTTTGACTTTCCATTACCCTGAAGAAGAGTGATTTTTGTTCTTGCTAATATGAGTAACTGCTGAAGAAAAATATTAATTGGGCATCAGCCTTTCCCCTTTCTGTAAGAGTGGTTAAAAGTTTTTTTGTTAGCTTTCTATTCTGAAGGGAATGAACTCTGAATATCCTCTCTTAAATCAAGAATCAAGCTTTTCAGCTAGGACTTCTTGCCAGGTGCCTACAGTTATTTTCCAAACAAGAGGAGGAGGGAGAAAAATCAGAATTTTGTATACTCTTTCAAAACTTTCTTCCTTATCCTTCCCTTAATACTCATTCAAAAAGATCTTCTCACCCAGCTCTTCGAATGACTCAGATTGCCCAGTTAACAGCATGCAGTTAGTTATTCATCCATTCACCACTACTGTACCTATAGTCACTTAAAACAGCTGAAAAAATCTGACTCCCTGTGCCTTTTGCCTTTGAAGTTCTTGATAAGGAACCCTTTTCAATACACAAAGGACTGGAGGTATGGAGTTCTAGCTAAATCACTTCCCTTTTGTCTTGGTTCTTAGGCAAACCAGCTGTGTCCCACACGATGTCAGCTCTTTCTCTTGTTGCTACTCTTCATGTGACTTGAAGGAGGGATCTCAGCTCTGCCTGCAGCACCTCCTGCACTGACCTTGGTGTCTGCAGAGTTGTTCCTCTCCCACATTCCTGCTCCTCTGTCCAGCTGCAGCTGCTGTTTGTGAAAGAGCAGCTTCCAGGTTTCTTTTTTCCCCTTCCTTAAATCTGTTATCCCAGAGGCACCATCACCAATGGGCCCAGCCCTGGGTCCACCTTGACTGGCATTGGCTGTTGGACTGGGGGAGAAGCCTCCAGGAGCTTTCCACAGGTCCTTTTTAGGGCTTTGTCACACAAACCCAAAACACTTGGCATCTATCTTCTGCTTAATACAGAAATGCAAGGCAGAAATTTTATCCAGTAAAAGCTTTCTGTCTTTTTCTAGAACAGCAAAAGGCTGTTCTATAAGCAGAGAAAACAAATCAAAAATGATCCCAAGGATGTTTCATTTCTCTCAAGGTGCATAATGATCCCCATTCTACACTGGCAAAGTTTAAACGCACCAAATGCCAAAAAAAAAAAAGTATAGAAAACTTTAAGACATACTCACTATTAGCAATAAATGATTAAAAACATCTGCATGTGAGGATGCATGGCAGGAAACACAAGGAGTCATACAAACACTGCTCTATGATTTATCCTAATACTGGGGATTGCAGGATGAAGGCTTTTAATCAGGTGGTCTTTAGCTACAGCCCTGCTGCTTGGGAAGCAAACACATGCAGGAATGGTTTTTATAAAGGCATAATAGAGCATGTGCCATAAGATGAGCCTTCATTTTGCAACAAAATAACTTTACATTCATCACAGCTCTGTGCATGTAAAGTTCCAAAGACTTTCATAGTTTCAGTCCTGTTTGCAATGGTAGTTTCTTTCTTACATTTCTGTGCTTAAATTTACGTACCAACTTCCAGAACACAGAACAAGGCAGTCACCAAAAGGATTTCCCAGGGAATAATTCCTGCAGAAGAAGCATAATGAGCTCTTTGAGATACAAATCTGTCTTTATTTTCATGTGCTATAGAGCACAAAGCTACCAACAATAAATCCTAGAAGAGGAAAAGAAGTAAACATAGCAGTTGATTCCATCTCAGTTTTCCTGTGTACTTTTAGCAAAGAATCACTGGATACAGAGTGGCAACACTTGAGGGAAACATAACTACTACAAAGCAGTGCTAGAACAAGAAGAAAAGCTTGATGCCACCCAGCTCCTTCACCCTTCAGAGTGAAGGAGGCTGTGACTGCTCAGCTGCAATTTGGACGTAGAGCAGAGGCTGATGGGCTGGAACCAAGTGGCAATCACTGGGATCTTTAATGACAAGCTGCCACATAAAACAGGACAATGCAAACTGATGAATCACACAGACTAACGAGGAGGTGCTGAGGATGAATAGCCCAACCCCAAGCCTGAGAAATAATTGGCAAGATGAAAAGATATTCCCGTGTACTGTGCATATGGGCAGGAGATGTGCGTACAACTGCCTGGCTTTACAGCTTCCTAGTGGAAACACAACACCCTGGTAAGCAGGGCTGAAAAATTGTCTGTGACATGTTGTTTAACTGCTCTTTCAAGTCCAAATTCTGCACCTTCCAGGTTCCAAAGCAGTTTCAAGGAAAGAAGATGCTCTGACTTCAGTGAACTCTTTCCCATTGGCATTCGGATCACAGGTTCTCAGGATTTCTAAGCATATTCCTTTTTGTTGAATACAGTACCACAAAAACCCAGAGGCATTTTGAAGAATTTCCTTTTGTTCATCCAACTGTAACCTCTAAACAAGTCCCTGTTCAGCAGTTTAAGCACCCTAGATGTGCTCTGCACATTATCAGGCCAGATACACTGTCAACATTAGATGAGCCCAGTGCAAGCCTTTCCCTGACCAAGCTATTTTTGTCCAAAAAATAAAATAAAAAAAACAAATTGCCATGTGTTATAATAGCGTCCCAAATTCCTATCTATCCAAACCACCATCCCCAATGCCAATCACAGTTTTACACCTCAGAACCACCATCATCCTTTAGCTTCAGTTAAGAAGGTTACTCACCTGTGTGCTCTGCACAGTAACAAATTAAGAAGGACACACTCTGCAGTCTCTTCCACTTGAGAAGGTGTCTGTACCTTACATGACAAACCAGGATCACATGATGCACCATCACTAGATTTCTTTGCCTAAATGCTTAGGAATCTCAGCTAAATTCACTGCTACACTCTAATTTGTACAACAGTAAAGCTGTATTTTTATCAACAGGGTGCAGATCCAATAACAAACAGGATGCAGTATTTAAAATAACAGAAAACTGATTAATCAACCTCTGCAGAAGCTACTCAGACCACAAAATTAATGTAGGTCAAGACCTGCTATTTTTGTTTGTTGATGCAAAAGGACAAAGACTGGTACATTTGCAGTGTTCCTTCACCAGCCAGCTAGCACTTGCCTAGAACTGTGACATCCTACATTCATTTTGTCAGGAAGCACCACTTCTGGAAGCTGATGTTTCTGGGCATAGTCACTGGAAATGGTGAAAATGAATAGTTTGGAAGATGTAAAAATGTCCTATTTCTTTCACAGTCAATCAAGAGCTGAAATGGTGACCTAGATCAGGAAGATCATCAGTTCCTACTATGGCAGCATTTGTTCTTGTCCAGGATGGGTCAGTAAAGGAGCTGTTTCCTTCCAGGGGAACTCTGGGTAGAGACTCATGTCCACACCAAAACTCAAAACCAGAGCTCTCCCTTTGTTTTATGAACAAGTGGATTCTTAAAATGGGTTATTTACTGAAAGAGTTTTAAAGCTCCAAATGGTGAAACTGTCTTGGTTTATGTGCTGTGTTGAAGAAAGTCAGGCTTGGCACATGTTTCTCATTAACTGTGCTAAAGCAGCTCAGTTTCCCTAGAAATTCCCAGATTCTCTTTTGCAATAGGGTAATCTAGAAAGCCCCTAATTTTAGCTCTTGAGTCTGAAAGGGTGGCACATACATAAGTAGTGCTGAGTGAATGCTGCTGAAATGTCTATGACTGTGTGGAATGCTAAAGAAAGTGGGCTTTCTTGGCATATACAACACCATTAAAATCTTCCAAATAACGTCTAGGAGCAAGGAAGTCTTATAGATATTTGTGTAATGCAGTCACATGTGAAGCTCTCACACTGCTGCCTTACACATCTGTCAGTGCAGCAGGGGACAGTGTGAGATCCAGGATCCCAGTCACATAACCTGTTGCAAAGTGGTCAGAGCTAAAAGCTGCTCCCTCTGCAACCCAGTGTGTTGTCAGTGCCCAGAGTTTAGGACTATGTTAGCACATCTGCAGGTTTACCCTAGAACCTGGATACCTACCATTTCTAAATTTTATTATTCCTTCTGAACAGGGAGAAGTAAAATGGGCCAAAAGACAGGACAGTTTATCTAGCACTCATCATAACAAAAGTGTTGTGTGCTTTCCCCTGACTTTCTCATTTTCGGGCAGATTAAATCACTTTTGAACTGCTTGGTTTTTTTTTTGAGAACAGCTTTCAAGATGAGGTAATTGAAGGAAACCTATCAATTTAGTATATATTTTCAAGTTAATAATGTTGACATACTGTTCAAATAAATCCCCAATTTAGCACAATCTGTTTTTAGACAAGCCCTCCATTTTAACCTCCACATGGAAGGAGAACTAAGTGACTTCCTCATCTCACTTAATAGAGAACATATGTTCAAAGATAATGCTGTGGGCTTGCTCTGAGAAGCTGTTCCTCCTCTGACAGAGAAGCTGGGAGCTCACAGAGTAACACTGATACATAAGGAGTGGACAAGTTGCCATAAATCTCACTCACGGCAGAGCCACTTCAGAAGAAAAGACTGCTGATCCAAAAAACCACACATACAAACACAAACAAAAGCACCCTGACAACAGGTGAAAAAAGCTGATATAGCCACTGGAAGGATCAGAACTAAAAGCCACCTCAACCCTAATTTTTTTGGAGGGATCTGAGGGGTAGTATTTAAGACACAGAGAGAGGATGGAAAGAAAGGGATCTCTACTACCACAAAGCACAAGAAGCAGCTCTGGAATAAAGCTGTTTTAAATCCTTGCATTACAAACCCTCTGGAGCAATTTGAGGTGGAAATGCTATGGTTATATCAACAGTCATGTTCAATTATTTTATAAATATTTTTGTCACTCAGATTTACTTTCACAGCTTACAGAAAGGATGCAATTGTCACTTGCTTCTTCAAGCCTCAATTTTTCAATCTACAAAAGAAAGTCAATTCACCTGCCAAGGCCATTGTACTTGATGCTGGATAAGTCACTAATAAAACTCACATTCTTTGAATCCCAGTCAATCCACTGATTAATCAGGCTGTGCCCATAAACAAGCAAACACTTTATTTGCATTTGGAGACAAATCAAAGCCACCTCATTCTAACTTGCTCAATACCATGCCCTTGGTCACTAAGGTGGGGGCCAAATACAATCACTTACAACCAGTAACGGAAGAAAAACAAAGATTCATCACCAGACTTAATTAACATTTCTTTGCAGATTTATCTGATCGTACAAAGCCATCAAACCTTTCAAGTTCATCCCCACCAAATCAATGACAAGAATCACTGACCAATTTTTCAGTATGTTTTGGCACCCCCCACGTTAGAGCCACTTGCCTAAAATCCAGAAAGTATAAATTGTCTTAACAGGAAGAAGGAAGAAAAACACATGGGTAGAAACTGGCCACATGAGAAACCTGAAAGGTAAATTCTCTGCTCATTCTGTGCAAACCCTCATTCAGCTCACAAAAACACATTCAGGAGATGTATTTTAGATCAGAGGAATGCTACCCTGGAGGACACAGATAACATAGCCTAGATCTTCCCCTCAAAGCCACCACTTAGAGCCAACCTTATCAGCTCAGGATCAGCCCTTGTACCTCTAGCTGACAGCAGATATCCCAAAGCCTGAACACCTGGAACAGGTAAGGGTAAGCAGATCACAACAGAGTCATGGGCTGAACAATGTAACATTCCCTTCCACATTCAGAAGGACAAAAAAAAAAAAAACAAACCAAACACACACATCACAAACAAAAGACTGTTCAGAAGTATTTTGCAAATAAGCCATTAAGGGTGAAAAATGAAGCTATCCTTACAGCTTGGAATTCCTGGGAAGAAACATGCTCAATAGCTCAGTAACTTATGTTCTGAGTTATATGAACTTGCTCTGAGTTGAACTTATGTCCAACTTATATGAACTTCATATAAGTCCAAAACCTTTCTTGGCCCAAGATCTGAACTCCAAGCCACTGGCTGGCTGCTGCTTCTGTGGCTGTGTATGTCCTAAATATTTATCAGGACACAAAGAACCAATTTGATCTTTAGGGAACCCTCAGCATTGATGCCACAAGAGAGGCACCACTTCACATGCATTAACTTGTGTTTGAAACACAGACCTGAGCCAGAGCCTGAGCTTCCTACAGCATTTATACACAATCCCTTGCTGGAGTACAGACTTGGTGCTCACTGCAGATCATGTCAAAGGGGAAAGCTTAACCTTATTATGCCAACCCCTGGCACAGCAGAAACAAAAGCTGTCGTCTGTTTGAAATGTGCAGGCTCAGACCAATTCCTCAGCCACATAAATTTTGATGCTTCAAGTCCCAGCATATGACAGATACGCAATCCTGAGCTTCCTCTGCATGCAACAGAGGTTTGGAAATGAGGCAGGTGGAATACTTCATTCTGCATTCCTGGCTAAACTTTGTACACAAGTTTCTGAAAGGTGACAACCTCAAATGTAGGCATTGGATTGTAGAAATGAAAGCTTCATGAAGAGCAGTTCACAAAAAAATCCCAAACAAAACAAAAAGCACCGCCAAACAAAACAAAAACCAGCAAACCTTCATTTGTATATTCCAAAAGACATCTGTGGTTTTTTAAGCCTTGCAATACTTTTATGTCATACCACTTTTTTTTTCATGGTGTCATAATTTCAGCGAGGACAGGGTTAATTTTTTCAGTAGCCAGAAGAAGGCATGGGCAGGACACAGAAGACATTCTGTACCACCTCACATCATTACTGGGAGCAGGGGTAAAAGAGCCTCCATGCAGTTGAGAAAGCTGGCAGAGGGAGCCATCCAGTATTTCTGTTACCAGGGAGGTGTCCCCATGTGAAATGTTTCTTTTCTTACACCTTTTGTTATTATTATTGTTGTTGTTACTGCTCATTTCTTATCTCAGTGCTGTTTCCAGTAAATTATTCTTATCTCAGCACATGATTTTTGCCTTTTATGCCTCCAACTGGAGGGTGGGAGGGGAGCAGCTGTGTGGTTTCTAATGTGAGTACTAAATTGGAGAATACCATTCCTAAACCATGACATGTGCATGTGTATTACAAAATAATTTTAAATGTAAGGTGTTTTAGTCTGCCTCATTGCTTGGAAATCCTTGAAGATCAGTGTACAATGAGTTGCCTGGGCTTAAAAACCAAGCTTGGAATATCAGGGTGAAGAGGAGATTAACTCTAGCATCAGAACATATGCAAGATGAGTTATTGAAGAATGAATCCATAAGCTCCAGCTGCTTTGTCACAGATGTTTCTTCAAAAACACAAAATGATCAACCTTTAAGCCATAGACCAGAGTTCAACAAACATGAAACCTTGATCAATGCAGAAGTTATAATTTTTAAATTTTTCATCAATGACACCAAAAATAATACATCAGTTTGAGATTAAATTGCCATAAGCATGCCCTAGGTTTCTATAACTCAAAAGACAACTTAAAAGATTTTTATTTTTTAATCATTTGGTAGTGATTTTTGGTTTAGCAGAACCATTTGCAGCCTGTCCCTATAAAATGGATCAGCCTGGCACCAGTAAATATTACTAAGCAGAGGACAAAGAAAAGTTAGGAGTAAGAAAGAAACTCAGCCACTTTCAGCTACCCCTGTATGCACGCTGAAAAACTATTTATTCTACTGTTCTAATTCTGAAGTGGCCTTTTCAAGTTTGTAGAGAATTAAGTCCTGGGCACTCAACAATTGATGTTTAATAGATGATGTTTAATCTACTCTCAAAATTGATGTTTAATCTACTCTCAAAAAAGTGAGCAAGAGAAAACACCAAGCAAGCTAGAAGCAACCAGTGATGTGTCTGCAGAAGGCACCATCTCAGCTATCAGGAGGACTGAAAAAGAATCTTGCAATCCTTTTTATTCACAGAGAGGGTCCAGGCCACTCTTATTGCCAGGGCTAAAGGCTCCCAGGATCCAGGAGTTTCCTATTCTAGAGTTAGTCTCCTTAGCAGCTGTCATACACCAAGGTTTCAGAGCACTGTTCAAAGCAGTCTTTTAGAAAATAGTATCATGGAGCTCCAGGGACTGGAAGAGTATTTTAAAGAGAACCAAGATGTTTCACAAAGCATTCTTTCCACTGTCTTCTGTATGATTGAACACAACCATAATTACTGTGAAGTTTAAGTCAATAAATGAGACATTAAGAATGTTTATTACTATTTATAGCAGTAGAAATTGTGACATTAAAAAAAAAAGTCTTTGAAGATCTGGAGTCCAATGCTTACAGATACCATCTTTTGTATCTGGTACTTTAAATGGAAATTAAGATAACCCAGAAAAGAGATGGAATAAACACACAGCTGGTAGTCAGATCTAGGGGATTTTTAATAGTGCTAGCATAATGTGAAGTAGCACATCTTCCAAATGCTGTTTGCATCTTAACATCATAAACTTTTAGCTGACCATTATGAAATAGTCAAACACATTAAAGTTTGCAATACCCTTCTCAAGGTTGATTCATAATCATTTTTAGGAATTATCCATACAGTTAATTCCAACATTTGCCAAAAACCTTTTACAACATTTTAGTTTTAAAAACCAACATCAGGAATCAATTATAAGCTTTGGCTCAAGTGACCTTATCTCTTCTTGTTGCACAATACCAAAATGAGCCTAATTCCCTCCCCTATCTGCACTGTCTGTTAAAGCCAAGCTGCTGGGTCAGCCAGCTGCAGGCTCCTCTGATTTGGAGATCTAGGGAAAAACTCACTTCCTTTTTGGAATGAGTCCCTCTTGCCTCTCTCATTTTAGCAGTCCCAATGTAACCACAAGGTTATTCTCCACTCTCACACCGAGATTTGGCCCTGTGACATTTTGAGTCATACTAAGTAGTCCATTTGTCTTTAACAAGATTACTCCTTGATTATCTCTTTGGAAGGCAATTGATCAATCAATACTAATTAATTCATTTAGACAAAGGACCTAGCATCCAAATGCATGTATTCAAAATTGAATGTCACATTTACCTTCAAGTTCTTCAATATTTTTAGTAAGGAATCTACAGAAGTGAATATCTTATTAGGTGCCAATAGCTTCATTACAAAATATTAATCACCTTTATGGCTTCTTCTTACTGGTGCCTGAAGTGAAACTGATTTGAAATATGAACAGCAGAATTAGAAAAGACTGACTTCCAACAGCTTTAGCTCTCACACTGGATTCTCCCATGCCCACAAAAGCTGACAGAAAAACTGACAGAAGCAATCAGGGCAATTCATACCATTGCTGCCACCTACAGATTATCTGGTAACAGATAAGGGCTGAGCTGACACTCACATTTTCCTAATGAGAGCACTGATAGATAGCTGGGAAGGAGAGATGGATTGTATTTTCATGAAGCTCATAGAAATCAAGTAGCTTAAAGACTGATCTCCATCATCAGCTTTGGTTGAAATTGAGTGAAAGAAATTAAATAAAGCAAGAAAAGAATGGCTTATTAGGGGAGGGACAAGCACCAAGAAATTACACTCTCAGTCTCATTTCCTAAAGAAACTAGACTTATAATGTTTAGTTTATTACCACATATACACTTTTCCAACAGGTTAGATCATTATAAAGTAATACTGCAACATTTTTCACATTTTCCTTTTGTTAGGAGAAACTGAGAACCTTGTCAAATGAGTATGACCTAGCAGCTCAAGGAGCCATACTCAGAAAATACAGTGAACTGTTGAATTCTTCAGTCTGAGGGGTTTAATTCCCCTCAATAACACTGCTCAAGACACTGCAGAAAGACTGTCCTGCAAACCCTTGCAGTTTCCCCATCAGCTCACAGAAACCTCACAGATTACCATTGGTTGTCATTCCAGGGGAGATTTTATTCCAGATCATCCCATCCCATACCCTGAAACACAAGACCAGAGAGTCTCAGAGAGCATTTTTGCACCAAGTTTCTCCTCCATTATTTTGAAGTGTGTGACCAGACCTGTTTTAGCACATTTAGGAGGACTGCTTGGGAAGCCTGCCATTTACTAGAGCTCCTGCTGTGCTGAGATTTCAATTAGTTTATTTCCCTTTCTTCAGCTGACAGCAGCTGATCTGGCTAACCAGCTTCAGAGTCTCTGCTAAACTTTCCTGAGCCCTGTCCTAAAGGAGCTACTTTATGTCTTTGACATTAAAGGAAGCTTCAGCAGACTAGGATTCCAATTTTGTCCTGCTACTGACTGTACTGTAGCCATTTGTTAGTGATATATTTAATGAGGTCAGCATAACTCAGCATAATGTACTCCTAAAAATATTTAGTATTGATTTCCTCCTCTTCTCTAGCAAAGTAATGTTGGATGGAGTGCCAAAATATTAATTCATTCTCCAGGCATTTTTCTCTTCCTAAGGTTGATTCCAACAGTTAGATTTGGAAAATTTAATCTATCATCTCCAAGAATGTACTCTACATCCAAGTGTCCTACTGTTTCTGCCTCCTGGTATCCTTTTCCTCACACTAGAAAGCTGGGCTCTGAGCTCCTGACAGCTATTTTCTCCAGCATTAAGCTCTGCATTCAGCACTTGCCTTTCCTTTCAGGTGCTGCCAGTGAAGAATCTACTTCTCCTCAGTGGCAGGCCAAATCAGTCCTCATCCAACTGACTGTGAGGACATTTTAAGCTCAGAACTGCTTTCCTCAAATACTCACAGAAGTATATTTTTCCCAGGAAATCTAACCATTAATTTCATAGTTTTTGGCTAAAAACATGTCAGCTAGCATCTGTTCACAAGCCTGCATAAGGCACACTCCCTATTTTCTACAGATGGCATTACAATCTTTTTATCAGCCTTTGTATAAGACAGCACATTTTCATCCAGCTTCAACAAAACACTGAAGTAGGTAAACTGACCAATGTGCTTCAGCATCTCCCAGACACAGCAGCAGCTAGCTGGGAAGAATCTTCCCTTCAAAACATCTTGATCCACAGGTATCCCTTAAAAGCCAGCTTAAGGTTTGCTAAGTTTTCCATAAGACAGCATTAAACAGTATTAAAAAAAAAAAAAAAAAAAAAAAAAAAAAAAAACCCAAAACCCTGAAAAACAAACCAATCCACAAGCACACCTTCTTTCTTTCATCCCACAGGAGAGCTCCAAAATGGAAAAGCATCATTTGGAAACAGCAATACCAGCATGCAGAGTTTTCTTTAAATATAATCACAAGCATTATTTATTTATGATTATAGAAGAAAAAATTCCAAGAATTCAGGAAACCCAGAGGATACCAAACCAACAGTAATTTCAGTTTTGATGCTCTCCTTGCATGTAATGTTTTCAGTACCATTTGGTGTGTTAACATCAAACATAAATTAGAAATACAGTCAATGCAATCAAATCAGCTTTCTGAAACATTCCCTTTCACTTTCTCAAATACACATCACTAATTGCATGTTAATTTTTGTACTTTTAATATAAACTAGGAATTTTCTCTCCTTGTTTACTAATTCTAGTGTATTTAATTAGCTGCATTGATAGACATTTGCTTCCATAGGATCTATTCTTAATGAGACTGGAAAAAGCTTCCAAAGCTCTGTGATAAGCTGTTCTGAAAGCACACTCTGCTTTTCCCAAATGTCTCTTCCCAGCCTCTTCTAACTGCCCTCTCCTTCCATCTTGTAGCTTACTCCCAAATATTTCTGAACTGATCTAGCAAAAAAAGCACAGTCTAATATTTCACAGGTGCACTCGTGCTCTCGAGGGTAAATGTATCACCCTGTCATCACTATGGTCAACACATTCCTCACAATCACATTATCAGCTGCTTGTGTTGTTTCTGTCCTTATGGAGTGGTTGGGAATGCACACAACTGCCATGTGAAAGACTTCCAGGTGCAAGGTTATAGCTTTGCATCTGTTTTGCTTCTCATGAGAGGGTTTTTTTTTTGCCTCTCCAGTCTTTATAGGACTTCCATGTGGCCTTATTATGTTATCACTAGCACATGAAATACACACAGTCTTTAAAAGAACAGAAAATATGCAGAGTGAAAGCAATGCTGGATGACAAGATTAAGGTGATTTTCCCAGGGTTTCATTAATAGAAACACTTTAAATAAATTATTGCAGGCTTATGCTTCACAATCATTATGCTACCCAGTACTCTCAGCTATCCTTCACTGTCTTTTTTCTTCCAGTTACATATCTCCAAACTGCTTTTTACCTAAAACCCAAGAGCCATCTTCCTTACAAGACACCAGTGTAAAAGGCAATCATCACTTAGACAACTCCATATGTGAATTGCCAAATGATTTCCAACAACACTTCCAATTCTCAGTTTAATTTTAAGGGAAAATTGTCATCCCTTCAGGACCTTTGTGGCAGTTGGGTTCACATCTGGACTTTGCATCCTTATAAAAGACAGGAAACAAAAGCTCTTCTACATCTGAATCCAGCCCTGGAAGTTGAGGAGAGTCCTCAAAGCACACTACCAACAGCAGATTCTGGATTAGATATTTTAGATTACAAATCAATAAGGGAGAATGACACTGTGAGTACAGATGCAATCCTCAGTTAATCCTTCTGTTATTACATTGCAGGCAGTTGTCACAGAAGGTTACAACTGAAATATTTTTTAAAAGAGGAAAAAAAACCTGATTCTAAATTAAGAGAAGCATATTTTATTTTCAAGCCCTCAGCAATTCACTTGTTGCAAATGAAGAGGTTTTTTGTTTCATCTGAATTTATTTTTAAAGGGTTCCTTCTCATCAATTTCATTAGCACCCCAACAGTATTAGCTGCAGGTTTGCTTGGCTAGATACATACATGGAAAATTCATGACAAATCTTCAGGCTTTTCCACTGAGCTTTATAGAACATCCCAGTCTGTCTCTTTACTTGCCCCACCTATCACAGTTTGTTTAATACAATTCTCTCCATTTTTCCATGTATGAGGTATTCAAGTACAAGAGCATTGGCCTTCTTTAACCTCTCCAAGTACCTTCATTTTCCAGAATTCATTCACATAGAGAAATTGAAAGATGAAGATTCTGAAATTACCTTATAAACAGATCAGAACTTCTGCTACATATCAGAAAAAACCCAACCAATTTATTTTTATAAATCAGTGAATACTTAAACTCAATCCAGTGAATAAACATCTCTACAATTTATTTGTGGGTAGCAATCCTTGCATCTCTTGTCACTCAACAAAACAGCACATGCAGTTTTAGTAGCTGTTATGTTAGAAAACACAACTCAGAATTAAATTATGGCAAAATTGGAGTCCAGAAGATTTATACTCTGCCAGATTGCATAAATACTCTTGTTACAACTAACATAGAAGCCAAGTTCCAATGAATATATTCTTATGAAATTATTTTAAACTCTGTAACTTTAACCCTGCTTTGGATTTCAGCCTCTCTTAGTGCACCCCAACATGTTAAAATATCAACTGTGCCACTTTTTAGGTAGACTATATAGTGATATTTTCTCTACTATTTAGAAGAAAATTGTAGAAAGCCATAAACCCAGAGAAAAAAAAAACAGAAAAGAGATGTCCAGGGAGGTCAGTTTTTTCCCTGGGCTCACACAGCTTGATCAATACTCAGTATCATTGAAGAACCTGTTTTTACATATCAAAAACAGTAGGATAGAATAGCCAGCAACCTCTAAAATCATTTAAAGGCAACTATTTAAGTTTTATACTTTGAACTTTAACTACACAGGTATTTTGAAGATTCCTCAATATCAAAGTCATTTGAAAAGAAAACTAAGGTGACTATTTTCTTAAGTATTTTTTAATAATAAAACTTGCTAACTTAGTTGAAAATTAAGAAAAACGTGACATAAAAGTACTGTAAATTTAGGAAGAATATGTTCCATGTATAAGAGAAATATTTCAATAAAATAGTTGAACATTTACATGCAAAATTGAAACTACCTTCAGTAGGGACTTCTGAACAGCTTTACAAAGCATGTGTTACTGGCATCAAAATCCACTTTCTTTCTTCTGTGGATTCAAGCCATTAGAGAATAACTTTTTTGTAATACACCTACAGACAAAATCTTTTGGAAAATAATTTTGTTCATTTTGCCTACATTTCACCCTCAGTGTAACCATACTGAGATCTACCAAGAAGCTCAGGAACAGCCAGGTATAAATACGACTTTAGTTCTCCTTTCTAAAGAGGCCAATTGTGCAGCATGTTGCTTTCTTACCAAGAACAATTTTCCTTTGACACATAAAATAGTTTACCATCATCTGAAGGAGAAAAAAGACCTCACACAACACCATTTTGCATTAAAATGTCCTACACTGACTTAACTCATTGATGGAAGACTCATGTCTGTAACCCATCCCTTGGAGATCCAATTGAGTAGATCATTGATTCTGAAAAAACACTGGAAGACCAAGCCTATTCTCTAGAAAACATTAAACAAAGCCAGCCACCACAGTAATTAGATTGGAGGAGGACAATTTCTCCAAAGGGTGGGATAGAGGCTCAGCAGATGGGGTGGGATGGGCAGCTGTTCTCCCTGGTGGAAGGTTTGAGCTGGGTTATGAGCTTGCTCTGGGAGCATGAGCTTTTGGGACCCTGCAAATTCAGCAAATCAAAATATTCATTGTCAACTCTGAATAAACTTTCTAGTCCTCATGGAGAGCATGGTCTGGAGGTACTCAAGCTCTTTCTGGGTTGAAATAAGAGGTTTGAGGACACGATTCAGTGTCCTCAAACCTACTTTGACTACTTTATGAGCAAATTAACTCCAGCAATGCAGAGTTCCAAGTATCTGACCCAAAAATGCTGACACTTAGATGCAAATAACCACCAACACAGTAACACTCCAAGAGTGAGGGGAGGAAACAGGGGAATCACTCACAAAACCCAACCATGATTGTCTCACAAACCATATGGCAGAGACAGCAAGATTTCCACACAAGAAGCAAGTTCTAAATTCAGTGCTCTTTTCTGGGCGCTCTGAGATTTATGTAGAAGGTGGAAGCCTTGCTCTAGAGATCAGGGCCATCAGCTGTGGACTCTGTACCTCCAACCAGTCATTGAGATGTGGTTTTTTGTAGGCATGGTAAGAAAACTAACTCCATTTTAAGCTGTTTTATAATTAACAGAGACAACACCAAGAGTTGCTGTAAAAGTGGAGTAAAATTAGCTGTGATGAAGAAGTATATGAAATTTTATCCCTTAGAAATTGATATCTGGTATTTTAATTGAAATAAGCCATGACACCTGTAAATTGAAACTACTTATACTAGTGGCAAAATGCTGCCCTTCATGTTTGGAATAAGTCCTGTTTTATTCTCATGACTTACAAGTCTTACACAAGGGCAGATTCTGACATTGTATCTGAGAGTGTACCTGTAGTGTTTCTCAAAGTTAGGATGAACTTCAATGGTGAGACTCCCATGGAAACACACAATGCCAAAGCTCTAATCCCCCAAAGCCCTGAAATACATGCTCAAAATCAAATATGAGTTTTGCAGAGTGGAATAAATTTATAGATGCACTTACATTTAGGTGAGTGCCTCAGTGCATGGTTGAATGCAGACTTAGATGGTTTTGCTTACTGAGGATGCTTTTTATTTCAGCATATCACTGATAAGAACTTTATCTGAGCAGATTTTTTATACTTTTCTATATGTGGATTATGCTTAGATAAGTAGACAGACACACACATAGATAGGTATTTTCCCCTAACTATGTCAGATACATGAAACACTGTCTTGTCAAGCTCTATTCTAGACTAATTTCTTCTGACTACCATAAAATATTAATGATGTACAAGATGTTTCATGAGAAAAGCATATGTGTTAAAACTATATCAGAAAAGTTGTCACCTTTCAATTAAAAATAATGAACTATTAATCTTTAGGGACAATATCAAGATTTAATGACTCAAAGAGTATGCATTAATGAAAGCAAAATTACCTAACAGGAATTGCTGAGCAATCACACATAAAAATGACCTGCATAAACAATTTGGAAATTATTGCAGAGAGCACCATTAAAATGGAAATCTGTACAAATAATCTGTCTGAAGCATTTCACTGAATTTGCATATTTACTGTCTCTTAATTACCTTTGAAAAACAGGTGTAATTTTCACCCAGAAATTGTATATGTTTATCTACAAATATAATTTAATTATTATCTTTGCACTCCCCATATTAGCTACACAGAAAACCAGAAAATCACCATGGAAAATTTATGTGATTACATTAATTTCATTGTACTTGTTGTTAACACCTGTAGGCTAATTTCTCCACAGATACAAATTGGGATAGTTCTCTAATCTCAATTAAAGCAGTTTTTTGCCAACTGAGCAGCTAGCTGTGTTCTTTTTTTTTTGTTTCAATAAACATGTGGAGGTAATTTGAAAATGCAGATATGAGGGGGTTTTTTTTTAGAGAAATTATTAACATTGCATTATAACATAGTTGTGGTTTTAAGCTGAACTGTAAAGTCAGGCATGAAAATTCAGATTCTGGAGTTAACTTCCTTTGGACTATTTCTTTAACATAGAATCCCTTTTTCACCTGAGGCATTCAGAAATCCCCTTCATACTCCCAAGGGTTTCCCCAAGCTCTGCTGTCACAGCACATCTGAAGTAACAGCCAACCTCTGGATAGTACTGTGGCTTCATTTCCCTAACAAGATACAAATTCTTGGATAGAGTAGAAGAGCTCAAAACTATTCTCAGGAGTGTGGGAGGAACTAATAACTCAAGGAATATGACATTTTTATTAAGCACCATAGCCTAAATTTCCTCAGGAACTCACTTTAATAATTTGGTAGTACATTGCTCTGAAGGGATTATTATTTACTTATAAGCATGGCTTGAAGCAGGACTGCTAACGTATCCTGTACTCTTTCATCAGCTCTGCATCTGATTTGGGCTACACATAACTCAGAAAAATCATCACAGAGTGATTTCCCAACTACCTACGTGTCTCCAAGCACAGGCAAGGGAAAACTCTACCATGCATTAAAAAATGGCCTTTAACATCACAACACACCCTTTAAAATGCTTCCCTAAACTAATTCAGGGAATCAATTCTGTCTGTTTGTTCAGGAGAATATTGTAAATTCTACACTGTCATGTATAAGAAGATCAAATTGGGGCCATCATCAATATTAATCACTGCTCTCAATATAGATTTTATTTTGCATTCTCCATGTTTTTTTAAATATTTGATAACAGTCCTGACTGCTCACTGTTGATAGTCAGAGGATGGCAGACTTTTAAGAAAATGACATAGCTGTAACACTTCAAAACAGAGTATTAAGATAGAAATAATATATTCAAATGTGTTCTTAATGTGTCATTGATGAAGCTAATCTTATTTAAGTTGTAATAATTCCAAAATGCCTTTAGAAATACCTAATTTTAAAGGTACATCAGCACCAAATTCTTACAGAATCTAACATGCAGTAATCAAGCACCTACAGTTATGACAACTGAGTAGAAGCCATATTTCTTCCTATTTTTAATTAGTTTAATTTTTTGTTTAACTACCAGAAGGATTCATGCCTACTGGGGTTCAGCAATAGGTTTAAGAATCCCACTTTTAGGCTCTTTAAGACTTAGGAAAGGTGACTGCTCTCCCTTTCTCATAGTGGGAATTCAAGGAGGAATTTTATGTTTAAATGACCTAAGAAAAACTAAAAATATGTTGGAGGGAAAGGAAAGAGGAGAGAGGAAAGTTGTATTAAGGGTAAGTACAGGAATACATGCAGACAATAGGAGATATCAAAATGTTCCCTCATACAAAAAGGAAAGTTCCTTTGAGTTAATAATTATCTCAAGCATTAGGAGCAGGAACTAGCTGGTCTCAGCCAAGAACAAGGGAATCAGCTGTGGCTGATCAGCAAACAATTTCTTCATTTACATCACTTCAATCTACTACAGGGAATCACTTAGATTATTAACTACCTTGGGTCTGCTGCTGATCACAAAAATATTTTCCTTGACACCTCAATAAACATGGCTTAGAGATTAAAAATTTCTGGGATTTTCCATAGTAGAGAGCCAGAAATGAAAGATACTGTCATCCTGCCAGGTCAAAAATAATGGCTGGTGGCAACTGCTGCCTCTCTGTATTTAGGCTACAGACACACCCCTGCAAACTGACCCTGCAGCAGGTACTTTTTACAAAAAGAGGATGGCTGCTGCCTGAGAACCCCAGTAATAGAGTTCAGAATGCTTCAAATAAATAGATAAATAAATGCACAGTTATGTAGCAAAACTGTGTTAATGCACAACATGTGGAACACAGGAAAAAGGATAGGAAAATGGCATTATAGTCCTTCAGGTTTAGTACAGCCATTAATGCACCTGATTCTGTTTCATCAATGAAACATTTTGAGAAGCACACCAAGGTGAAAATGCTTGGTTTGGCCTGAGTCAATATGAGAAGATAATACCACCCAAAGGTTAAGATCCTGCTCTTCTTCCCTGCCTTTTGTTCTCAGCCACAGAAGGATCTTCAAGCCAGGTCATTTCAGTGATCCAGTTTACTGTGCTTCCTAAATAATGCTCGATTGGCAGATCTGAGGAGGCAGGCAACTGAAACACAGGACACATGGAAACAAGCCACTGAGGGAAGGAGCCAGAGTTTACTAAGGTGGTTTTCTTGGGGGAAGCCAGGCCTGCACATTTATCTCACATTTTCAGAGAGCACAGAGTTTAGTTATTCACTGACAGCATATCTTGGTGTTCATTAACTACCTATTTTTGCAAAATAAACTCAACTAATGACTCTTTTTATTTTCTGAGCCAATGTAACATCATTCTGCTATCTGGAGGAGATTTTTGCTTCCTTCACTCACTCTCTTCTTCCTTACACCACTTAGAGCACTCATGTGAGCCCACTGAGAGGTGCTTCAGTTCCCTCCAAATCACAGAACAAGTCACTTTTTTTGCTAGGTTAGTTCTCTCTGGTTTAGTGAGTGGAACTAGATTATAGTAGGATCAAAACATATACAATCAGCAACAAAGAAGCAAACTGGAATATGTGGCCAGGAGAACAGGGAAATTGAGTTGGCCCTTTCAGCACTGCAAGCCACTAAACCAGTTCAACATCAGAAAAAGAACAAAGCCTTCCTCTGACTGAAGATAATACCAATGGCTCAGTTACTGCTGACTAATATTTGCACAAACAGATAAATTTTATAGTTTTTCAGAGAAACTCTTGTCATGTTTTTTATTTTCTGGGTATAAAGGGTGTAAGTGAAAAGAACTGCAGTTCTCAGTAAGATAAGCCCATCTTCTTGGCAATGAAAGCAATAATCTGCACCATGATAGGCAGCAGCAGCAGAGAATATCACTGGTGTCCTTTGTCACCCTGATAGCAATTGATGGGGAGATACAGCCAAGGATGTGCTTTTTGGGCTAAGATCACTACAGAGGATTTCCTCAGAAGGAGGAGTTCCTCTCCCTGCCCCACTGCCCCCTCACTGAACTCCTTATCACCTGAACTGCCTTCTGGGACACACAAACCTCCACCCCCACCAAATGCGTGGTGGCTCAGGGCTCTTCTCCTTGAGAAAAACAGCATCACTCCTGGCCACGGGGCAGGGAGGATGGACATTTCCATCCTTTCCATTACAACCAGAGGGGTAAGGAGGACCCTGTGAAGAGGCCAAAGGGAACAGGAAAAGGACAATAGGGGCAGAGTTAAGCTCAGAGCCTGGCTGTGACAGAGCACAGCAAAATCGAGTGCCACAGACACAATCCTGGCACACAGGAACCAGGAACTGTATTGTGTACATTTAGAGCTGAACCATTACCACATCTCTCACCATGCTGAAACCACCCACTGCTAATAGCAAGGATCCTTCAGATGCTGTTCTCAAGCATGAGAAAGGGGTCCATGAGAAAGGTGTTGGCTTTCAGTCTAAAGATTGTGGGAGGATAATGGCCACAGGAAAGAACCACAGCTGCTCCCATCTTAACACCTGCAGATTTACTTCCTTTATTGTGTGACTCTGGGCATAAAGAACCAACCTGCTTGAATGGTGCCCTGCAGGTACTTTTTTTTTTTTTTTTACTAAATACAAGATGATTTTACATGAGCTGCATCCTGAGGTTTTCTTAAGCAGAAGGATCAAGCAAGTCTTAATCTGGTTAAATTTTGTTATGGATCCAGACTGAAGCCAATTAAGCCATAAGCATATATCTCTGACTTTTGTGGTACAGCAACATGCCATGTGAGACTACAGCAAGCACCAGCAGCCCAGAATGCCAGAGTGTCAAACAGGTATTTTTCAGACCTATTAAAATATTTAACGTCATGTGGTCTTGTGTAATTCTGGAAAATCCAAATGTAGCCTGAAAAGGATTTATTTTCTAAGGACATCATCTTATTGGGTGTGTTTGAAGCAAAGTGGCTGCTGAGCCCTTGGGAATGAGCACTGAATAGCTCCGAGGGCTCCAGGCACTCAGCAGCGCAGGGTGTGCTGCCACCTCTTGGCCATTTCCTCCAAAAAATGCTCATCCCCATTTTTTAAAACCTCATTAGTGGTTTTAAATATTGTTTCTTTTCCCATAAAATCCTTCTGGTTTGGAAATTCTCTCTCCCTTCCTTTAACTTAGATATTGGACATTTAATATCTTTTGTTGCATTTGATTATTAGGCCATTTTCTTTTTTAACTTTGTGCATGATTAATTTGAAATAAAAACATTATTGCAGTTTTATTCACGCTTGCAACAACACTGATATTTGTGTCTGCAATCTTTAGATATTGCTATCCTGGAGAGATATTAAATATTCCCTTCTTTAAAATAGGTGTCACAAATAATAATAACAACCAATAACCCTGCTCTGAACCGTAAGACTGGAAACCAATATCCTCAGGAATCGACATCTTTCAGTAGGAGACAAAAAGCCACCAGCATCCATTCAGTCCAACAGATATTTAACACAGGGGATTGATTTTCTCCTGAGAAAAAGACCCATACCTTGCATTTTTCTGAAGTCAACAGGAATTCTGAATGGAAAGTCCCAGGTTGAAACTTTTCAGAAAACATTTGCTACTTCTCTGTGTGAATTACTGAATTTCACTTGACTTCCTATTCTCAGGTAAAATTTACACACAGCTCATGTTCTAGGGAGAAAAGGAAAAATACCAGTTCTAAAAATTTCCAAAGGTCCTATTCTCTGGCAATAGAAATTGAAGGAGGACAGACAACACCTTGCCCTGTCAGGCAGCAGGAGAGTAAACTAGCATATTTACTTTTAAAACTTTAAATCTGTATCAGTTTCAACTGTACAGCACTCAAAGTCACCACTCACCTCTCTTCTCTGGGGTCACAACCTTCTTAGTAGGACCTGTTGCAACAGATCTAGGGTCAATTAATGATTTTGCACTAAAAGAGGGGAGATTCAGACTAGATCTAAGGAAGAAATGGTTCCTAGTGATCATGATAAAACAGCAGCACAGGCTTCCCAGAGAGGTGGTGGATGCCCCATCCCTGGAGACATTTAAGGTCAGGCTGGAGCTCTGAGCAACCTGATCCAGTGGAAGATGTCCCTGCTGTTGGACTAGATGAACTTTGAAGGTCCCTTACAAACCAAACCATTCTAAAATAAAGCTTTTGTGGAAAGGTGGGGAAACTGGGGATTTTCAGACAGATTAAGAAGCAGACTTGGGTTCCTTCAACAACTGCTCTTTCTCCTCCATTTCCCTAATGATCTTACATCCCCTTAGCCAGAAAGAGAACATTCATGTGAGGATTCCCCAGGGTACAAAATATATTTTTAGTTTAGTGACAAAATTTTTTGCAAAATTGTTCCTTTTTCTCACAGGTTAAAAGGCCAGGGATTACTTTGACTGCTGCATCGGACCCTTATGGTTACATTTTCAAAGCTGTGCTTGTGTTGGCAACACAAATCCTGTTTTTGTTACAGGATTAGTGTGCATAACTTTCCAAATGCAGCTTTGAGAATAGAACCAAGGAATATCATTTGTGTGTACTTTTTGGAATTAATGTAGGCTCTGATTATTGGCCAGTCATTCAACAGCACTGTTGTATGTGCATCTTCTGATGTCCTGTCTCTAAACATTCATTCAGGCTTGTCTGGATATCTTTACTAGTTGGATATTATTAAATAAAAGAAATTATAAGACATCACTTACAACCTACCTCTGCCAATGATAAATATAATTTGTCTTGACTCTGTTAAAACTATTCCTTGGCTTTTCCCTTTTTTGAAATGTCTCTTAGGAATAAAGACTGAAAATAATTAAGATCATAATCTTTTTTATTATTTAGTTCCACTAGAAACTTCAAGCCTGTGCTGCAGTGATGGAATAAATATGGCACTGACATTGCCAATTCCCCAGTTCCTTGAGTCTGATTAAACTTTTTCTGCTGTTCTGAACTAAAACAGGTGTTGTATCTTATTGCATTATACAATTGCTTCAGTTGAGAACTAGTTTTCTCCTTCTGTTACTGGGCAGCATCTACTGCAATCATAGTGGTAATTTCAAACTGTAAATGCTTAAATTTTTTCTATGCCTCTGTTATCAACTTTGAAATGAGAATGGGCACTTCAACCATGGTTTTATCCACTAAAACCATTAATTATGGTCTTGACATGAAAATAAAGAAAAGAATTTGTCTTATAACAGAGAGCACATCTCGTTTCTGTAGGTGGATTCCATTGAGGCAGGATGTGCACTGCCTCTCCAGCACTACCACTTCTCAAGCAGTTCCAGGCATGCCTGGTGATGTATCATCAGGCTCCTGGCACACTTTGAGGAAGCCTAGAAACTGGTACCACATGAGCAGGCATTTTCAGGTTTCTAATTTTGGCCTGAAGTGTCCTTATTTTGCATGTGTCAGACCTATACACTTATCCTGATGTGGGTTTTACTCCTGACTTTGCCATTCTTTTTTCCTGTTTATACAATAAAGTAGGGAGTTGGATGCTGTTGGTATTCTGTGCATCAGCAGGGCGAGAGGGACTCATTAGGAGAGCAATTCTGTCCCCTGTGGTGACTCCTTCTTCTAAATTGCTCTCTAGGTGGTAGAAATCTCTTCCTCCCAACAATTTTGGAGTGTTCTAGGAAGGCTAATCAACCAACACAGGCACTTGCCTTGAAGTGCCTTGAATGAGAAGCACCCACATTGCTAAATAACACCACCCCTGCATGGGTCAAACAGCAATATCTGGTTTTTATAAAGGAAGGGAAATTGTGGTAGTTGTTTTATCAGTTATTGTCATGATCACATCAATACAGAGCTGACATGCAGTCAATATAAAAAAACATTTATCTCACAAGCCACATTTCAACTATTTCAAGACTGAATCTTTCACTGACCTTTTATTTCATCTTCATATTTTGTAAAAAGTTTTTAGGATTTAAATATAATCCAGCTAGAAAGAACAGAGCTTATTTCTTTGGTAAGTAAAGATAATTTCTCTTGCGTTGGTGTGTTATAAATACAGACAGCATTCAAAAGTCTTACAGCCACTTGTGTAATAAAGTTCTTTTCCAGTGTGATTTGATATCAAATAGTTTTAAAGAACCCATTTATAAAATTTGAATTTCAAATGCTTATTTCGCTGTCAAAAATCTTGTATTATGTTCAGACAGCTGAACTATAAATCCTCCTAATTTTTAAACTGTACTGGCCAAAAAACTACATCATTCATTAGATGAGGATAGTGACTACCTTATTTAAAATGAATTCAAGTAGATGACAGGCTGTGGAGGGAATATTTTTGAGTGTGACATGAGCCAGAAATAGTTACCTAAAGGAAACAGCATTGAGGGGTAGTAGATATTAAACAGGGAAAATGCCTGCATGACGATGACTGTAGAAGGAGGCCATTCAGAGTTTCCACACAAGCAATATTTCTCATGTAGTCTTGACTACAATCCAAGACTTCATACATAGATATATATATATATGTATTAAATACATATGTATTGAAAAGTGCACAGCCCATCCTGGGCTATATAATTTAAAACTTAAATTAAAAATACTTACATATATTAATCCAACAGCTGTGGGCCACTTACCACCATTATATGTTAGAGGAAATATTATTTACAATATTATATTGTTTATTATTTTACAATATTATTGTTTAAATACATTTGTCTTGCAATTTATAGAAAACTGATGGTGCAAATCAGGACCTTGTGTCTCATTTGGCAAGAAACAAATATTTCTAAAGGTTTTAATCCTCTGAGGACAAAATATTAATTCAGTTCCAATTTTTGCACATGCCTGTTGCACACTGTATTAAAAAAAAAAAACAATGGGAATGTTCACATGAAGAGATTTTAGGCATATTCATGAACTGGAAGAACTATAGCCTTAGTATGTACCTGGATTGAAGCAGTTTTACAACAGTCAAGGAGAATGGTCTGTAATGACTGCACAGGTGAATCACTTCTAAAAGCAACTTAATTCACAACAGCAAGATGGAGGGAGTGGTATGAGATGTTCTTCCAGTGCATGGCTAAGGCAGGACTAAAAAGCTGAATTCAAATTTAGCCTCAGAACACGAGGAAAATGCTCTCAGTTACATTTTGGTTTTGTCCAGGACAGTTCTGCTGACATTCAGTATGCGCCCCCAAATTTTAAGGTATGGGGCACCTCCCATCAATTGCTCAGATGCATTTCAGCCCAGAATGCAGCAATAAGGTCAAGAGAAGTTTAGAATTTATTACAAAGAAAAGATTGCTGCTGTGGGACATCTCTGGCATCAAGCCCTGAGAGCAGCCCCCTGGAACTGCTGGTCTACACAACCTCCATTGTTCTCTCAGGTTTCACAGCTGCAAAGGTTGCTTCCTCTTCCCGAAGGCAAGAGCTTTCCTCCCTGCAAAGCTGCACAGCAGCTCCAGGGCAGGAAGGATTTTGCTCTGTCTCATTTTGGGGAGGGAGGGGTGTTGGCCTTGCTGGTATCAGCGTGCCCAGAACCAAATAACTTGGCCTGAATAGCCCAGTGGGTCTCAGGTGGCTGGGGCTTGATAAGGTATTTCCTCTCCCTGTGCTGGACTGGATAAAAGTTATTCGAAGGACACACCTTCTAAATGATATAACATTTATTTATGTATTCAAAAAACAACTTCTGCCTTCTAGATAAGAGTCTGAAAATAGCCCAGTAACATATGAATTGAATATTTTAAAGTCTTGTTTAACTGACTGCATGTCTCAGAGACACTCCTGTTGGTTCCTAAGAGGAACCTTCACCTAACATGGAGGGCAGGCATGTTTCCCAAACTCCTTAATAACTTGATCCCTTTCTACACTGCAATTCCCCTGTGTCCCCTAGCAGGAATCACCTGCACTTCCCAGCTGATGACAGTCTGGAAGGCAGGATATTTGTGGCAGAAGGACACTACAGTTGGAACAAATCTCTTAAGTTTAAAAAGGAATCTATCCATGTTTGAGCTTGGAGCTGTAGGGCTGGTGTCCTGACACCCTGCTATGGGGTAGTGCCATCTCATGGGCTACAGCAGCTCCTAGCAGAAAGCAGAGGAGAGATGGAAGATGGAAAGGAAGATGGAGACAGAGCAGGTGTTTCAGGAAAAAAAAACCAAATCCCATTTCCATCTGCTCTGCTCCTGATGTAGCACAGCAGTCAAAGCAACCTACAGGCATCTGATTACATAATTATCATCACATACATTTATCCTGGAGTGCCTTCATGGTATTTTCAAGTAACATGGATGTGAAATTGGGGTGTGACCACTCCAAAAAGCTCAGACATAAAACATGTGAAGAGTAGGTCCAAAACCTGAAGTTTAATAATGGGTAACTCTAAACAACAAAGGCAGTAAAAAGAAACCCTTCGAAAATAAAAAATATCTAAGAGGTTAATACAGTTCTTCCATGTAATTACTCTCCTCTCTTCCCATTTGTGCACAATTGTTCATATTTAATGCAGTTAAAAACAATCAGTTTACCCACAAAACATCTATGTAAACTAGGGACTAGAAAAACTTTGATTTTTTTATTTCACAAATTTGGTAGCCTGAGAAAGACAATATATCCTTGGTTTGTTTCTGATGAAGTGATGTCCAAATGACCCTATTCCACTCCAATGGGAAGTGAAACAATTTTGATTTATAATGGTTTAAATTCACAGAGTTTAATTGGCAATGTCATCTGACATGTTTCAGAATTCCCACTCTGGCTGTGCACAGACATTTTGTCAGTACAGTAAGCTTTTAATCACAATACTTCCCAAAATAAATGCATCACTCATCAGCAACTAAACAGCTAAAACAACATCCAATCTGAAACTCACCTTTTACAATAAATGGAATATTATCCAGATTAGGAACTACCTTGTTTTCTTAGGTAGATCTCAATTTCCTTCACTGCTTTGCTTATTTTTTTGTTTCTGACATGACTTGAAATTCTTTTGCTAAAGGAAATGTATCTGCCTTGATTAGATGAGGATTTGGCAGCAAACTCTGCAATACTGTGGTCTGTCATATCATATGACACCAGGGTTTAAAACTTTTCACATTGCTTTAGTTACACATTGTAGCAGAGCTCTGCACAACTTCTCACACCTGAGTTTTTAAAAAGCCTTGGGTTTGCTTCCTGCCTGAAGCTCAATGAACACAAAAACTGGTACTTTATATTGTGGAACAAACTCAGGTTTTTTTAGAGTCTAAAAAAATTTCCCTGGTTTACTTCCATCACTGATGCATGTGGTACAATAAAATTCACTTTCTTGAGAGGTGCCTACAGTCTCCATAAAATGCAGGAAATTCAGGCACTCAAACCAGCAGGCTTAACACACTGACACCTAGGCTAGCAGTAAAAGATGCCCCCCACAAAAAAAGAAAAAAATAAAGGAGAAGATGCAATATATGCCCTCCAGCACCAGTTAGGGGCCTACCCTTTTTCAGGATTCTTAGCTACTGGCTCTCTTCTAGAACAGCTATGTTCCATCAGCCCCTCCTCATTAAAGAAAAAAAAACCTACCCAGGACAGAAAATTCACACTGTTTCCCAATTTGCAATACTTCATCACTTTGCTTTTGTAAGGGTAAGGGTTTGTTTGAATTCCTACTCTGGATAAATTGAAGTCCTGGTTTTTGCTCTTCCATAGCTGATGTGAGTTACCTGATTCTCTGGATACACCATCAATGTTTTCTCCTCTCCCTTTGGCTCCAAATATAGAAAACAAGAGATTCAGACACTCAGCTCCAGCTAAAAGCCCTGACTAGTGTGTTTTGGGGAGACACAGAGAAAAACTTGACACTTACTGTTCCTATTGTTCTTGTGCATTGATGGATCTAGACCCAGTTGCCATTAAAAAAAAAAAAAAACAACAAAACCACACAAATAAAACAAACAAAATACAAAAAACCCACCCATAAACCCATAGACCTTCATGTAGTATTTTCAAGATTGCTTAATCTATGACATCATTGCAAACTGGTTTTGTGAACATTCTTTACAAATAAATTATTTAATTTCTGACAAGAGTACAGACTTGAGAAGGTGGTTTTCTCTTTTTTTAAGAATGGAAAGACCTGCTTGTCAGACTCAGTAAGATTTTAAAATGCTAATCCACTTTTGGAACATATAGCTGACACTGACAGAATGTTTTATGATGTGATCTCTCACGCCTACTTCCAGCTAAGATTAATAAAGTCCTTACCTCCCCTTTGGCCTCCAGATCTTATTTCAGCAGGAAATCACACCTTAAAGCAACTGATCCTGCCAAAATCATCTTCAGCTTCCACTAAGAGGGGAAAGTGGAAGGCATGTTCCATCACAGATCTTCCCAAATGTGTTGAAGTGAAAGAGGAAAAAAATTAGATTAAAAAATTAAATTCATCTTGTTCATCTGCATCTGTATCTTCTATTGTTATAATGAACATCCTTTAGGTAAGAAATTGGTCTACTCTGAAGTTTTTAGGAGTTTCCTGTTGTATGTTTATTCCTGTGTTACTGCAAGCAAATTTCATTAAGACTTACATTTTAAAATATCATCCCAATATACATGATTAAATACTTTACACAGATACATTTCTGGGCAGGGTTGCTCTAAGAAAACACCTGCATTTAGAGTAAGAAATTTCACAGAGCTATGAGATATTGACCAGGGTGCAATAGGAAATATTAAGAGTTATATCCCATCCGTGACTGAAATGAATGTATTTTAAATTTCTGTTTCACTTTTGCACATATGGAATATGTGAAATATAATTCTCAAAGCCTGTAGAGTACCTTAAACCCTGAGATAAATTTACTGTCAGAAGAAGGAGGTGTGTAGTCACACAGAAGTCATTACTCTTACATTTTAGCCTGAAATCTAGTGAGTATTTTTATTATCTCCACAGAGGATCTGACATGAAGAAAGCATCTCAAATTGTAATCCCACAACCTCTAACTTACTTTCATGCACACCTGAAAATCACAGTTGAGTCATGGTACCCAGATTTTGCCAGGGCAACATATTTTAGTAACAATATTAGAAAATGTTTTCTAGTTTTATAGAACTTTACAAAGGATAGCAAAAGATGGGGGCACAGAATAATCACGTCCTCCCAGTGACAGTTGTCCTTAGCTAATTTTTCAGATTTGAGATAAGAACATACCAGTGGATTTTGATAGATTATCAGGGTATTTCAAATAAGTATTGGCAGATCAGACACAATTTAGCTGTGCCACAAAGGTAATTCTGCCTGGGGGGTCTTCACTGTTTCATAGATTCCCCCCACACTGAAATGTCAGAGCTTTTGATCCAAGTAGACATTTGATTTTGGTCTAGACCTTCAACCTCTGAAACAAATGCTCTTCACATGCTTAAAGCTCCTTCAGACCAATTACAGGAAATATGCAACATCCTTCAATGCAATCACAACTGGTTTCTTGGGATTACTATGAAGTACAATGTGAAAAATAGATATTTCTATAGAAATAAAGTTATTATTTGCTGTGAGTGAATTTAAGCCTGATGGCTTTGGTTCATACATAGGACATGCTGTTAATTTGTCTTTTTCATTCAGACCACAACTCTTCCTGCTCTGACTCAGAAGTAAATACAGTTGGGCATTGTCACACTGATTCTCCCTACAGGTTTCAGAGTAATCTGAAGTGCAATTTGCAAAATATACAATTTTTTATTACTGAAGCCCATGGATAATTCTTCAAGAACAATTTTGTTTGTTTTTTTTCTTTTTTTCTGATTGTCACTGACTGAGATTATTCCTCCTTGGTTACCTCTGATTTTACAGAAATGTTAAATTCTTTGCCTTTAAAATTATTTTCTGTTGCATTGACATGAAAATAGATTATCATATTATTTTTTAGGATATAATATATATTCATTATCTTCCTAATTTGCCTGCTTAAAGCTGTAGTGTACTAACATTTGTTCTGATCTTATACTTCAGTTTTTATACCAACAGTATTTTAAAGATTGTTCTTTATAACATCCAAGTACAACAGCCTTAGAGCCAGGAACTGAAGCACATTATATTTAATAGGTTCAGAATTCCTGTTTGAGCTACATCCATGAAACACAATTGTATGCATGTGTTTGTGGCCATGACAGAACAAAACATCCTGGAAATTTTTAGTGATCACTTTAGTGTCTAAGTTCTCTGTTAAATACCATTGGCTCTCTCTTGTTCTTTAGAAAGGAGCCTTTTTTCACAGGGTATGGAAAAACAGCAAACCCAGGCAGGACACTAAATTCATCTCAGGGCTCTGCTGACATCAGAAACCACTTCATCTTTGCTCAAGAGACTCTTCATGTATTTATAACCCTGTCATTTACAGTTCCTTTCCATTTACTCTCTACATGGGTGACCTAGCAAATGTATGCACAGCAGCCAATATGCATCCCTTACATGCTGACTGTAGGCTGCTTGATGTTACCCTACTCCAATCAGCCTTGAAAATATCCTGGACAAAAATATTTACCATGGAGCAAAAATGCCTTCTAAATACTGTCCATAGAAACAAAACTATTGGAAAGTGAGCCTGACAAGACACAAGCAAGAGTTACAAGATGAGAAGAACATTTGGGATTTGCATAAACACTGCTGGTTTTCTTAATCAATTTATTTCCCTCACTGAGGTAAAAACAGAATAATTTTCTAATCTTATCCATTATTATTCATGTTGAATAAAATCTTGTTTTTAAATGGGTTTGGCAGAACAGTTTCTCTTAACACTTGTTCAGAAGTAAACTGGGCCTTAGAGCAGGAATAATTCAAACACCACTGAACCTTTTTTGTACTCTGTTGGGAATAATATTTTTCTAGATTTTTTGCTCTATTAAAGCACTCTTTAGTTAAAATAATCCCACTCCCATTTCATTGCAGTCAGCCCTTCTGCTTCAAAGCTACTTTAGTTCCTTTGGTTTCTGCTTGTACCCTCTTTGACACAAAGCTGCCCACAAAAAAGACTATTAAAGGGTACCCAAAAGTCCTCCAGCTTTGTTAAGAAATTAATTCAAGGGAAGGCCAGGAGCCAGCCTCCAAAGTGAAATAATTAGGAACCTGTATCTGACTCCTATGCTGTCTCTTCAGTCTGTGCTTCATTCATAACCAGATGGGCTGTAAATATTCATGAAACAAATGTTTCAAAACTAACTTCTAACCTCATAACCAAACAGCAACTGGACAAACCTCTGTGAAAATATAATTGAAACAGATCTCTGGATTTAAGTGTAAGGAATATGGAAGAAATCATAAACCCTGAAAGATTTTTTAAAAATTATTTTAGAATTTGAAAAACCCAGTTTTGCAATGACATTTAACAATCCTTACTAAACTGGCCACTATTGTACACAGGAGAAGATTTAAAAGATTAGGACTGCTTGGTTTAGAAAAAGATGAAAGAAAACCTGGCCTCAGAATAATAAATGTCATATTTTATTTTTATCCATAAGGCAACAACAAATGGACAATCATAATTATGACAGACCAGCATAAGCCTGTAAGCTTTGTGCTGACCTGTAAACTCAATTCTGTGACCATTATTTTCTCTGAAATCTTCTAATTTTTTATTCTTTCCTTCTGCATTTTTTCACTTTGAAGTAAATACACATACAATAGTGAAGTCTTTCCATTCAAGAACAAATTAATGAGAAGTATGCCAGAAGTAGAAATTTTAATAATTAATTTGTGCTCACTCTAGAAAAGGAGGTTTCCTACAAACCCCAGAAAACTGTTTCTCCTTATTTGTAATTGTGAAAGGGTAAAATTGAGGTAGGCAATGGATCTCATGGCAATGGACTTCCAGGCAATGGACTTCTAGAACTGCTGGAGACCTTTGAAAGAGAAACTAGAACAACACAGATTTTTTTTCCACACTGATGTCTCTGTAACAGCCTATTATGTGAGGTCAGGATTAGGGGTGTACTACAAAACCCACTAAACTGTAAGAAAAACCCATGGGCTGAGTGAATTTTGTGAACTCTCATGGGAAGAGTTTGGTATGCAGGTGCTTATTAACCTTGTTTTGTTTAGCTAAAAAACTATGGCTGCTTTGAAAATCATTTTCTAAATCTGTAAATGCCACAGTTTTAGTTGCAGCCTCCCCACTGAAGGGGTTTATTGATCAGCCACATCACAGAACATGGTAAAATGCAAACCCTGTATAAGCAGAGGAATACTGCAGTATTAATAGTCCTCAGACAGAAAGAATGGAAGTTGTCAGAGTACAAAAGTGGGCTCTGCTATGGCATCAAGAAAAGCTGTAATACCTTTTGAGTTCTCTTCCCATCTCCAGTAAAGAGCTGAGAACAAATCAGAAATACATTGTGATTACTCCTTGTCTTCTAGAGGAAAATGGTTCCCTACATATTTAATGGAACAAATACAACCAAACCAATATGCTGGACACCTCTGGAAAGATTTGTAGCTGTTGTAATGTGATGTGCAGAGTCTTTTTGGTTCTGGTAAATGAGATAGTCATAATTTACACCTGAACAATAAAAACCCCAACAGTGGCAAATGCAAATAAAATAAAATAACCAGCTGATACTCTGGTTGTGAGAAAGGATAGGACAAAGGCAATATATAACAACAGCTTTTGAGGCCTGATCAAGCACACAGTATTCAAATAAACACCCAGCTCCAAGGAAACCTATGTTATGCTCCAACAAGAAATATGCTGAGAGTCAAAGCTTATAGAGAAAGCAAAAGGAGGAGCTCATTCAGTGGTTCTGCGTTACTCTGCTCTTCCCCCTTACAGAGGAAGGTGAATCCCTGAGATATCAGCCAACTATGCAGGAACCATGAAAAATCTGCTAGAGTGGGGTCCAGAGATGAGCTGAATGCTTTCTGCATTCATCTTCTGCAAACACCTTATTTTAACTCAAAGTCTCATGGAGCCTAAATATAGGACTCTGTTTTCAGGTCTGGGAAGTACTTAGGTTACCAAAAAAGGTATAAATTTATGGTGGTCCTCGATAAAAACAAACAAAAAATAAATCCAAACCTAAAAGGAGAGTTTCTGTAGCAGAAAACATGGAGCTGCACTATATCCTCACAACATTGACATTCTCTATTTCTGTAATAATCACTGCAGCAGGAAAGAACTGTGATATTCTAACTTTAAACTCTATTACCCCTTGTTGACGAGAATCTGCTAGAGTTTACAACCACAGCAACCTCAGCAGTGGCAATTTTATACTGAAAATAATGAAGATCTGAAGTGTGCAAAACCCTGAAAAGGATTATAAAGGCAACTATTGTACCACAGCATGCAGCAGTTATTATGTGGTTATTTTACCATTCACAAAGTATCTTAGACATACTTCTGAAACTTTTAGAGTAAAATTTATTTCTGTAGATAGAAAAAATAAAGCATCCATTTTTTTGGGTTTTTTTAAACCTAGATTTAGGCTGGTGTTACAAAAGTCATTCTCTATTTATGCCTCCCCAGCCTATGCACTAACTGAAGCAGGGCACCCCTAGGCAAATTATAGGCTATCATGTAATTGTACACTGTATCATAATGTATTCACTCTAGAAGGCAAAATTAAAGATGCATTTACTTTCAGGGGAAGAAAAAAGCCAGTAATGATGGTGAACATTTCAGAAGCCTGTGTTTGCTAAGAACAGAGAATTAAAAGGCTTTTAGCAAATGGACTTTTTCTAACTGGTAAAAGTATTCCATTGATATTCTCCACACTTACAACCCCAACAGTGGCAGCAATAATGGCAGTGATGACAGAATTAGAGTCCAAGGCACTGAGGCTCAAATTGCTGTCATCATCAAGGGGAAATGCTGCAACTAATCACAGATTCTCAAACAATCAACTGGCCTGATTTAGTCTGATGACCCATCAAGACTGGATACTGAACTAAAGCAGGATTTTCTGGAAATTGTTTGTGTATAAATTTTCAATACGACTTCTGGAACACACTGCTCAGATCTTGTCCTCTTCACATTCAGATTTTTAATTACTTTTTGCAGTACCTTATGCCATTTGACAAAAAACATATTTAATAATCAAAAGCTGTAACTTCATGGAGATTTGCTTGAGTATAAACCCAAGCAAGTGATCTAAGAGGACAACTCACAAGAGCTAGTATTCACAATGTCCTCAGCTCGCTCAGGTTCTCAATGGCAATAAGCTAAAACTTATCACTCAGCTGGTTTCTGCTCCTTGTTCTAGTAGGTAATTAATTTAAATACTAATAAATGATCATAAACCTTTATCTTTTTCCTGCTGCTGGAACAACAAAGCAACTCCCAGTATTATTCAAAGGGTACTTTACAGATATATATCTACTTATCAGCAAAGGCTGGGAGCATTCCAATTCTACATTTCAGTTCCTGTTTATTTCCAGTAATAGCATTAACTACACTGCTTAATAAACTAAATTGTACAAAACTGGCATTTACCCTTGAAAATATGCAATTCCCATATGCAGCCACTGGATGGACTTATGGAACCAGTGAAACCTTTTGACTGTAGACAAGATGCACAATTAAGTGAGCAACTGGCAAGAAATTTGCCTTCTGGCCAGGAGAAGCTTTCTGCAAAAGAGGGCTTGAGCCTAAAAAAATGAGGTAAAAGCAGAAATTTGACTTTCTCCTTTTGAATGGAGTACTTGTTTTTCAATACATTTAGTTTAAGAACAAAGTTGTTGAAATGAACCAGAGTGATAAAAAAATTGGTTTGTAGAGCATACAGGTCAGTTCCAAATGTGATTATTTGGCATTGAAATTTTAGGGTAAAAGCACTAAAAATGGTACTGAAAAGAAGCTAGGGGTTTTTTTTGATAGCGCAGTTTGCAAACAGAAGCAGAGTTATTTAAAATACTGCTTAATTTTTTTAAATTTATGCTATTTTGAAATGCTCATGTTCTTTAAGAATAAGATAGAACAGTATTTGCTTAAGGTCCCTTACCATTTTCTGGAATAGGAAGCTACTATTCTGCATAGTTAAGTGTAAAACTAGACCTGCATCAAGAGTATGGTCATCCATGAATACAAAAATTTTATTTCCTTTTTTATTGCAGGTGCTAAAATTACCCCTGAGTATTTTGTGTATATTATATTTAACTTATATTATTATGAATGCATTATATTTATATTACAACTAATTTAATGCACTTTTCTAGACCAGTTACCATTTCAGTGTATACAACAGTGATAAAATACAAATGTAATTCTATTCACTGTGTTTTTCTGTTGTGCAGGTAAGAGCAGTATCAGGTATTTTAGGAAATTGTATTAGGTATCAGCTGCAGCAGGAGAACTCAGTAAATTCACCTCCAAGGAAGCAAACAGGGCTGCTGTGGAGAGAATTAAGTGAAGCTGGGGAATGAAAGCAGAGATGTATGAGCTCAGGAGACAAAGAGCTGTTGCATAAATCTCCCCATACCTGCAGCTGTCAATCTGTGGGCAGTGACAATGACAAGCATGGCCCCTTCACTCCCCCTCTGCAGACACACTCAGTCACAGGATCTAAAAGGGGCTCATGTGGTTTTGTCATTTTGTCTGTCTGCCCTCGCCCTATTCTGTCCCAAACCATTCAGAATGGCACCAAACCTAACTCCTCATGCCTGGATTTCTTCAGTCTTTGTGCTGTGAAGGTCATATGCAAAGTCTGTGTAGTGAGTGAATGTCCTCTGACTCGTTCTTTAATTGCATGGGATAGTCTTACTGGGTACCTATTATAGCCAGGATGAATGAGAGACAGTGAGAAAAAAGCACAGCCAAGGAAGGCTGGGTCAGGTTCAGTGCTGCTGTCTATTGCTTTCAGTCCCCTGCTGGAACAAGGCATGAAAGGAGACTGCAGACATTTGTCAACTAACAACCCCTTTCCAGCCTAATTCACTTCTTCCCTGTGTGTAACAGCAACTCTGTGGATAATAAAACACCTGCAGAAAAAAAAAAAATCTTTCTGGATCTCACTGGTTTTGCTGCTTATTTACCATATTCTTTCAATTCCTGTTATTTTTTAGAAAAGCAAACAAAGCCACTCTCAGGGCCCAGAGAAACTAACTGAGCAGCCACATTTAAAGTTATGCATGCACTTTAACACCATTCTAAGTCAGGAGCTGACATCCATGAATTAATTGCCTACAAGGATCACGTAAATCATGGAACAGGATGGAATGACACCTCTTACAATAATCATGGTGCCCATCACTGGACACACAATGCATGCAGTGTGTCCCTGGCATGCCAGGACTCCTGAATGCCATATGCTGTCCTGACCTCAGATGGGGGAATACCATCTGGCATAAAAGCCCCACAGTTGGCACTGCAGACTGCAGGCTCCTCTCTCTCCCACCCCATTTCTCACCCTACCCCTCTTGACAATTAGAGAAACACTAATCTTGCAGGAATGAAGTCAGGCTACAGGAATATTGGATGCCTGAGTCAGAGACTAGGAATGGGGCTGGAAACTCCAGAGCTGCCTGACATATATCATTGCCTAAAAGCAAAATTGTGACAAATCAGGTTCTTCTGTACCATGCACTAGGCAATGAGATCCCATCCCTGTTCTCCCTTCTACACAGAGTGTCATGTCACAGGTGTGTGCTTCCCTGCTAAAATCTTCCCAGGAAACATCATCCCTCTGCCAGGAATGCTTTCCCCTGCAAAGCCCCTGAGCATAGCTTGCTATTCTTGGCTTGTTCTGACCTCCTTTAATTTCTTGACCTTGTTCTGGAACTAGGTGCTGGTCCACTTTTAACCTCACCAGACCAACCAAGCAGGAATCCTCCCATACCAGTGCTGATTTGAAAAGCCTTTACTAAACTGCTGCACTGGGAATCTTCCACCCTACAGAGATTAGGTCACAGACTTCCTTCCAGGGTAGGTGGCACCAGGAGCTGCCAGCTCCAAGCTTAGGGCAGTAAAATGGGTGGGGCAGCATTGGAATATGACACAGGGAGATGTAGACAGAGCCCGTGGAATTAGTGGTATCACTAATCTAACCACCTACATAAGCAAATCAAGTGAATCATCTGCCTTACTGGTCTATCAAGCCTCTGGCACACACATGATACTGGGTATATAATGGGGGACTGCCTCACATGAATTAGATTCTTGAAGTGTTTCTACATTACATGTTACAATTCAAGTTGCTTAGAGACAGGAGCTCAGTTTGGGAATGGTCCTCCTTCAGACAGAAAATCTCAGCAATTTCTTACTCTGCCTGAACCACTGAACACCAAACTGTTTATTCCTATGAAGAGAATATTTGACTAAAATTCTAAAACCAAGGAATTGAAGAAGAATTTCATTACTCTGCTGCTATGACAATTATTTCAATCTACTCTAGTTAGGAAATATGAAGTATCTACACCCATACTGCTGCTTTTATGTAGAGTTCTGTCAGGCAGTTAGCTGTTAGATTCACCAATGACAAAACTGATGCAAAACTCAGAATCTTCCTACTGACAGATTGTCTGGTAAATTGGTTTATTTGTGTTGGATGCACCACTAAAATCATTCAAATTAGTAACCAATCAGTTCCTGTTACTGTACACCTGAAAGTGTAATTGCAAATCTGTCCTGCTACAGCCAAATGACAAAATATCAGGAGAACTGGTGCCAAGGCTGCCTGGTTTTTCTGTGTTGAGGCCTGTGGATTCCCACCTGTTCTGTGCAATGCCACTGTGTATATTAAGTCACAGCACAGGCTAAGCACAGCTTGGAACACTGTAAGTGTGGATGACATATGATATTCAATATGAATTCCCCTCAATTAATTAACATTGTGTACTTTCTTTGACACACACACAAAAAAAAATTAGTAGTATATTCTTAAAATTTAGAGATTTGGCTTTGATTTCTCTTTGTCCATTTGTACATGCCATTCTGAGGAAGTAACAAGATAATAGTGCTCACAGTGCTCAACCCCGACAGTTGAAATGTCTAAACCTCATGCCAAATCATTTTCTGAAAATCCAAAGTGCTTACATACACTCATGCTAATAGGTGTTTCTTATCTCCTGACAGTTCAGATTAGCTTTTTAAAGGTATAAAGACTACCTGGACATGCTTCCAGGCATTCTGTAACACATTTCAGACTTTAATTTCTGATACCACACACACATAGGCTTTTCTCATTGAAAGCAAATTCCCATTCAAATGAAGGAAAAAGAAGAAATCTGAAAGGAAAAATAATAACTTGCAACTCCTGAACAACAGATAAAAAAAATGATAAACCTTCTATCCTGGAGAACACCTCCTTTTATTTATGCATAATCAAATTCCAAAGCGAGAAGTTGGTTAGAACAGATTTGTCTCCCCACTAGGTAATGTGTATCCAGAGCTGACCAATTCATTTCACAGGCACAACGAAGCAGGTCCTGATCCAGAGTAGCCCTACCCTTATTTTACTGTTCTTCAGTGACTCCTTGTCCTAGGCCCCTGATATCCTCACTGCTTTACAATGAATTTTTTTATGAATTGGTTCTTCATCTAAACTCACAAAAATCAGATGTGGAAGTGTGTTACACAGTGTAATTCCCCTTAGAAATGCAAGTCGGATGTGCAGATTGCATGCCATAAATCAACCCTCATTAGGCAGCCAATCCAACCCTAATAAGGGAAGGGATTCCTTGAAAAGAAGTGGGAAGGAAAATGCAAGGTACTAATTTCATGAACCAATATGCATTGGTATGTACCAATATGTATTCTAATTTCATGGATGCATTTCCTTTTTGCCATTCAGAGCCTCTGGATGAGCTCAGAGCTAAAGATGACTCTGAAAAATCAGTGGAATGGTCTTTATAGGTACATTTGAGACAAATATTGATGGAAATGGAGGCCACAATTACATAGGGAAAATGCACATTCAAGTGTATGGTAATTAAAGAGGAATAGAGTGGTTTAGAATAAATTGTAAAACTCAGTACTAAGAGAACAGAGAAGTGTACTGTGACCTTTTTTTTGTAAGATGCTGTTCTTGCATTAAGTGGCTTCTAAATATAGCAGCATTCTGTAGCCAGACTACTTAGATAAACTGGAGTGGCAATGCTATTTCATCTAAAAATAGAGAAACACTTCCCCCTCAAAATACCTAGAGCCTGTACCTGTGGTCTCACAAGGCAACGTTTGCACAGTCATGGAAAGCAGCTGTCCTCTCCTCCACCTCTCTTTGTAAGGATCTGCTGCTCATGATGATAACACTCCACTTGACAAAATGGTGTTAAGCCTTGGTCAGAGGAAGGAAATTTGGCCTAATTTCTTCCTTGGCCAAATGCAGTTAAACACAAACCTCTCTGAGGTGTGCTCTGATCATCAGGCTAACATTTTGCTCTTGGATGAGGGCTGGAACAAAGGGAATGGTCAGGCTCTGGTAGTACTCGAAGTTGTGCTACTTGAAGGGAAAACAGAATTCCAAGCTCATTGGACAAGACAGAAAGCACTACACTCATCCTTTTATGTAAAAAGAAACAAAGAAGGAATTCATCCTCATGACATGATGACCACCTGTAGGTATGGGAAACACAGCTCTACAGATGAACAAGGGGGAAAAAAAGATTTTGCTGTCTCACATGGGAGCTGCTAAATACTGTCAATTAAAATCAAAACAAAAACCCCAACTCAAACTACAGATTTGTCCCCTAAAATTTTAAGTTTGGGATTTTTTCATACATCCAGGTGGAACTTGCATGTTTAATATTTAAATTTAATTTCTTTTATGAAGAATTATATTATTAATTTACTTCACATTAATTTACCTTATCAACTCTGCAGTTCCTGCTGCAAGGTAGCACTCATAGAGAAGCCCCAATTTCCATCTCAAATTCCTTCCCAATTTCCAAAGTTATGTGAATAATGACAAACAATGACAGGTATTTCTAAAATGTAGCTTATATTGTTGTCCACACAAATTGGATTCATTACCCAGTGTGCAACAAGCCAATAATTACACACTCAAAAGAGATGTTGATTATTTAATTCAGAATTGCACAAGCCTGGGTGCTCAGTGGCATTCCACAAACAAAGCACACCAACTACCAAAACTTTTTTTACTATTTACACATTTTAGCAAGCAAGGGAATTAGTGTTCATTGGCTACAAGTTACATAGTGCTCTTATTAATTAGTAGTCTATCTTCTATTGGTTAATGATTCTCTCACTTCTAATGCTAATTAGTCTGCATGCTCAGTCTCTCTTCTTTTGGGTCTATTTCTTGGACTGGTGATCTGTGAGTTGGTGGGCATGATCTACCCCTGCCAGAACTACCTTTCACCCACTTGGAGCTGATTACAGCACAATTGCTCTCTTGGCTTCCTAAGTTTCTTTCTTATCTTGGGAGTTCTGCTAAACATCCTCATAGCCCCTGAATTCTGCATTCTTTGTGTCCTCTATGAGTGGTTCATCCTTCTTCCCAAGTTTGGTTAACCTCCCCCTAAGTCTGAGATCATTGAAGCATGTCCAGCCTTAAATCTTAACAAGACAATTCTACAGTAGGTAATTTGTCCAACACCTGGGCATCACTTGGATCTTGTTAGGTGCTACCTGCTTCCTAGATTAAATCTCTTTTCTTGCTGTTTAGGCTTGACAGTATACAAAGATCAAACATATAAGAACACCCTTTCTTTAAAGAACAATATATATTCCACATTTTGCAACAATCAGCTGTCAGACTTTTTGAAAAGGTACAGTCCTATTTTTGGGTTCCTCTTCCCTGAATTGTACAAAAGAGTGATGAGGCTACAGAGCATCATTTCTACCTTTTTCCCTTCCTACGGGCTGCAATGATTGCCTTTCATTCTCAAGATGCTTGCAATTGTTAATACCAAGGGAAAGAATTGCTGTTACAAGGATTGTAAAAGCATGAAACCCTGTGTCATGGGCCTTCTGACATCTTTCCACAGACATCACACGCAGAACTTTCATCCTCAGCCTCAAAAGCCACCTGAAGACTTTCAGATTGGACTGTCCTGTTAAACCAGTATCTCTGCTGCTCTTTACCAAAGAGCTTTGTCATGAGTTGACATTCAGCCACCTGAATTTTCAGCTCAAAGAGCTGCCATGTCCTCCCATATCCACAGCAACTCTCACACCAAGGCAGAACATCTCACTCAGACAAACTCCCAAGTGCCAATCAACAGAGAGGACACAGAAGGAAAGAACAAGTATTAGCCCCAAACTGCTGGTCCCCAGCAAAACAATATCATCTGCCCATTCTAGTTGAAGTCTGCACTAAGTCACAGAGCTTGGTTTTCTTTTTTCTGGATCATGAAGAGCAGTTGCAATGGGTATTTCTAAGCCACTTTCAGGACATGGAGTAGGAAGGTATTTAAACAGGGAGACAAGGCTGTATCAGCTGCTCTTTGAAGCTGGCTATAAAACAAAGTAACACTTGTATTCCTACCTGTAAAATGTCTGGAATTCAGTCTGGTTTGAACTCTGCAGAATGTCTGCATATGTGGGTCAGTTCACAAGGCAGGACACTGCAAGTTGCTTGCTGTATCTGAGAAATGTATTGCAGGTCAAAGAGAAAGGAATAAAATGTTCAGGGTGGCCAGGCGGTTGCTAGTGGCTGGGAAGTGCTGGCTGAGAGGGTATTAGTGACACTGCAGCATCTCAGAACACAAGGAAGTGTTTTCTAAAATAATCTGCTTCAGCTGGGCAGGAGGAAGGAAAGGGAACGGTCTGATTTTCAGTCTGCTGTTCTTGCAAGATCTCATTCTGCTTGTTCACTTTTAACTGTGATCTACTCCAGAGTCGAGAAAGAGTAAATATAATCAGCTATAGATGGGACTCCTGTAGCTCAGAAACCTGCTATTGCCTGCAGCACAGCTAAAGGCATAGAAAATTTAGCTGAGATGTGAGATTTTATGATTGCATTAATCAAAGTGCCGATGAAGACACACACTACATAAGTGGGCTGGAATGGAACTATTCACAGCTGATTGCAGGAGCAGCAGAGGGGAGGAGCACAGGTACAAATTACAGCAAACACAGCTCTACTGATTCATGGAGGGGCTGAACTCTTGCTGGGCCAGCAGGTGACTATTCCCCTTCCCCATCCCATTTTGTACAGAGGGAGAAACAGATCATAGGTACCCACGATAACATATCTCAGCTGGGCTTCTTTAAACTCAAACTATGTCTGATAGCACAATTAGAACTTCTGATTTTTCACAGGCAAGAATAATTTTTAAATGTTCTTGCACTGAACAATGCTCTTACAAAAAATATATCATTTTTTTTAATGAAATCCACCAAGAGTATGAACGGGTGCCCTAATGAAGCATTTAATCTAAGAACTTGAGTTGTGCTTCATTTTCCAAGATTAATTATCAAAAACTTCTAGGATGCAAGAAGAAACAGAACTTTTTTTAATACTAGATCAAGTTTTCTTTCTTAATAATTCCTTTCCTTAAAAGAAGAGTGTTTTCTCCTCTTCTTTTCATATGTGCAGCCTTTAATTAGTCCGTTAGACAAAAGCAGTATTAGCTAGACTCTGTCACAATTACCCACATTTGGTAGCTAATTACTCCTTGAATAGTCTTAAGGCTACCAGCAATTTTAGCACAATTGGCAGCCTGGGGCCCCCAGGAGCTGTTCCAGCAGCCAAGAATAGCTGGAACAAGGGGGCGGGCCAGCCGTGACCCTTTCTCCTCAGCCACAACCTAACGTATCTACTATGCCAAAGGCAAGAGTAACACAGAAATGAAAATATTCCCGAGTGGTTAAATGTGCTCTCTTTATAGCCTTTTTAAACTAATGGAGTGGCATAAAGGGACTACGGGGAAATAGAAAATAGGACCTTTTAAATGCTAAAGCATTGGCAGGACTGCTAATGATTTTTCAATTTTGCAATGTTCCATTAAAACAACAGTACTAACCACTTATATGGGATCAAATTCTGACACGAGACTTTTATTCTAGTGCAATTTTATTCACTGATGCCTCATATGGCAACAATTTACATCACTGCAATATGGGTGTCAAGACAATAAAAAATGCTGACTTGATTTAGTAACACTTCACGTGCATTTTACACAGGTAGAAATTACTTCACAAGGGACACAGCAATGTCTGTGATTTCAGTAAAATTATTCCTGCTGTACACTTGTGTGACATCAGTAGAAGACTAAAATTAACATAAAAATTTAAATGAGGACCTCAGTTTTAAATACACTCCTAATTCAGATTCTATTCCACAACTGCAAAGAGCATAGCTCTGCAAATTCAGCAGCACTGTGCTTGTAAAGAGCCAGGAATTCCTTTTAAAAAAACTTCACAAATTTATGAGGCATCCCTTTCCACTACATTATTTAAATTTAACCTTTACCTTGCCACTGTTGATGAGCAAATTGTTAGGAGCACATGGATGTGGCAGCATTGCAGGGGCTGACTAAGATGGACACAACAGCAATAGCTCAGCTGTCAGCAGCAGCATCACAAGGCTGTAAGTTTGGACAGACATTGCCTTTGGCAGCAGGACTGACTTAAGCTACTTCCAACAAATTTTTCCTTCCTTGCTGCCTGTCCTCTCAAGGGCCATATGACTTTTATCAACACAGCTACCTGTAAGGGCACCCTGTGAATCAGGCCCAGGGAATTTAACAGGTATTAGAGAAAAATTAAACAAAAAAAGAGCATTGTTAGTCAGTTTAACCTGAATCAGTCTCATAATTCAGTTCCCAAACATAAACACATACAGCTGTGTTGGCACAGCTGAAAGGGTTTCAGGAACAAGCAGCTGGCAGTTGAGGTGGGTCCTGGCAATGCCTGGAAATAAGCTGCTGCTGGCAAAAGTGTGCATGGAACAATACATCCACTGCTGTCCATCCTGGCATTGCTTACCTGCATGTGCACTGGCCAGTTACAGGGCTATGGTCCACAGCTTTAAGTACTGCAGTACATTGAGGCAGCAGTAATCCTTTACCAGTGTTTGTGAAGCAATTTGCCTGCATTTCTGGGAGCAGAGCAGGGATTGGAGAAGCAGCAGTGTTCCTAGCACCTGACTGTAAATCACCAGCCTAAAGGAAAACAAAAGTAAGACATCAAATTTGGGTTCCACCAAAGTGCAAACCTTGACCCTCCTAACTGCCCTTAGCAAAAGATATTCCTCAGCTCAGCTGTTCAGTGGCAGTAATACCAAGACCTTGTCCAAAGCACTGCACAAAATCCTCACTGGTTTTAAAATCCAGAAGGATTCCCATGATAACTCTGTGGTGTCTGACACAAGATTTCCTGCCAGTTGTGCTCTGTGAACATCAGAGCCCAAGTGCAGCAGACTCTGAAGAGATAAAATTACTTCCTAAAATGGTCTTGGCCATAGATTAGATAGCAGGACAGACAGAGCAGCTACTGTAGAAATAAAAAAAAAGAAAAGAAAGAAAATACAGATAGTCCAACAGATTGTCCAAAGGTGCCTCTTGACTCTCCATCCTTCAACTCCACAGGATAAAGCCCCAGTTAATGTGATCTTAAATGGCCCTGCTTTGGTCTGAGATTGATCTAAGCACACTGGGAGTTAACAGCACAGCAATTATAATAATTGTATATAATTATAAATTGTGTAAAATGTTTCTGTGTATTTTGCCTCACTAGTGCAATGTGAGAGCTATGGGGTTTTTAGAGATTTCTATCTAAAAAAGGCTAATTAGACCTATACAAAACCTGTACACATGACATGTTAAAAGTATAGCAAAAATCCCTTGGTATATTCCTCAGTCACATCCCACTATTCTCTCCCATATTGTCCATGCCCAAAATGGAAGAGTAAACTGTCAATGTATTTTTTAAATACCCTGTATATTTTGAATTCTGATAAAGGCCCAGCATGTGTGAGTTTTCCTTTTGGGTATCTTCACACCCTCTGTTCTAATACAATGCTGTACCAGGGCCTGTGACCAAGCTCAGTTCACAAGTGACCTCAAAAAGTTTGAATTCTAGTCCTCCCTGTACTTTTGCCTTTTCTATGCAAAGAGCAACACTCAGGAGTTCAGCATAGGGCACTGAAGAGGCAGAGGAAAAATCTGATTCCTAGAGTGTGATCTTACACAAATTTGCCCTTATTTTACAGAAAAATGCACCAGGAGAAATCCCATGCATGGAGGATTTTTTTTTTTCACAACTCTGATTCCCACCTGGTTTATCCCAAATTAACAGGCCCTATCATTCAAGGAGATTGGATCCTCTTGGAGCATGTGGGCCAGCCATACTCAATAATCTTCAGCAGGTCCTTTACTTAAGGATTTGTGGTCAGTCCTGAGACTTGGAGCATCCACAGCAGCCTGTTGAAGAGAGTGCCTCCATAATAAGGCCTGCTGCTCAGCAGCTGGATCCATTCTATCCCAAGTGCACTGGAATCATAAACAGCACAGCAGGTGTTTCTCTTTCAGGTAGAAGTCAAATATATAAATCACTTTTTGGGTTAAGTATACTCATATGCAGCAAACTGCTATGTATCAGCCCTTAACTTGGTATATTTCACCAACTATTGCCTGGAAGTGTTTTCTGTTGATGAGCTTTTTGCAAAATTCCACCCCAAAGGATGTTTAAAGTTCTTGTATATCTTTAGTATTTGCATATAATGTAAAGTGATTGCAGCTAAAATTGCACTGCTGTGCAGATTACATCAGAATGGTCTGGGGTCCAAGCCTGTGTCTGTCTGGAGTGAGAGATGGGAGTGCTTTGTAGGAGTTGAACTGTGGTGCTGCCAGGTTATTCCTGCACAGGAAACCGGGTTAGAAATACCAATCTCTCAGTACAGTCTGGTCCCATTTGCAGAACAAACACAAGCTTTTAAGAGGTAATAGTGGTAGAAGTAGTAGTAATGGAAGAACGCTAAAGATGCTTCAGTTGATTTTGGAAGAGTTCACCAAAATGTATGCAGGGAGGTCAAATGGCTCTTCAACTTCTGAAAGGTAACTTCTGCATTCTCCCACAGCGCTAGCTTAGTAGAATAACAGCTCTACAAACTCAGACCTGCATAATGGGAATTTCTGTTTAATTGGGGTGTGCAATGTTTACAGTAGATGGGTATTTCATTTATTGATTACTGATTCCAATTTTTAGGAGTGTTGTACCTGTAAAAGTTTCATTAGCATCACGCTCTCAGTTAGGAGGAAATTTTTATTAACAATTATACCAGCACCAATGGTATAGATGTAGTCATACAAGAACAAAACTGACACACAGCCCCCAGTGCATGCTGGACTTTTCAAGTGTTCTTGTATCCATATGAGTGTATCTGCTTCGGGATATCTTTTTCTACTGGGAAGGAGATACAGGTATGCTCTTACCTCAAGTTTGTCAGGGATAATACTCCTCTCAGTTTATTCCACACTGCCATCATACCCTTTTGCCAGGTCTGCCATAAGTTCCCAGATCCATTTGTTTTCATAGACAGGGTAGTTTGAAGAAAAAAAAGCAACAAAAAACAACCAGTGGTAGTGTCAGCTGTCATAATCCCTGCTATTCTTCCATTAAATCAGTTCCATAGACTGGTCTAACAAGCACCCAAAAAACTGCTGCTCCAGCCCAGTAAAGGCTGCAGTACAAAAAAAGGTAGACAGGGTGGTCTGAACCATGCTAAGCAGTGCTGTCATTGAATGTTGCAGTCCGTCACAACTCCTGGCCAAAGACTGACAATGGTGCAGTGACAAAAATAAGTTAATAAGTTCTAATCAAATTTAAAGGAAAATTAACAAAATCCCAACAAAAGTCTTACAGGACTTACATCCAAATTGGTAAAACCTGCAGACACTTACCGATGGATTCAGCCTCCAGCTTAGGAGATCTCAAAAATCATTGGGTTCACTCTATAATGTTCTGGTTTGCTATTTTTACTTCCCACAACTATTGTCATGACAATTCAGCTTCAGAATGAAATGCCAAGTATTCATAATATGGCATGGAAGCTACATGTTTAAAAGATGAAACATGGTGGGACACATATCATTGAATCCTTTTTCTTTCACAACATGGGCCCAAACCTAACCAAATAATTTTAAGAATTATGTTTCTAACTATCACTGTGACTCATTTTTTTCCCACCTCATTATTTACACTTACACATGAGTACACTCAAAATTTCTATACAAATCATATTCTGGAACATTTCTGTACTTGCCTAAGGTGTAAAATATAATGTGAATTTGTGACTTTCCCCTTCTTTCCCTCTGAGGAAAAAATTGTCAGTCTATTTACAGCTAATCAGCTATAGACATGCTTTGACTTGAAACAGATTTTCCTAAGGTCTATGCAGGGTTTATAGCATATTAGGGTGGAAGGCTATCATTCTGTGTGATTGTAAATAGCTTGAAGAAATAATTTTGTCCCAGGAGAGGTCCTATCAGATGAGATACTGTTTGGTCTGTTTGGACCACTCTAACTTTGTGCTGGATCAAGCATAATTTATCCAGCTCAACTGACAGAAAGTTGGCATAAACCCTGAATAAACAATGTAACATATGCTCTGGCTCATTTGGTAAAAATGCAGTCGTGTGCTCACACCAATACAGATCAAATTTCAACTGCCAGGAAATCCCACATTCACAAATTTTATATAACTTACTGCCGAACCACAGCCTTGCATTGCTTTATTTTCTTCTACATATTAATTGAGTTTTAATTACTTTATGATGTTCACAAATAAAGAATACAGATATTTGAAAAAATATTTGAAAATCTCCCTGACAATTACTTTTTGGAATGGGTCTACTATAGCATAATGGTTCTTCAAGTAGGGAAAAACAGGATCTCCAGAGAGTCCCAATGTCCCTTTCATAACACTGGTGTATGTGATTGTGTACCTTTATGGTCTTTACAGAAATCAACTCATACACAGCAAAGCAGGCTGTAACATCCCTCTGCAATAAAGATGTTGGACTGGCAGTGTATCTGCACCACTGGAAACAAACTCATGTGCTCTTTTGGGCTACTTTTCACCTCTTTGCAGCCGTGAACAGCACTGGAATAGAGGAAACAGGTCACTCTGACATCCAACAGCTCAAAGTCCTGCACAGGCTTTATGCTGTGTCTGAGCTCTCCTGTGCACCTCTGCACACCTGAATCCCTTTTCAGCACAAATAAATACAAGTACATGGTTGCTGTTACCATTGGAGGAAAAGTTTAGACTTAGAGATTACTTCAAGTCTGCATCAAACACAGACTTTAACAGCAAAGTTCCCAAATCCTTACCTGTGTTAAAGACAACCTCTCTGACTCTCTCCAGGCTGTTTCTGTCTAATGCCTGTCCAGTTTCCAATTCTAACAATCTGATTGTTAAATTATAATATTGCATTGCCTCTTTGGAACATGGATTTCTCACTCAGTTTCAGCCTAGTCCTGGTCATTACTCAAAATCCAAAGGAAGACACAGGGGTACAGAGATAACAGATGGATATACACACACTAAGCCCGCTTTTCCAGGGTCTTATGTTTTCATTAGTCACACACAGGCCTGCTAGGTGAGTGCAGAACACAGGACAAGGGCTCCTATTTTAATTTCTTAGTATTATTTACTTACTTGCAAAAAGGTTTTAATAACCAATGATTTGCAAGGTATCTAGTGTACCTCACTTGTGAATTAGAAACTCTGAATCCAGCCTCGGGAATTCTCAAAATAAAGAGTACAGTCAACAAAACACAACAAAACACAAAAATTATGTTCTTCTTTCCAGTTGTCCTTCAAATCTTTAAATATTTAATGTATTTATTACATGCACATAATTACACTCCTCTCATGACAGGATCTAGATTACTCCCAAAAGGATGTGGTTGTGGCTTCTCAAATATGGCTTGTCTACATCAACTACCATAGGAAGTACTCCCCCACAGAAAAAGTTGGGCCTGATTTTTCCTCCCAGAAGTTTTAATACCAGAAGAAATATATGTCCAGTTCTGAATGTCTTGAGGAATTTGGTGACACCTATGTCAACACCACTATTTTCCAGTGTCAAGCACTGAAAGGACAAACTGGAGCCTTGCTCAGAACCAGTGGCATTGCTTGCAGTGAATAAGCAGTTGTTAACATACTTGGGTCAACCTCATCTACCTTCTCCTGACATTATTTTAGGAGCAAGTCCCAGACAATGTGAGACCTGCAGAGAAAAATCAGCTATTGTTCTCAGCCACTGCTGAAAGAGAACACAGGTCTGGCAGGCAGGACAACATGTCCTTTTATGCTATCAACAGTTTACACTCCTTTGTAGCCTGCTTCATTTTGCACCTTCACTTGAGAAACTGAAAGTGAGGACTCTGACAAGGTTTGGATCTTGTAAACTTTTTGCTGGGAGTTGGTTTGAGCTGACTCACACTTTTAGGAAGCATCCATGCTTTTGAAAAGAAATCAGGAAGACTAAAATTAGAACAACTATGTGTATTCAGATGAGGCCATTTTAGGGAACAGTTTATGGCTGATAGATAAGGTGGTTTGGTGCTAGAAAAATGGTTTGGAATCACCATGCCTGTATGTTATGAGGTTTTTATAAGCCTGTGGTACTTATTCTTTAACAAGCTTTAGGTTAGATGGCCATAAATTTCAGGTTTATGGTGCCAGAGTCATCGTAAGGTTTCCATAGGGTTGATTGCTTTTATAGATGGCATGTCAAATTAAACATAAATCTTGGTGTGTGCTTTTCTGTGAGCACAGGATGCTATTATAGCTGATCTCACAGGTTAGTTGCTTTAATTGTCTTCAAAAATTCTGAAAATGGCATGATGGCCATTTCTTTATGATTAAGAGAACAATACTGTCTAAACAAACAGCTTAATTAATATTAAAAACATTTAAAAGGAAATGTTTGAGAGCAAGGCCATCAAACCTCCTGTCAGCTGACAAAACCCTGGTTTTAACTACCTAGTGGAGTTTGGCAGTCCAAAGCTAAAGTGAAATCTGTGAAAATAAACTCTATAAATGCACTGTCATAACTTTTATGTGCTACACTATACAAGTTATTGCTCAGGGACCTTGTAATTAGTCTTGACAGAATTTGTATCTGCACATAAACTTTAGATGCTGGAAACACTTTGTTACCCTTCTAGCAAGTGCCTTATTTCCTCATTTTTCCTCATGCCATTGTCAGAGTTTCTTATCTTTTCTTCTTGTAGTACCTGCTGCAAGTTTGGAATGTGGTGTTCCTCTCGTGCATCTCCACAGCAATGCCACTGGGAATGAGATACAGTCCCTTGCTATCTGTAGCAGAGGCTTTGCTCAGCCTCCTAACTGGCCCTTCCATTCTCTGAGTACCTGCAAAACTGGAGAAAGAGGATTTGTTGATCTGAGATTTCAAAGAAAAATGTTGTCAGGCTTCTCCCTGATAAAGGCCCCAGTTTACAAACTGTAACACAAAGGCTGTGCTGTCTAAGAAATGAAAAGGTGTTGTGTTCCAGTACAGGAATGTCCTGAGCCAGTGAAAAGTTTTGTAGACTCTGGTGACAGAACCATGTACCAGTGAATGTGAATCCTAATAACAGAAATTACCCATAAAAATTAACTTTATTAATCAAACCAATCAAAATTCTGGCTGTGCAATAAGTTTGTAGGTAGTATTTATTAGAAAGTGGCAAAGGCTACTGATGAGGTGATGAATGATCCTACCTGATACACAAAACCTGACTGTATTCCTCAACTTTCTCCCCTTTCTTCATCAAAAATAGACAAATACAAAGGGCAAACCCTGAAATAAACATGGACTTTGCCACAGAGGACTTCAGCAATTCACTCCTTGCTAGGACTGCTTGCCAAAGAACAGGAGCTGCATGTGTGCAGTTTTCACACACACCCCTCCCAAAAAGGAGAAGGAAAAAAAAAAAAAGAGAAGGACAGACTGACTTTTGGTAACTTTGAACCCTGACAGGCTTTGTCCAATGAAGAAGTCTAATTATCATGACAACTCTATCTCAATCTATTTGCCTTTATGTGTGAATGATGCAGTTCTAGATTATGACAGCACACAAAAGCAAAGGCACCTAACAGTATGAATGGTGCCTATTTCAAATATATAGGTCACTACTGTGACACACTTACACTTGGCTGTGTATTTACCATTCTCCCTCCTCCACAATGAGGAGGACTTTGAGATGGAAGAGAGGCCATAAACTTCTGTGTAAGCTCAAATGGCTTTTGCCCTTTACAGAAGCTGATCTCTTCAGGAAAAACCAACACTGTAACAGATAGGGCTAAAAAAATGAATGTTGGCTTGAGACATGGGTTCCTCCACTTTGTTCCTATTAAGCATGTAAACACAACAGCATTTTACAAGGATAAGCCCAAGAGAGAGTTAAAATGAAAAACACTGTTTGTAAAGACTGAGAAATAACAGTTGATTTGTTACCAGTGAAAAACTGAGCACCAGACCAATAAGCCTGAAGAATATTAACTCTCTCCTAGCCCAAACCTGCACAGTGGGCCAAGATGAATTTTGTTATGTGACTGTTCCTACTGCATTTTCAATTTTTTTAATGAAATTCCTGAACAATTCAGCAGTTCTTCATTATAAGACATGATATTAAATGATTTTTCATAGGTCTACATGCAGAACTTGAAATAAATATGAAATAAATACATGCAAAGGAATTCAGGTAGGCACTATCTTGAAATAAGACCTCAAGCATTGCATTGACCTCATCAGTGTTTCCAAGCTGTATCAGCTTAAAACAAAATGGTCAGTGCATCCCATACATTAAGCTGGGTTTAAAAATACCCCAGATCAATGGAGCTGATTGATTGTTCTGTGACTCCAAATTTACACATTCCTTCACACACAGTCCACCTCCTAATCCATCCTGTGGCCTTGTCCTTGCACAGTAAGAGTTGTCTCTTCCGCTTCAAAATCAATGGAAAATAGGCCTCAGCCATGAGAGTGGTTGGCATCAGAGTTCAATTTCTGTCCTTAAAGCTGGGCTCTCCTTGTGCTCTTCCCTGAGTTGTCTTCTTTCCAGAGGCTGTAACAAGCAGTGTTTGAAAAGTAAAAGTGAACAGCATCACTCTGAGTCCAGGCATTCACCTCCTAATGGATAAATTATCCAGAAGATGAGGAAGCAGAACAAGGTGAGACTGTGTGAATGCAGTGATGAGTTATTCACTTTCTAGGTGTACTTTGAATTTTCTCAGGGAAAAAAAAAAAAACCTATAAAATTAAGCAATTACTCAAGAACAACTAAAGCTATAGCATCTGTAATTAGAAACTTCTTTCATACATTTTGTCACGGCTTACTAAGCACTTTATGGGAAACTGTCATATGTAAATATTATTACTATTGTGTTTGCTCTTCAGATCAAATCCATGTGAATGAACTAGCTGGATCTCAGAATTTGAAACATTCTGAGGGTTTTTCCCCACAGATAATCCACAGTGCCCAACCTTCACTCCTCTAATCATATTGCTGCAATTACTCCTCTGACACCTGCAATTACATACATTTGCTAAACCTGGGCTTCCCAATCATGGATCAGGATCTACGACAGCTGGCTGTCAATCAGATCAAAATAAAATTTGTTCACACCTAAAAAACCACTGAGAAGGACAGGTAAAGAACAGCAGGAGCAGCACAGCAATGCTGAGAGACTTTTGGAGACCATTTATCAGTTGTGTAACTCTTACACTGTGCAGGGACAGACTTCTTGTCTCGGCAAACCAGTCAGGCAAGGAAGAAACGCTGGGAAAAGTCTTAGAGGAGAAACTTTTCTGGCATTTCTTTGGCAGGTCAAGCTAACAGCACTGTAACAACATTTGAGAGGTTTGGAAATGGTCTAATCCAGATTTATTTAGTGTTTGTCTATTTTCTACTGTTTCAATTCTTTCAAGTACAACTCTTCTAAACGTGGTCTTTTAAATTATTTCATGTCCTTAGGGCGGGTTCCTGAAATTCCTCTTGGTTTCCAGCTCTTATCTGGGGATCAAAAAGAGCCACCATGGCTCACAGAACTAAGCCAAGGTGCCCCAGCCAAGCCCAGGTAGCAATATAATCTCTTAAGAAAGCATCCAGAACAGGAAAAAATGAAGATTAAAAGGAACTGTTGGAGTTGCCACACTGATTTTTTAAAGCATTCCTGCCAGGATTTACCACACCACCTCATCCATGCAGTGGGAAACCACAGGTTTTCAAAGAAACATGTAGAATGATTTAGCCACTCTGGGTGAATTTAGAAGAAAGATCTTTCTAGGAAGATGGGTAAAAGTACTTCACATCTCTTACCACCTGTTTTTGTTTTCTGAACCCATCTCTGAAATACAAAAGAAGATTATGTGGAAAAATCTGTATTAAACTTAAGAGGGAAGGAAATCCAGAGATAAGACTGCAACTGTATTTTTCTGATCTGCACCATAGCTGTGCCCAGACAACTTACACACGTTATAATTCTGTAATAAAAACTGTTGTTAACCACAATCAAGCTGTGACTTGTTCAGATAAAAGGACTTTCCTAATAGTGTTTACTTAGACATGTAATAAATAGAACCAGCTAGGTTAAGGAGAATAGTGATAAGTATTTTAATTGCAGGTCTTTAACTAGCAAGAACTTTATCCTGTTTCCTCACAGAGGTAGTCATTACTGAACCGGCTCAGAGGGCAGAAGATTAAACACCTAATCATTACATAGGGTGTTGAAAACTCGGGGCTTTATGAAAATGCCAAGTATCCTTAATGTTATTTCCCACTGGATTTAGTCCCCTGCGCTGTCTTCCCAGCTTTGTGAAAACATTTGAGTTTTACAAGCGAGTTACATGATTGTGAATTACTCCCAAAGCTCCCAAATTACTCCCAAAGTATTAGGCAGGGATGCTTCAGCACCCCGGAGTTACGTGGAGTAACAGCGTTTCTCAAGTCCGAAGTACTCCCTGCACCGCATTCCAGCCGCAGGGAGAGTGGCTGAGCCAGGCTTACATTGCCTGAGCCCTGTTACACATCCATAGAGAGGCTCTTCTGAATTACCCGATGAGACGGTCCGTGCTGCTTGGGAACACGTTCACCAAGTGAGAGGTGCACAAGGGCTTCCTTCTGCTGCCAGGTCTTTGCCTTCTCTGCAGGTGTTCTCCTCCTGAGACGAGCTACACGCACCATCTCTAACCCCTGGAAATAACCAAACCTTTAAGAAGTCTTTCTCCTCACGTAACTGAGCAAGCAACTGAGGAGCACGGGTAGTACGTAACGAGGTATACGAGAGCCATCTATGTGCTGCCAGTGATACATTTCACAGCACGGGAGGTGATCCTACTGCATCAGCCCTATGCCAGCAAGCACCCCGTTTTCTGACAGCCAGAAATGGAAGAGCACATTCACGCTAAGGAGCGAAGCGCACCGAGCAGCCCCCTGAGCCGCCTCCGCCCCACAGACCGGCCCTGTGTCACCCGAGCGGGCAGCGCCGCCGCCCCACAGCCCTGCGCAGACAGACGTGTCGCTCGCTCGGCAACTGCCGAGCGGGCCCCGCACGACGTGGCCGCATCGCGGTGGCCCAACGCCGCCGGCCGGCCTTCGACCCTCTGGCCGGTGGCGGGGACAGGCGCCTCCCGCGATCGCTGCTCCCGAGCACCGCGCGGCTCTACCGCGGCGCCCTCAGAGCCTCCCGCGGCTCCCGGCGCTTCCCGCCCTCTGCCGTGAGGCGGCGGCGCGAGAGACCCCCCCCGCCCCGCGCGCCGCGCTCCCGCCAACGCCACC